>JASWHV010000010.1:8249451-8296951 GCA_030760725.1 Neostapfia colusana | reverse complement strand
GGATAAAAGTTACTCTAGGGATAACTGGCTGATCTTCCCCAAGAGTCCATATTGATGGGAAGGTTTGGCACCTCGATGTCGGCTCTTCGCCACCTGGAGCTGTAGGTGGTTCCAAGGTTGGGCTGTTCACCCATTAATGTGGTACGTGAGCTGGGTTCAGAACGTTGTGAGACAGTTCGGTCCATATCCAGTGTGGCGTTAGAGCATTGAGAGGACCATTCCCTAGTACGAGCGGATCGGGAAGGACGCACCTCTGGTGTACCAGTTATCGTGCCTACGGTAAACGCTGGGTAGCCAAGTGCGGAGAGGATACCTGCTGAAAGCATATAAGTAGTAAGCCCACCCCAAGATGAGTGCTCTCTCCTCCGACTTCCCTAGAGCCTCCGGTGTCACAGCCGAGACAATGACGGGTTCTCCACCCATACGGGGATGGAGCGACAGAAGTACGGAAATAGGATAAGGTAGCGGCGAGACGAGCCATTTAAATAGGTGTCAATTGGAAGTGCAGTGATGTATGCAGCTGAGGCATCCTAACGAACGAACGATTTGAACCTTGTTTCTACACGACCTGATCAAATAGATCAGACACTTGCCATCTATCTTCATTGTTCAACTCTTTGATGAAAAGATGAAAAAACTAAAAAAAAACGCTGCCCTTCCATCTCTTGGATAAATAGAGAGGGAGGGTAGAGTCCTTTGGTGTCCCTTCCAGTTAAGAATTGGGGCTTCACAATTACTAGCCAATATTTCTCTCATGCCTTTTCTCGTTCATGGTTCGATATTCTGGTGTCCTAGGCATAGAGGAACCACACCAATCCATCCCGAATTTGGTGGTTAAACTCTACTGCGGTGATGATACTGTAGGGGAGGTCCTGCGGCAAAATAGCTCGATGCCAGAATGATAAAAAGCTTAACACCTCTTATTTGACTTTTTCACTATTTTGAAATACAAAAAAGATCCAAATCCAAAACGCAAAGGTCGTCTTATTCAAAACCTCAATCATCACATCCCCTCTCTCCCACTTCACACTCAGAACACACTGTTCTTATAGAGAGAAAGGCACTTTCCCATCTTATTAACCCGAAATGAAATGGCTGAGGAGAAGAAGGTTCCTTTTGGGGGGGGGGGTACCCCCGGGAAGAGATCCAGTGGAGACGGGGTGGGCCTGTAGCTCAGATGATTAGAGCACGTGGCTACGAACCACGGTGTTGGGGGTTCGAATCCCTCATCGCCCACAGCCTTCCAAAGGGGGAAGGGCCTTTACTTTCTCCCTGAGGGTAGGAAAATCATGACTGGAATGGCGGACGTAAAGCTATTGAACTTGGGTATGCTCTTTCCTTTTGTCGAAGTGGAATCGTAGAACAGAATGTGATACGGTGAGATAGAATGCAATAGAAACAAGTATAGAGAACGGGTTACCTACTCCTAAGGGTCAAAGCAAGCTTTTTAATTCTATTCTTTATTCTTACATTAAAGAATGAATCAAATCTCCCCAAGTAGGATTCGAACCTACGACCAGTCGGTTAACAACCGACTTCTCTACCACTGAGCTACTGAGGAACAAGGGGAGATTTGACCTCCTAGAGTTCAACTCCCGCTCTCAACCCATGAACAATATGAGTCTGAAGATTCTTTCGTAACTCCTGGAATTTCTTCGTAGTGGCTTCGTTCCATGCCTCATTTCATAGGGAAGTCCAATGTGGCTCTATTTCATTCTATCTCACTTCCTAGCACTTCCTATCATTTAATATCCATCCCTTTTGTCTTATTGACATAAGAGATGCCATTTATAGTCTATCTCTTTCTATATATGGAAAGTCAAGAAATTCTCATTGAAACATCGAGAAATTGTGCATATAGAAAACTCTAAAGAAAGAAAAAGGAGACCCATGCCATGATTTTCAAATCTTTTCTACTTAGTAGTCTAAGTTTCTCGATGAGGATAATTAATTTGGTCGTTGTGGTCGGACTCTATTATGGATTTCTGACCACATTCTACATAGATCCCTCTTAGATCTTCTTTCTCCAATCTTGGGTTAGGGAAGGAGATATTCGCGACTACTGGTGGTTTCATTATGGGGCAGCTCATGATCTTCATGTCGATCTATTATCCACCTCCGCATCTGTTCTTTCTTAGCTAAACGGGTGGAAGATCCATCCAATTTGGTTATATCATGAACTCGAAAAACGTATCTGAATGTGACTGAAATGCACGATCTTCACAGGTATCACTTTTCACGATACTTAAACCTAAAAGGTGGAATAGCGATTTTCGAACCATTTCCTATAAGAGAATGGTTTCCATTACTTTGAGAAATGGATCCTATATCAAACTATAGCTATTGCATTAAAGAAGAAAAGAAACTAATAGAAGTCGAAGACGCGGAACGGTAGTTGTAACACCCCAAAAACCTGCTACAGAGGGGAATTTAAATTTTTTTGGACGTAATGCATGTGATAAAGCAATTCAAATTCAAACTGGAATTCGAATTCAAATCAAAACAGAAAAAGAAAAGGAAAAGGAAAAAAACGGCCAGTGGGCCGAAACCCGCTCAGCCGGCCCAAGACCGCGCGCCAGCCAGACCAAACCCGCGCCTCCCCTCTCTCCCTCTCTCTGACGCGCGGGACCCGCATGTCATCCCTCTCCCCGCGCGCCCCCAACGGTCCTGTCTCTCTCTCTCTCGCCCGATCGCAACCACCCTCCCGAACCCCTCGCTCGCAGCCCCGATCTTCGGCCCCGGGCGCTGCTACTTATCCAAACCGACCCTCCGCCGCCTCTCTTCGTGCAATCCACGCAAGGAAACTCGCCGAATTCCCCAGCGCCGCTCCATCTTTCTCTCCGGTGAGAACCGAAGCTTCTATCACCGTTTTCCTTCGATCCTTGCTCGGACTTCCTGATCTAACGCGCTGATCATATTCCACCGCCTCCGGGGAGTATCGCAGGTGAAGAAAACCAGGTCTTTTGCGCTCTAGACACAGCTCCGGCGAGCACTGCCGCGTTTTCATCTCGGACCACGCCGCCGACCACCTTCCAGGGCCTCCGAGCTCAAGAAAAACCCCGAGGTGAGATCCCCGACCTCCCCTCTACCGTTCTATGCCAAGAAATCCAAGTTTTAGGTAGTATAGACGAAAATCCGAAGATCTCCGGCGAGATCGCCGCCTCCCGCCACCGCACGCCGCCGGGCAGCGCCGCCCGCGCACGGCCACGGCGACGTGGCCCCCTGAGGCCCGTCCATTTTAAATCGTGCGGTTCCTATTAGATCTAACCCGTACCGCTTCGCGTTATAATCTCAGCCGTCTATTTTAAATCGGACGGTCCACGTCGGCCCCGCGTTATAAAGGCCAGGAATCTTACGCGCTACTCCCTGGAGATCTCAGAAAACACGAGCTAGCCCCGGAAACTTCTGATCTAGCCCCTGGACCTTCAGAAATTCATGTAAATGCATTTAAAAATCAGTTTTAGCCCCTGGACTTAATAAAAATTAGGAAAACCCCTCTGTTATGTGTAATTAGGCCCCTCAAAATTTAGGAAATAGTAAATAAAACCCTGCAGTAGGGTGGATTTGCCTTTTTGACCCTATAGGATATTAAATTCAGAAATTTGAACATGTGACTAGGACTTAAATTTAAATGGTGATGCAAACACATGTGCAAATACAAATTTAAACTCTCCTAGCACTTGGAAAACCTTTAGAAGGAGTTAAAATTAATTTTAGGCTGAAATCAGATCTGCCTAAATGTTGCTCATATTTATTAGTTCTAGAAACACATTTTTAGGCTAGGAAATAATTCTGGAAACTGATAAAATAAATTTAAATTGGTTCACATCAGAGGAGAAGTTCAAAAATATATTATTTAATATTTTAGATGAGAACCTATTCTGTTTAGATGATATGTCTTACTATTTTAATATTAAAATTCACTTTTAGGCATAGAAAATAAATCTGAAAATATAGGAAAATAGGTATGCATAATTAGAAAATGATAAATGAGGTCTCCAAATCCAAAAACTTCAGTTTAGGATTTGGTAGAAGATCTGAAAACCTATTTGAAGTAGGAAATTATTTTTCATACACACTTGTGGCTAAAAAGTGTATTAATTAAATATAGAGAATTTGTTCAAATTGGAAATTCCTATATAGTGTACAAATGGAAATCTGAATACAAAAGTTAGAAATAATATATATAGGTTTAAAAGTGTATGTCGGCCTAAAATCAACACATCTAGGGTAACCACAATACCTAAACATGTGAATGACTTTAGTATGTATGTATGTGTGGTTTGCATGAGTGAATGTGTGAACTGTGGCTTATGGATTGTTGTTTTCTTTTGCTATGTGTATTGGCATGAGTAGGACCTGTCCCGAGCAAGTTCTCCCCTTCCAAGACCAAGACTTTCCATTCCCAGAGCAGCAGGAAGAAGGCAAGTGTCCTTGACCACTTTGATCCTATACTAGGATGTGTAGTTAGAATTTAATTGCATGGTCAATTTGGAATATGATACCCATGCTAGAAAGTTTCCCTAGAATTGCATTATCTTGTTTCCTTGTAGCTTGGGTTGGGATTTATTTTACTATGTCATTCATTCATATTACTTATGCTTAGCCATGCTTAGAATGGGATAAGTGGGATATGATATCATCAACTTATTTACCTTACTCTTGAATGAGATATTATGAGTTATGTAGAGGTAGGGATCTAGGCAAGTTGGACGATTTGGTTGGTGCTGTGTGCACGAGACTCGGGTTTGTGTTTAGTACTTGCCTGGATCCTAAGGACCGGTTCATGAAGCATGTAACCTGGCTTTACCGTGCCAACCACATGCTGAGATGGGGCAGCTTGGCCAATTAATTAGGTGTATCCCGGCGTAGTATGGGTGTTTTGGATGGAGCGGGGAATAGGTGTCAGCTGGACTACCTTATGAACCGCAAGGCTCAAGAGGGGGCCACTGCAGCGGGGTTGGAGCCTCTTGTATGCTGTTAGGGGTGAAACCTAAGTGGGCCCATGCTCGTCTGGAATCTCTTTGTAAAGGCCTTGTAGTGATCTCCTGGCTACACACCTGGGAAGTGTGAACGTGGTTCGCGGCCACTGGCATAATGGAGGTTCTTTTAGTCCACCCGGCAACGGGGGATGAAATCACTACATGTGGGTACAGTGGTGCAAACTCTGCAGAGTCAAAACTGTCATGACAGCCGTGCTCACGGTCAAGAGCGGCTTGGACTTATTCATGATTAGAGGATGATGGATTGTGAAGTTGAGGATGTTAAGCGGGGAGCTTAACATTGGAGATGAGATTATGGTTACTTGATATTGATAATGGGTTGAGGGATTGGGACCATTTCACCTATGTAGTAATGTAGGTGCTTAACAAGCTAAGGTGATAGGTATTAATTGCGTAGTGCTTTAACCATGAGTTCAACCTCTCCTTGCTCTAGCCATGCATGACATTACTTTGCCACACTTGCTGAGTACCAACGGTACTCAAACTTGCATTTCTGTTGGTTTAAATTGCTGCTCAGGTCAAAGTGATGATGTGGTGTTCAATGACCAAGACTTTGGGCCCGATGAAGGTTTCTAGGTTCACGGAGTCACCCAGGCAGCGCCTGTGACGAAACCCACAAAATTTATGTTCCGCTGCTATTTTATTTACGTGTTATGAACTTATTATTGTCCATCGAGACGTATGCTATGTAAGACTTATTTATATTTGAACACCTGACTTGTAATATGATGATGCTTCACTATTTGTTGTTACATGTATGAGAAAATGATCCTGGCATACATGTGATATTCACTCGGTTGTTCTTCGGACAAACCGGGTGTGACAGTAGTGAATAGAGAAAAAGATTCTTATGATATTCTTGTTCCTGAAAATATTCTATCTATCTCTTAGACGCTGTAGAGAATTGAGAATTTTCATGTCTTTCAATTCTCGTACTCGTAATTGGAAAGTTACGGAAGGAGATCCATCATTTTGCAATGAAAACAACGTAAAAAACTCTGGACGATTTCGAAATCAGACCAAGCGTCTTAATACATATGCAAAAAATTCATTATTGGCCCACCATTGATTACAAGATTTAGCTTTTATGAATCGCTTTTGCTTTGATACGAATAATGGTAGTCATTTTAGTATGTTAAGGATACAGATGTATCCACAATTCATTTAGAGTTACTTAATAGCCTATTTCTTATACTATATCTCTCTCCCTTGAAATTCTCGAGTCGAAAGATGGATGCATATGTTGTGTTTCATTTTGCTAAATGATATCAATTAAATGGTGTATCAATTCTATAAATTGGATATAGAAATAAATAAATCAGCAAAATTCTTTTATTTTAAATAGAAGAAACATTTCTTCTATCTAAAATAAAAGAATGTACCATTCTATCCAAATCCAATTTGCATCGATAAAATAAATCCAAATTTTAGATTCCAACAGTAGATGAATAATTGCAAATTTTTGTGTGTACAAAATTCGAATAACTTCAAAATAACTAACATAATTTTTTATTTTTCCTGATCAGAAAAATACATGAAAAAAAAGGAGGTAGAATTTTTTTTTGATTTATGGTTAAAGAAGAAAAACAAGAAAACAGGGGTTCTGTTGAATTTCAAGTATTCAGTTTCACCAATAAGATACGGAGACTTGCTTCACATTAGGAATTACACAAAAAAGATTTTCCATCGGAAAGAGGTCTACGAAGACTTTTGGAAAAACGTCAATGTTTGCTGGCTTATTTGGCAAAGAAAAATAGAGTACGTTATAAGAAATTAATAAGTCAGTTGGATATTCGGGAGAAGTAATTTAATCGTGTGTTTTGAATTTTTTTCTTATTTTATTAGTAGTCTTATAGTAGTCTTAGATTTTGCATTTTGATGAGCCTCGTTTTGAGGAATTCATGGAATAATGAATTAAGGAAGAAAAAAGAATATGAACAAGGATACATAACATAAAAAAGAATAGATAAGATGATATTCACCCTCCACCTGCATATTTTATTCCTTCTCCTAAACAAAAACCAACAAGACCTACTGCATTGATAATTCCATCAATAACACCTTTATCAAAAAATGCGTTAGTTCAGCAAATCTTCTTATACCCAGGATAAATAGTCTGGTATAGAAAACATCTATATAACCACGATTATATGACCAGCTGTATACCTTTTTTTTTACTTGATCCAAAAAGTTCTTTTTTGGATTCCCTTTTAAAAGGGAATTTTTTAAATTCAAATTCTGAAAAAATAATAAGCAAATCCATAGCATATATATATATGCTATGAATAGACCAAAAATAGCTAAACTTACAGAAGAAATTGCATTAGTGAGAAATTCATATGAATTTATGGAAGAATTAGAACTTTTTTGGAAAAGGCTTATTGAAGGGGTTAGCCACTTTGATAATATGGTTAACTCCAATGCTCCATTATCCATTACTCCATTATCAAAATGGATTCCTATGGATCCAATGAACAAAGTAAAAAGAAGTAATATAAGAAAAGGAAACAGCATAGTATTCCCAGTTTCGCGAGGATAGACAAAAGTATTTTTCGCTCCAAATGAAGTACTAAAGAATCCTATCCTATTTCTTGTATTACCATGAATTTGGGGTATATTTTGTGAAAAAAAGAAACTCCACTCTTCATTGTTGATAAAACAAAATCTCTATTGACCCCTTTCGGTATGCTTTTTCCCCATAAGGATATTGAATACAACGAACCGTCTTTAGTACTACTGTAATTTTGAAAATGAACACGCAAAGACCCATCAAAAGTAGGTAAATATATTCGAAACATATAAAATGCAGTTAATCCTGCAGTAAAAGAAGCTAATATTCCAAAAAAAAGGTGAATACAACCAACTATTACTAAGAATTTCATCTTTGGACCAGAAGCAAGCAAGAGGTGGAATACCACAAAGATAAAGTGTAGCCAATAAAAAAGTTGTTCTTGTAATAGGAACATATTTTTTTAAACCACCCATAAGAACCATATTCTGACTTTTATCTGGTAAATATCCAACAAGAGGTTCCATTGAATGAATAACGGATCTGGATCCCAAGAACAATAAAGCTTTCGAATAAGCATGAGTGATCAAATGAAATAATGCTGCTTGATAAGAACCTATACCTAGAGCTAACATCATATAACCCAATTGAGACATTGTAGAATAGGCTATGCTTCTTTTAATATCTCTCTGAGCAAGAGCTAAAGTCGCTCCTAAGAAAAGTGTTATTGTACCTACTAAGGAAATGAAACTCATTATTAAAGGTAGGGATATGAAAAGAGGAAGAAGTCGAGGTACAAGAAAAATCCCCGCAGCAACCATAGTTGCTGCGTGTATAAGAGCCGAAATGAGAGTGGGTCCTTCCATAGCATCGGGTAACCATACGTGAAGAGGGAATTGTGCAGATTTTGCAACTGCACCAAGAAATAATAAAAAAGTACACAAAATAGTAAGTAATGAATTAATCCCATTACTAGGAATCCAGTTATTAGCTATTTTGAACAAATCCCGAAACTCCAAACTACCTGTTATCCAAAAAAAAAACCTAAAATTCCTAATAACAAACCAAAATCCCCTAAATGATTAGTTACAAAAGCTTTTTGACAAGCACTCGCTGCAATTGGTCGTGTAAACCAAAAGCCTATCAATAAATAGGAACACATTCCCACAAGTTCCCAAAAAAATAAATTTGTATCAAATTGGAACTAGTAACCAATCCAACATGGAAGTATTAAAAAAAGTTATATAAACAAAAAATCTCAGATATCCCTCATCGTGAGACATATAATTGTCACTATAAATAAGAACTAAGATTCCTACAGTAGTAATTAGTATTAACATAATAGAAGTAAGGGGGTCGATCAAGTATCCAAATACTAAGGAAGAGTCATTATTGATGGTCCAAGACCATAGATATTGATAGATAGAACTCCCTTTTATTTGTTGAATAGACAGGTGAACTGAGAATACCAGAGCTATACTTAAGAGTAAAACACTAGGAAAAGCCCATATGCGACAAAGATTTTTTGTTGCTGTAGGAATAAGAAAAAGGCCAAACCCCATTGACATAATAACTGGAAGTGGTAGAAGAGGGATGACCCAGGCATATTGATATGTATGTTCCATAAGAAAAGAAATAGCAATTTTTAGTTGAAATTTATAGTTCTTTTTTCTATAAAATTGTTTCCGATTCACCAAACCTATTCTTATTTCTTTCTGAAGGAGTTAAAAAACAAAATATGAATAAGAAAAAATATTGTAATTCTATTTTTTTTTCAAAATTTGTCTCATTGAAATATTCCAATATTCTGAATGGGTTTAGTTGCTTAAATTTAAAAAGTTAATCAAAGAATTTCATTATTAGTTATTAGATAAAAAAAAGATATTTATTAAAATACAAAAATTGATTGAATCTCTACTGTATTTTAATTTTATATTTATCGTAAATTCTCGAATATTCTTTACTTCATATAAAATGGAAATCCTAATGACTAGAATTATCTAAATTTTAGAATGTCTTGTTTAAGAGATTAATTATTTTTTGATTTTGACTGGAATTCCATTCTTGAATATCTTCTCAACTTAATTAACTATTTGAATTTTACCTTCGTTTTATCTCCCCATATTATATGAGGGCTTATCCCCCATACCTTAGATTTATATATGGAGTATATTTAATATATAAATAGATTTAAATAGAAAACTTTGTATATAATATATCTTTGTACATATTGTATATTACTAAAACAAAGTCTAAAATATATATGGAAAATACGTGAAAAACTCTTGTCTTATCCACATTAGACAAAATGAAGTAAAAAATAATTTAAAGTTTCATTATCTTTCAGTATCTAAGTATAAATACTAAGAAAAAACAGAAAGAAGGATTGATTTGCGGCAATAGATGTCTTTCACATACATCTAGAAAAAACTAATTCCCCTTTTGAATGGCAGTTCCAAAAAAGCGTACTTCGATGTCAAAAAAGTGTATTCATAAAAATATTTGGAAGAAAAAAACTTATTTTTCCATAGTACAATCTTATTTCATAGCAAAATCAAGATCATTTTTGAGCGGCAATGAGCATCCGTAACCAAAAGGTTTTTCTGGGTAAGAAACAAATAATCAGGTTTTGGAATAATCTGAATTGACCAATCTCAAAGAAATTCCAATTATTTAATATGAATGCATAATTTGGATTAATTAATGAATGTACTTTTATTTGTCGAATTCCTGGGTACAATATTCTTAGAACTAATCCCTCTGTTATTTTGTTATATAGAACAAAAGTTTTGGTATATTGTGTCCTTAGTATTATTTTTTTCCTATCAAAGACTTTTGATAATAGAATCCTCCTATTTTTTTATGAGGATTCCATTATCAAAAGTAGAGTATTCTTGCAATAGGATTTAGAATTTCTACCTATCTTATCCAAAATTCACAAATAAATCGGTTTAGGATTGGTAAATTGTATTAATAAAAGCGTAAAGGCTTTGACTCTAGAAACTTTTCAAAATACAAAACTCTTTGTATTTAATGATGAAATTCAAATTTTCCTAAATTCTATCGATTCTCCCAATCTCGACGATTCGCGAGAAAATAACTATTTTTCTTTTAAGTTATATTTCAAGTTAGGTGCCAATGTGAAATTGGTAGACACGCTGCTCTTAGGAAGCAGTGCTCAAGCATCTCGGTTCGAGTCCGAGTGGCGGCATTCTCGAAAAAGAATAAAATAGATTAGAAAATAGATTCAATTCAAAATTTCCAATTTTGTAATGGGACCTTCTCCTTATACTATTTGCAACTTTAGAACACATACTAACTCATATCTCTTTCTCAACTATTTCAATTGTGATTACGACTCATTTGATAACTTTATTAGTTCGTGAACTTAGGGGATTACGTGATTCGTCAGAAAAAGGAATGATAGCTACTTTTTTCTCTATAACAGGATTCTTAGTTTCTCTTTGGGTTTCTTCGGGACATTTTCCATTAAGTAATTTATATGAGTCATTAATCTTCCTTTCATGGGCTCTGTATATTCTTCATATTATTCCTAAGATACAGAACTCTAAAAATGATTTAAGCGCAATAACTACGCCAAGTACTATTAACGCAAGGCTTTGCCATGTCAGGTCTGTTAACTGAAATGCATCAATCTACAATACAAGTACCTGCTCTCCAATCTCAGTGGTTAATGATGCATGTCAGTATGATGTTACTAAGCTATGCAACTCTTTTGTGCGGATCCTTATTATCCGCTTCTCTTCTAATCATTAGATTTTGAAAGAATTTTGATTTCTTTTCTAAAAAGAAAAAATTACTTAAAACATTTTTATTTAGTGAGATTAAATATTTCTATGCAAAAATAAGTGTCTTAAAAAACACCTCTTTTCCTTCATTTCCAAATTATTACAAATATCAATTAACTGAACGTTTGGATTCTTAGAGTTATCGTGTTATTAGTCTAGGGTTTACCCTTTTAACCATAGGTATTCTTTGTGGAGCAGTATGGGCTAATGAGGCGTGGGGATCCTATTGGAATTGGGATCCTAAGGAAACTTGGTGTAAGGGCCTCAGTTTTTGACACATAATTGAAGTGTTCATCACCACACACACACACACCTCATTTGAGGAAAGATGATGAACACAAACGAAGAGCAAGTAACAATTATCAACATGCTCATTAGAAAACAAACTCACACATTGCAAAAGTGGTATTTCCCACATGTGATATAGATGGGCTGGACATATGAAAACTCCTACACTTTGCTAAGGATGTCCATGCCAAGTTTCACCCAAATTCAAAACCTTTTTGAGGTCATCTTGGGTATAGATAGGAAGGGGGCAGTTTGAAAACATATTCAAATTCAAACTGTTTTTATACCATGAATTTGAAAGTGGAAGGCATATTCTTACTCAGCACATTTTTGTGAGCTCACACACCAATTTTCACTCCATTTGGAGTTGATCTTGACATGAGCTAAGGGGGAGAAATTCAAACTTTATTTGGATTTCAAACTGAACTTGTGCTGAAATTCATTCAAACAAAACCTCATTTGAACTTTGATCAATTCAGATGGCTCATGGGGGAAAAATTTGAATTGCCAAGGGTAGTATGGGGTTCACTGTTTACAACAGTGATTAGAAGTAAATTTCAGAGGTTAAAAGGAAGGGTGGGACCCACATGTCAGCCTCTACTTCAACACAAACCGACTGAGACTTTTCACTCGGGTCGCCGAGCCGCAGCGGTGGTCGCCACCGAGGCCAGCCACCGCGCCACCAGCTGCTTGCCCACGCGCGGGAATGAGGCGGTGCAGAGCCTTCTTAAGGCGCCTGCCCCCCTCCTCGGCCGAGGTACCGACGTGTTTTCCCGCAAGAACCCAGCACTGGCCGAAAGTTTCCGCAGTTCGGACTTGATCGGAGGACGCCGATCGCAGCTCCCTCCTTCCACTCCAGAGTCCCAGAAAGGTACTAGAGACCTTCCTCCATCCTCCCCATTGCTAGAATTCGGTTGAAACCGATTGATATCGGCTGTGCCGAAAGATCAAACTCGGAACTTGGAACCGCCGCACCTCGGGCTCTCGTGGACAGCCCAACCTGGGCGTTGTCACGCCCGAGCCAAGGCACCCTGGGACGCGCGGGTGACCGGTGCTGCTCATCCCCGAGCCACAGCTCGAGTGGTTGCTCACCGGCGGCGAATTTCCACTTTTCCCCTTTCTGTGTGCAGAACGACCTTTGGGTACGATTCTGTTTAATTCGTGCTCTAGAAAGGATTAGAGGGCCTCAGGCCACTCCCACACGAGCAAGACACGGTAACGCACAAGTTGCCTTCACAACTCTGGGCCGGAGAACCTCTGTGCCCGGCGTAATTTAAGGTCTACTAATGGCGGAACGAATGGGGGGTATCGGGCACACGGTGAGGACCTATTTCGGGCCTTCCCCGAGCTGCCTCGAGCTCATGTCGACCTTCTCTAAGGTCCACTGATGCTCCCCGACCGATTTCCCAAGTAGCTGAGGTGTTAGAGAAGTCAGCCGACATGGCCGAAGTCATTCCGAGGTGGCGGCTCGTCGCCGACCATGCTCCGGCCATTGTCATGAGCAGCTGACCCTAGAATCCGGTTCCCCAAGTAAAAGTAGGCAGGGCGGCCAGAATCAAGAAGTTTGGAGCTGTACAGCAGCCGGCGGCGAGCTCTCCGGCGAGGTCCCTCGGCGGCGGAGCGCGGGTGTCGCGAGGTTGAAGAAGGGGGTGGACCCCAACTGTCAGCGGCCGATATTTTGAATCGGGATCCGGCTGCGGCCGGGATCGGGTGTGCTGGCGCGCAAAATCCTTGTGGGCCGCGGTGTGCCATCGCTAGGCGTGCGACGCGTGTCCCCCTGGGCCCACGCGCGAGTTTAAACTTTTCCCCGATTTTCAGATTTCCTTCAAACTTCAAATCCTCATAACTTTGGCTAGAAAGCTCCAAATTGAGTGAACCAAATTTTGCCGGATTCAGCTCTCTGAGTACTTTCCAGAAAATCAAGTTTCACTTCATGAAATTCCTTATTTATCCAGAATTAATTCCTCAAAATTTAAACTGTTAGGAATTTTAACTGGAGAATCCTTTGGAGGAAAATCCTGAAATTTTACTGAGATGTTCACCAAAATATCCTTGAACTACCATAAAAATTTCAGATCCATTTGAGCTCATTTAATCCCCCTAATGGTGTGATTAGTGAAACTGTTCCAGAGAAAATAGAAAATGTTCAGAAACATTTTCAGAATTTTCTCTGAAATTGTTTAGCTCATATCTTTAGTTAGAGACTTCCAAATTAAGTGAGACCAACTCCATTAGAACCCTCTGAAAATCTAGTTTTCAGGAAGTCATAGTTTGTCTAATGAAAATTCCTAGAACACCCTAAGAGTTCCAATTAAGGTCAAGAACATAATTATTTGTGGAGGGCTCAAATGAGCTTTGCTGCAACTAAAACTTGACCAAGTCTCTGTTTAGATTGTAACCAAGCCACAGTAAAAGTTTCACAGTCATTAGGTCTATCTAGCAAGGGTTATAGACTTCACAACTTCAAACTTAATACAAATGCATTAAATTAATACATGTATTGTTTCTATCATGTAGTCGCTAAGGTCGAGGAGGAACCCGAAGTCCTAGACTTCGTTACTCCGGAGGAACAGCTAGCCTACGACCAAGAGCAGCAAGGCAAGCCCCGGTTTGCATTAACCTTTTTACAAATGTTTATTGTTTTGAGCACATCTTTGAATATTGTTCTGTGCATTAGAGTCTTGATTGGAAACCCAACTACATAGCCAAGAAAACCATGGGTTGGGGTTAGGATTGAAAACCCCGTTAGCTACTGCATTGCTAGGATAGCGTAGGATTCGGTACAAGTCGAGTAGTTGGAACTACTCGCGAGAATAGGCTAGAGGCACATTGCTCGGGTAGAGATAGCACATGATCCACATGGCAAGAAAATGAGACCGAGCGGAGAGTAAGGGCAGCAGGACTTTGGGGCCTGTGTGCTGTAGCTCCGCTTGTGTCGATTGAGGACCGAGCCGTGTGCGGGCCTGTTGAACAAGCTAGAACAGTACCGAAGACCTACCGGCTATATGGGAACCGGGAAACTGATGTAACTCGGGTAGCTGGGTATTGAGTCATTGCCCGTCGTTCAGAGGGTAGGTTGAGAGCTTGAGGTGTAAATCGGCTGGCGGCACGGAGATGCGCGTGCAGAGACCTCTTGCTCGGGACGATGGGACCGGTTCAATATTTGGCTAACGGGTGAAAGGTAGTTGCGTACGGCGTCCGTGATGGTTGTTGTAGGCAACATCGAGTACGGGCGTACGTGACGGGTTGTTCGGGTAACCCTGCAGGTGTAAATCGATTATAATCGCCGTCCCTCGCGGTCAGTGAGTACCACTTGTTCACTGTACCGTGACGTAGAAAGAACAGGCTAGTTACATGTTAAAATGTTGCTGATTGAAAGCTGAATATTGATTGTTAATGGTATGCTGTAGCTTAGAGCTAATTAAAGTTCTTTTCAACTTTGGGCAAAGTACATGAGAGAAATGCGTTTCTTGTATGATTGCGGCTCTCTCATGTGCCCTAGCGTAAGGTTCTCCACAACCTGCTGCTAAAACTTGAAAGTAAGGTTCTACTAATTAGGCGAGTCCTTGCAAATAATTTTTACCTCATGCAACCCATTACCCTCATGTAGAAGTTCCATGTTTAGGTGAGACGGGTCAGACTTGCTGAGCCTTCATGCTCACTGCTTGTGTTTGAAGCTTTTGCAGGGTTCTATGAGGAAGGGACTCCCGAAGAGGAGACGGAACCCCAGGAGGGGAACCCCGTCGAGTGGGAGTCGTGCACGCCGCAGAGTTAGTGTGCGTGTGTGCTAGCAAGGACACGTTCGAGGGCCGAACGTGCACTTGATGCTTAGTCTACGCCCGTGAGTGTGGACTGAACTTATTTTGATGTAAACATGTTCATAAAACTGTTTATGTAATAAACTTCCGCTTCCGCTTTGTACCTTTGACGTGTGTTATACGGTGCTGTGCAACGCAGCACCCCTCAGCGTGATCCTGGCTCGACAGGACCAAATGGGGTCGTGTCAGCGTGATATCAGAGCTCGCTTGAGGTTTAACACAGTACAAAGGTTTTCTTTTTCAAAAATCCAGTGAGGAACGAGTTAGTAGCCCGTATAAGGATGTTATTAGTATATAGAAAGTGGCTTAGTAACCTAATTGTTATGTCGGAAAATCGTGCATCTCGGGACGTTCATGTCTTAGGGGGTGCACGTGAGCGCTGTCCACCAGTGCGCACAAGCTGAAGGGTGGAGCCCCACGGGTGGCAGGTAACCCGACCCGCTTTAGTATCCTCTACGACTCTTCATGTCGTTTGGGGTATTCGAGCAACGTCTGTCCCTGGCGTGCGTAGTGCAACATGGGAGACCCCGTCACGTGGTCTAAAACGTGAACACGTAACTCAAGGCGTGGTTGGCTTGAGAACATCCGGGCGAGTGATGACGGCCGGGTGTACTAACTGTATGGATTCCGGGCTCGGTGTGCAGCCGAGTCTGATGATTGTTTGAGTTTCTGCAGGTAGCCTGACCACGAAACGGTAGACGTGTAGCATTCGTGTGCGAGTGACGTTTAGTGCCACTGAACTAACGAAGCCGGCCAAGTCCGGTATAGGTTTTTCCTTTGTGAGGACGTAGTACCGACATACTCTGGTGACGCATCGACGTCACATCCAACTAAATGAACAACTTAATTTAAAAACTTGAAGGTTTTGATCCAAAGTAGTAAAACTTGATGTAACTCCTTCCCTTGAACAGGATATTCAAAGTTAACAAGCTTTCAACTTATAGGATGTTAAGGACAGAGCACTCTGTTTTCAGCTGAATCAAGGTTGAAGTTAATCAGAGGCTAGAGGTCGAGTTCTTTCGAGGTTGGGGTCGTATGATACATTTCTGGAAAGCTTTGGAAGAGCTTTACAACTTTTCTGTTGAGGTCCAGAGGTGTTTCATCCCTTAACCACTTGAAAAATGCAGTAGAGTTGAAACTGTCCAGAAAACAGGACAGAGCAAAGACTCTCTGTAAACTCTCTGTAAATTAAGCATAACTTCCTGCTTAAAAATCCAAAAATAGAAAATAAGGTAGTTCTGGAAATCTTATGAGATGGGTTACCACTTTGTAACAGAAAGTTTTGTCAGGTTAGGAATAGAATTAACGGGGATTCTTGGATCAAAGCAGTACCTAAAGCTGGGAGGTGCTGTCCAATTTTCTCCAGAAATTCTGTTAACTTTGACATCTCATAACTTTTGAACCAGGACAGATCTTAGGCCAAGCAAATACTGGCTGGAAAGCTATTGAAGTTAGCTTCAACTTTGATGTTGAACTCCAGGACTGGTTTTGCTTTTAACCTGGCCTAAATCAGGTTGAAATGGAAACTGGTCAAGGCTGTCATGGGAACAGCAGATCAGCAGTCAAATTTGTTTAAAAATTTGAACTATGTTTCCAAGTGTTATGAGTTCAAGGACATATCTTATGTTATAACTCGATGGTTTACTATTTAAATAAATATTTGACATTTCTCAAATATATTTTTACAGATGGCAGCAAATAAACGGTTGGAGAATGGGTGGGTAGTTTCCCACTGCTCTGACCGTAGCGGCTACCCGGAAGCGTTGTGGCAAATGCTCCAATATTTCGGGTACAACCAGATGCCGCAATACTTCGCCACGGAAGAAGGCGAAGAGGGGAACAAGACGTGGACGATCCATGTCGAGGTTCCTGCAGGATCTACGCCACCCGGTTGGGTGCCATTCACCGTCACGGTGAGAGGAAGACAACCGGAAGGGATGTGGCAAGTGGCAGCCCGTGACACTATGTCACGTTTCTGCCAGCTACATGTGCAGGCTATGGAGGGTACTCCATACGCACTCGTTCCGGTGGAGGGGTGAGCTCAGCATGTGTGGGAAGAAAGGTACCTGGAGGCAACAGACCCGTGTTGCCCAAGGTACAACCCCGCGGAGGCAAACCTCAGCCTCCAAATGAGGGCGGGAAACGCTGTGATGGACAGCCAAGCTGTTCATACGGAGCATCTCGCCACCAAGCTCAAGGAGAGCACAAGCCGTGGAGATCATTTTGAGAGTGCTCACAGCGCACTCCGCAATGTGCTCCTTCCGACGATCAAGCGACTGAATGAACAACACAATCAGTTGCGTCGTCTGAAGAAGGCAAAGAAGAAGGGCCGTGTTGACATCGCGGTGTTGCAAGGGCTGGTGCAGACCCTAACCCAGCAGAATGAGGACCTTGCTCAAGAGCGGGACGACGCTATTGAGGAAGGACAAGGCTGGGAAGAGGACTACAACCAGGCTATGGACGAGGTGCATGCATTGCAGGACCTCGTGCCCCCGGTATTGGGCGTACCGGTAGTCTTGGGTCTTCCAGCCATGGGAGAGCCCGAAATGGGAGAAGAGGTGGTAGACCCCGAACCACCAGCCGAGGTACCGGAGGAGGACGACCCACAGGAGGTCGAGTTCTACTCCGAGTAGGGGGTTACGGTTGCCAAGTAGGGCAGCTAGGGTAGCGTAACCCAACTTTTGTAATCGGTGACATGTCGTGTAGACAGTAGCGTATGTATAGGTAGTGACGACATGAGCACGACTTCTCGGAGATCCGAAAATGATGTATCTTGTATAAAGTTTATGCTTTATCAATATATGTGAATGTTGTGCAAGTTAATCATGCGTCGCTTCAATACCTACTGCTGTTTATGGAATTTTGAGTGAGACATGTGCTAATTACTGCTGTGTTGAATTTCAGAATGACGCGTACTCGTGCCAACCCCGATGTTGGAGGTACTAGCCAAGGGGGAGAGACCTCCCAACCGCCTCCCGAGGACTCCTCGGGACAGCAGCAGCAACAGCAACAGCAAACACCGCCACCGCCACTGCCAACGGTTACATTGGCCGACATTGTCGCGGCAATGGCGGGTTCACATCAGCAGCACACAGAGCTGCTGCAAACGTTAATTGCGAATACGTCTCGCCCGGAGAGACGTCAAGATCGTGAGGAGCGCCAACAGAGCTCCTACTCTGAATTCCTGGCGACTCATCCCCCTGTATTCTCAAGGGCGGATGAACCACTTGACACGGACAACTGGCTCCGCGCCATAGAGATGAAGTTCGGGCTGCTCCAAATCAGCGAGCAGCGCAAGACTCAATTCGCGGTCCAGCAGCTCCAAGGATCCGCGAGCGCGTGGTGGGCCAACTTCTGTGCTTCCCAGCCCACCGACCGAGTGATGACCTGGGCGGAGTTCCAGACGGCCTTCAGGGCCTATCATATACCGCCAGGTCTGATGAAGAGGAAGACGCAGGAGTTCTTACACCTGCAACAAGGGAGCCGGAACGCGCTGGAATACTCCAGGGCGTTTAACGATCTCGCGCTATATGCGTCGTATCATGCTGATACCGACGAGAAGCGGCGGGACCATTTTTACCAGGGGCTTAACCCGCTCCTGAAGGATAAGCTGGCGATGTTCAATCGCGGCAGCCTCAACGACATAATTGATGCTGCGATTGTTCAGGAGGACTCCGGCAAGGAGTTGGCGGCGGCAGAGCGAAAGCGAAGCGCGCCGCAGAGCAGCGGAGAAGGAGGCGGTCCTTCTCAGAAGTTTTGGATGGTGAATCGCCCACCATCAGGTCCACGCTGGCAGCCACCACAGCGGCCGATGCCGTTCCGCAGTCGGCCGTACTCTTCACCGGCATTCCGGCCGGCACTGCCAGTACCACCGCAACAACAACAGCAGCAGCGGGCGATGCCGCGTGCGTTTGCACCTCCGCAACGCATGCCAGGCTTTCGTCCCCCGAGTACTCCACCAGCAGCAGCCACGTGTTACAAGTGTGGTCGTCCAGGACACTTCGCGAGCAGTTGCCCGGAGAGGCAAGGCGGCGGAGTGGCACCACAGTTTCCGGGGAGGAATCAACCCCGGAACCCTACTAATGTGCGGCGGGCAAACCCTAGGCCCGGTACTGTCCACCAGCTTGCCATTGAGGACGTGCCGGAGGGCGAGCTAATCCTTGCGGGTATGTTCCAACTCCACCAGCATCCCGCTATAGTACTATTTGATTCAGGCGCCACGCATAATTTTATTAGCCAAGCTTTCATTGCTAAACACAGTTTGCCAATTCTACCCACCGATAGTCCATATTTAATTTGTTCACCGGGTGGGAAGATTTCAGCAAGCGTAATGGTCTCCAAAGCACCATTATGCTTAGCGGGTAGAGTGTACCCCACGTCTCTCATTATCTTAGAGGGACAGAAGGTCGATGTCATCCTAGGGATGTCGTGGTTAACCCGCCACGGCGCTGTTTTAGACACCGTCCTTCGAGTCGTGCACTTAAACTCAGAAGTGCACGAGTCTCACTCATTATTTCTGGACAGTCCAGAAAATAAAACTTTCAAGTGTCTATCAGTCCACAACTATCAGATTGGAAGACATTCCAGTGGTCCGGGAGTTTCCTGATGTATTCCCGGATGATTTACCGGGGATGCCACCCGATAGGGAGGTGGAGTTCAAGATCGAACTCGCACCGGGAACCATGCCAATATCCCGAAGGCCGTACAAGATGGCGCCCAAGGAGTTGGCGGAACTGAAGATTCAGCTCACGGACCTTCTGGAGAAGGGTTTTATTAGGCCGAGCTCCTCGCCATGGGGCTGTTCGGCATTATTTGTCAAAAAGAAGGATGAAACGTTGCGGCTTTGCGTGGACTACCGTCCATTAAATGCCGTAACCATCAAGAACAAGTACCCGTTGCCACGGATCGACATGTTGTTTGATCAGTTGGTCGAAGCAAAGATCTTTTCCAAGATGGATTTAAGATCCGGGTACCATCAGATTAAGATAAGGGCGGAGGACATTCCAAAGACAACTTTCTCGACAAGGTACGGACTTTATGAGTACCTGGTCATGTCCTTTGGCCTCACCAATGCTCCAGCTCACTTCATGTATTTAATGAACTCGGTGTTCATGCCGGAGCTGGACAAGTTTGTCGTGGTCTTCATCGACGACATCCTGGTATATTCCAAGTCGGAGGAAGATCACAAGAAACATCTGCGTATAGTCTTGCAACGGCTGCGGGATCACAAGTTATACGCAAAATTCAGCAAATGCGAGTTTTGGATATCGCAAGTGCCTTTCCTCGGGCATATCATCTCAGCAGAGGGTATCGCTGTGGACCCGAGCAAGATCACGCAAGTGCTGAATTGGAAATCCCCGAGAACTGTTCATGAGGTACGGAGTTTCCTCGGACTCGCGGGATATTATCGGAGGTTCATTCCGAACTTCTCGAAGATTGCCAAGCCAATGACAGAGCTGCTGAAGAAGGCTACCAAGTATGTTTGGAGTCCAGCATGTGAAGCAACATTCAAGGCTTTAGTCAAGCACCTGACATCAGCACCGGTTTTGGCGCAGCCAGACACAACAAAACCGTTCGATGTGTACTGCGATGCATCCGGCATTGGGCTCGGATGTGTGCTTATGCAAGATCGAAGAGTGGTCGCGTATGGATCACGGCAGCTTAGGAACTATGAGCAAAATTATCCAACTCACGACTTGGAGCTTGCTGCCGTGGTACTTGCACTGAAGATGTGGAGTCACTACCTACTCGGTAACCTCGTACATTTATATACCGACCACAAAAGCCTCAAGTACATATTCACTCAGAAGGAGCTGAACATGAGGCAACGAAGATGGTTAGAACTGATAAAGGATTATGAGATAGAGATCCATTATCATCCGGGCAAGGCAAACGTTGTGGCAGATGCGCTGAGCCGCAAGTCACACGTCAATAATCTGACCATCACACCATTGGAAGAGAGCGAACCACCACTCCATGTGATTCCACACGGAGCTCTCTACAACCTAGCTTTGATCCCCACCATCCGTGAAGAGATAGCGGCAGCCCAGAAGAATGAAAAGGGCATGTCACATTTACGGAGACGTGTAGACAGTGGGGAGTTGAAATGTTTCCGGAAGGACGGAGACGGCATCCTATGGTTCAAGGACCGGATCGTCGTACCCCGAAACCCGGAGTTACGGAAGAAAATCTTTGATGAGGCTCACTTATCAAAGTTCTCTATTCACCCCGGCAGCAACAAAATGTATCAAGAACTCAGAAGAAAGTTTTGGTGGACACGGATGAAGCGAGAGACGGCAAAATACGTGTCCGAGTGTGATACATGTCGAAGGGTGAAGGCAGACCACATGCGGAAACCGGAACTGCTGCAACCACTGGGCATTCCTGCCTGGAAGTGGGAGGACGTGAGCATGAATTTCGTCGTCGGTTTACCCACCACCTCACAGAAACATGATTCTGTGTGGGTGATCGTCGATCGACTCACCAAAGTTGCCCATTTCATCCCGGTCAACACCAACTACAACGCCAAGAAGTACGCTGAACTGTACATCTCACGGATCCTATGCTTATACGGCGTACCCCGTACCATCATATCGGACCGGGGCACTTTATTTGTGTCCCGTTTTTGGGAGCAGCTACACGCTGCCTTGGGAACGAAGCTGATCCGTAGTTCAGCCTACCACCCGCAGACGGATGGGCAAACTTAGCGGGTAAATCAGATTCTAGAAGACATGCTACGAGCTTGCGCTATCGACCACGGCAAGAATTGGGATGATCACTTGCCGTTAGCCGAGTTCTCGTACAACAATGGGTACCAAGCCAGCATCAAGATGGCGCCCTACGAGGCGCTATACGGAAGAAAATGCCGCACACCATTGAATTGGTGTGAGTCGGGCGAAAGGGTTACCTTCGGGATTGACCTTGTCAACAACGCAGAAAAAAAGGTTCGATTAATTCAAGTGAACCTAAAAGCCGCTCAATCCCGACAGAAACAGTATGCGGACCGGAGAAGGCGCCCATTACAATTCGAAGTTGGGGATCACGTATATCTACGGGTGTCTCCAATGAAGGGCGTAAACAGATTTGGGGTGAGGGGAAAGTTAGCACCCCGCTTCATCGGTCCATTCCAGATTACCGAAAGATGTGGATCGGTGGCATACCGGCTGAAATTACCAGAAGCACTTTCCGGTGTGCACGACGTCTTTCACATTTCCCAGCTGAGGAAGTGTATCAAGCTATCAACTACCGTTCAGCTGGAAGACATTGAAGAACTGCAACCGGATCTCACCTATCGGGAGGAACCGGTGCAGATTATTGATGAAAAGGCCCGAACCACACGCAACCGTACGTTGTGGTTCTACAAGGTTCTATGGAGTAATCACTCCATGGACGAAGCGACATGGGAGAGCGAAGAATTTCTTCGCACTAACTACCCCGACTTTTTCACGTCGCATATCCGGTAATGTTCCACTGTCCTCTCTCTCATTTTCACCATATAATCTCGGGACGAGATTCTTTTAAGGGGGGAGGAATGTAAGGGCCTCAGTTTTTGACACATAATTGAAGTGTTCATCACCACACACACACACACACCTCATTTGAGGAAAGATGATGAACACAAATGAAGAGCAACTAACAATTATCAACATGCTCATTAGAAAACAAACTCACACATTGCAAAAGTGGTATTTCCCACATGTGATATAGATGGGCTGGACATATGAAAACTCCTACACTTTGCTAAGGATGTCCATGCCAAGTTTCACCCAAATTCAAAACCTTTTTGAGGTCATCTTGGGTATAGATAGGAAGGGGGCAGTTTGAAAACATATTCAAATTCAAACTGTTTTTATACCATGAATTTTAAAGTGGAAGGCATATTCTTACTCAGCACATTTTTGTGAGCTCACACACCAATTTTCACTCCATTTGGAGTTGATCTTGACATGAGCTAAGGGGGAGAAATTCAAACTTTATTTGGATTTCAAACTGAACTTGTGCTGAAATTCATTCAAACCAAACCTCATTTGAACTTTGATCAATTCAGATGGCTCATGGGGGAATAATTTGAATTGCCAAGGGTAGTATGGGGTTCACTGTTTACAACAGTGATTAGAAGTAAATTTCAGAGGTTAAAAGGAAGGGTGGGACCCACATGTCAGCCTCTACTTCAACACAAACCGACTGAGACTTTTCACTCGGGTCGCCGAGCCGCAGCGGTGGTCGCCACCGAGGCCAGCCACCGCGCCACCAGCTGCTTGCCCACGCGCGGGAGTGAGGCGGTGCAGAGCCTTCTTAAGGCGCCTGCCCCCCTCCTCGGCCGAGGTACCGACGTGTTTTCCCGCAAGAACCCAGCACTGGCCGAAAGTTTCCGCAGTTCGGACTTGATCGGAGGACGCCGATCGCAGCTCCCTCCTTCCACTCCAGAGTCCCAGCAAGGTACTAGAGACCTTCCTCCATCCTCCCCATTGCTAGAATTCGGTTGAAACCGATTGATATCGGCTGTGCCGAAAGATCAAACTCGGAACTTGGAACCGCCGCACCTCGGGCTCTCGTGGACAGCCCAACCTGGGCGTTGTCACGCCCGAGCCAAGGCACCCTGGGACGCGCGGGTGACCGGTGCTGCTCATCCCCGAGCCACAGCTCGAGTGGTTGCTCACCGGCGGCGAATTTCCACTTTTCCCCTTTCTGTGTGCAGAACGACCTTCGGGTATGATTCTGTTTAATTCGTGCTCTAGAAAGGATTAGAGGGCCTCAGGCCACTCCCACACGAGCTAGACACGGTAACGCACAAGTTGCCTTCACAACTCTGGGCCGGAGAACCTCTGTGCCCGGCGTAATTTAAGGTCTACTAATGGCGGAACGAACGGGGGGTATCGGGCACACGGTGAGGACCTATTTCGGGCCTTCCCCGAGCTGCCTCAAGCTCATGTCGACCTTCTCTGAGGTCCACTGATGCTCCCCGACCGATTTCCCAAGTAGCTGAGGTGTTAGAGAAGTCAGCCGACATGGCCGAAGTCATTCCGAGGTGGCGGCTCGTCGCCGACCATGCTCCGGCCATTGTCATGAGCAGCTGACCCTAGAATCCGGTTCCCCAAGTAAAAGTAGGCAGGGGCGGCCAGAATCAAGAAGTTTGGATCTGTACAGCAGCCGGCGGCGAGCTCTCCGGCGAGGTCCCTCGGCGGCGGAGCGCGGGTGTCGCGAGGTTGAAGAAGGGGGTGGACCCCAACTGTCAGCGGCCGATATTTTGAATCGGGATCCGGCTGCGGCCGGGATCGGGTGTGCTGGCGCGCAAAATCCTTGTGGGCCGCGGTGTGCCATCGCCTAGGCGTGCGACACGTGTCCCCCTGGGCCCACGCGCGAGTTTAAACTTTTCCCCGATTTTCAGATTTCCTTCAAACTTCAAATCCTCATAACTTTGGCTAGAAAGCTCCAAATTGAGTGAAACAAATTTTGCTGGATTCAGCTCTCTGAGTACTTTCCAGAAAATCAAGTTTCACTTCATGAAATTCCTTATTTCTCCAGAATTAATTCCTCAAAATTTAAACTGTTAGGAATTTTAACTGGAGAATCCTTTGGAGGAAAATCCTGAAATTTTACTGAGATGTTCACCAAAATATCCTTGAACTACCATAAAAATTTCAGATCCATTTGAGCTCATTTAATCCCCCTAATAGTGTGATTAGTGAAACTGTTCCAGAGAAAATAGAAAATGTTCAGAAACATTTTCAGAATTTTCTCTGAAATTGTTTAGCTCATATCTTTAGTTAGAGACTTCCAAATTAAGTGAGACCAACTCCATTAGAACCCTCTGAAAATCTAGTTTTCAGGAAGTCATAGTTTGTCTCATGAAAATTCCTAGAACACCCTAAGAGTTCCAATTAAGGTCAAGGACATAATTATTTGTGGAGGGCTCAAATGAGCTTTGCTGCAACTAAAACTTGACCAAGTCTCTGTTTAGGTTGTAACCAAGCCACAGTAAAAGTTTCACAGTCATTAGGTCTATCTAGCAAGGGTTATAGACTTCACAACTTCAAACTTAATACAAATGCATTAAATTAATACATGTATTGTTTCTATCATGTAGTCGCTAAGGTCGAGGAGGAACCCGAAGTCCTAGACTTCGTTACTCCGGAGGAACAGCTAGCCTACGACCAAGAGCAGCAAGGCAAGCCCCGGTTTGCATTAACCTTTTTACAAATGTTTATTGTTTTGAGCACATCTTTGAATATGGTTCTGTGCATTAGAGTCTTGATTGGAAACCCAACTACATAGCCAAGAAAACCATGGGTTGGGGTTAGGATTGAAAACCCCGTTAGCTACTGCATTGCTAGGATAGCGTAGGATTCGGTACAAGTCGAGTAGTTGGAACTACTCGCGAGAATAGGCTAGAGGCACATTGCTCGGGTAGAGATAGCACATGATCCACATGGCAAGAAAATGAGACCGAGCGGAGAGTAAGGGCAGCAGGACTTTGGGGCCTGTGTGCTGTAGCTCCGCTTGTGTCGATTGAGGACCGAGCCGTGTGCGGGCCTGTTGAACAAGCTAGAACAGTACCGAAGACCTACCGGCTATATGGGAACCGGGAAACTGATGTAACTCGGGTAGCTGGGTATTGAGGCATTGCCCGTCGTTCAGAGGGTAGGTTGAGAGCTTGAGGTGTAAATCGGCTGGCGGCACGGAGATGCGCGTGCAGAGACCTCTTGCTCGGGACGATGGGACCGGTTCAATATTTGGCTAACGGGTGAAAGGTAGTTGCGTACGGCGTCCGTGATGGTTGTTGTAGGCAACATCGAGTACGGGCGTACGTGACGGGTTGTTCGGGTAACCCTGCAGGTGTAAATCGATTATAATCGCCATCCCTCGCGGTCAGTGAGTACCACTTGTTCACTGTACCGTGATGTAGAAAGAACAGGCTAGTTACATGTTAAAATGTTGCTGATTGAAAGCTGAATATTGATTGTTAATGGTATGCTGTAGCTTAGAGCTAATTAAAGTTCTTTTCAACTTTGGGCAAAGTACATGAGAGAAATGCGTTTCTTGTTTGATTGCGGCTCTCTCATGTGCCCTAGCGTAAGGTTCTCCACAACCTGCTGCTAAAACTTGAAAGTAAGGTTCTACTAATTAGGCGAGTCCTTGCAAATAATTTTTACCTCATGCAACCCATTACCCTCATGTAGAAGTTCCATGTTTAGGTGAGACGGGTCAGACTTGCTGAGCCTTCGTGCTCACTGCTTGTGTTTGAAGCTTTTGCAGGGTTCTATGAGGAAGGGACTCCCAAAGAGGAGACGGAACCCCAGGAGGGGAACCCCGTCGAGTGGGAGTCGTGCACGCCGCAGAGTTAGTGTGCGTGTGTGCTAGCAAGGACACGTTAGAGGGCCGAACGTGCACTTGATGCTTAGTCTACGCCCGTGAGTGTGGACTGAACTTATTTTGATGTAAACATGTTCATAAAACTGTTTATGTAATAAACTTCCTCTTCCGCTTTGTACCTTTGACGTGTGTTATACGGTGCTGTGCAACGCAGCACCCCTCAGCGTGATCCTGGCTCGACAGGACCAAATGGGGTCGTGTCAGTGTGGTATCAGAGCTCGCTTGAGGTTTAACACAGTACAAAGGTTTTATTTTTCAAAAATCCAGTGAGGAACGAGTTAGTAGCCCGTATAAGGATGTTATTAGTATATAGAAAGTGGCTTAGTAACCTAATTGTTATGTCGGAAAATCGTGCATCTCGGGACGTTCATGTCTTGGGGGGTGCACGTGAGCGCTGTCCACCAGTGCGCACAAGCTGAAGGGTGGAGCCCCACGGGTGGCAGGTAACCCGACCCGCTTTAGTATCCTCTACGACTCTTCATGTCGTTTGGGGTATTCGAGCAACGTCTGTCCCTGGCGTGCGTGGTGCAACATGGGAGACCCCGTCACGTGGTCTAAAACGTGAACACGTAACTCAAGGCGTGGTTGGCTTGAGAACATCCGGGCGAGTGATGACGGCCGGGTGTACTAACTGTATGGATTCCGGGCTCGGTGTGCAGCCGAGTCTGATGATTGTTTGAGTTTCTGCAGGTAGCCTGACCACGAAACGGTAGACGTGTAGCATTCGTGTGCGAGTGACGTTTAGTGCCACTGAACTAACGAAGCCGGCTAAGTCCGGTATAGGTTTTTCCTTTGTGAGGACGTAGTACCGACATACTCTGGTGACGCATCGACGTCACATCCAACTAAATGAACAACTTAATTTAAAAACTTGAAGGTTTTGATCCAAAGTAGTAAAACTTGATGTAACTCCTTCCCTTGAACAGGATATTCAAAGTTAACAAGCTTTCAACTTATAGGATGTTAAGGACAGAGCACTCTGTTTTCAGCTGAATCAAGGTTGAAGTTAATCAGAGGCTAGAGGTCGAGTTCTTTCGAGGTTGGGGTCGTATGATACATTTCTGGAAAGCTTTGGAAGAGATTTACAACTTTTCTGTTGAGGTCCAGAGGTGTTTCATCCCTTAACTACTTGAAAAATGCAGTAGAGTTGAAACTGTCCAGAAAACAGGACAGAGCAAAGACTCTTTGTAAACTCTCTGTAAATTAAGCATAACTTCCTGCTTAAAAATCCAAAAATAGAAAATAAGGTAGTTATGGAAAGCTTATTAGATGGGTTACCACTTTGTAACAGAAAGTTTTGTCAGGTTAGGAATAGAATTAACGGGGATTCTTGGATCAAAGCAGTACCTAAAGCTGGGAGGTGCTGTCCAATTTTCTCCAGAAATTCTGTTAACTTTGACATCTCATAACTTTTGAACCAGGACAGATCTTAGGCCAAGCAAATACTGTCTGGAAAGCTATTGAAGTTAGCTTCAACTTTGATGTTGAACTCCAGGACTGGTTTTGCTTTTAACCTGGCCTAAATCAGGTTGAAATGGAAACTGGTCAAGGCTGTCATGGGAACAGCAGATCAGCAGTCAAATTTGTTTAAAAATTTGAACTATGTTTCCAAGTGTTATGAGTTCAAGGACATATCTTATGTTATAACTCGATGGTTTACTGTTTAAATAAATATTTGACATTTCTCAAATATATTTTTACAGATGGCAGCAAATAAACGGTTGGACAATGGGTGGGTAGTTTCCCACTGCTCTGACCGTAGCGGCTACCCGGAAGCGTTGTGGCAAATGCTCCAATATTTCGGGTACAACCAGATGCCGCAATACTTCGCCAAGGAAGAAGGTGAAGAGGGGAACAAGACATGGACGATTCATGTCGAGGTTCCTGCAGGACCTACGCCACCCGGTTGGGTGCCATTCACCGTCACGGTGAGAGGAAGACAACCGGAAGGGATGTGGCAAGTGGCAGCCCGTGACACTATGTCACGTTTCTGCCAGCTACATGTGCAGGCTATGGAGGGTACTCCATACGCACTCGTTCCGGTGGAGGGGCGAGCTCAGCATGTGTGGGAAGAAAGGTACCTGGAGGCAACAGACCCGAGTTGCCCAAGGTACAACCCCGCGGAGGCAAACCTCAGCCTCCAAATGAGGGCGGGAAACGCTGTGATGGACAGCCAAGCTGTTCATACGGAGCATCTCGCCACCAAGCTCAAGGAGAGCACAAGCCGTGGAGATCATTTTGAGAGTGCTCACAGCGCACTCCGCAATGTGCTCCTTCCGACGATCAAGCGACTGAATGAACAACACAATCAGTTGCGTCGTCTGAAGAAGGCAAAGAAGAAGGGCCGTGTTGACATCGCGGTGTTGCAAGAGCTGGTGCAGACCCTAACCCAGCAGAATGAGGACCTTGCTCAAGAGCGGGACGACGCTATTGAGGAAGGACAAGGCTGGGAAGAGGACTACAACCAGGCTATGGACGAGGTGCATGCATTGCAGGACCTCGTGCCCCGGGTATTGGGCGTACCGGTAGTCTTGGGTCTTCCAGCCATGGGAGAGCCCGAAATGGGAGAAGAGGTGGTAGACCCCGAACCACCAGCCGAGGTACCGGAGGAGGACGACCCACAGGAGGTCGAGTTCTACTCCGAGTAGGGGGTTACGGTTGCCAAGTAGGGCAGCTAGGGTAGCGTAACCCAACTTTTGTAATCGGTGACATGTCGTGTAGACAGTAGCGTATGTATAGGTAGTGACGACATGAGCACGACTTCTCGGAGATCCGAGAATGATGTATCTTGTATAAAGTTTATGCTTTATCAATATATGTGAATGTTGTGCAAGTTAATCATGCGTCGCTTCAATACCTACTGCTGTTTATGGAATTTTGAGTGAGACATGTGCTAATTACTGCTGTGTTGAATTTCAGAATGACGCGTACTCGTGCCAACCCCGATGTTGGAGGTACTAGCCAAAGGGGAGAGACCTCCCAACCGCCTCCCGAGGACTCCTCGGGACAGCAGCAGCAACAGCAACAGCAAACACCGCCACCGCCACTGCCAACGGTTACATTGGCCGACATTGTCGCGGCAATGGCGGGTTCACATCAGCAGCACACAGAGCTGCTGCAAACGTTAATTGCGAATACGTCTCGCCCGGAGAGACGTCAAGATCGTGAGGAGCGCCAACAGAGCTCCTACTCCGAATTCCTGGCGACTCATCCCCCTGTATTCTCAAGGGCGGATGAACCACTTGACGCGGACAACTGGCTCCGCGCCATAGAGATGAAGTTTGGGCTGCTCCAAATCAGCGAGCAGCGCAAGACTCAGTTCGCGGTCCAGCAGCTCCAAGGATCCGCGAGCGCGTGGTGGGCCAACTTCTGTGCTTCCCAGCCCACCGACCGAGTGATGACCTGGGCGGAGTTCCGGACGGCCTTCAGGGCCTATCATATACCGCCAGGTCTGATGAAGAGGAAGACGCAGGAGTTCTTACACCTGCAACAAGGGAGCCGGAACGCGCTGGAATACTCCAGGGCGTTTAACGATCTCGCGCTATATGCGTCGTATCATGCTGATACCGACGAGAAGCGGCGGGACCATTTTTACCAGGGGCTTAACCCGCTCCTGAAGGATAAGCTGGCGATGTTCAATCGCGGCAGCCTCAACGACATAATTGATGCTGCGATTGTTCAGGAGGACTCCGGCAAGGAGTTTGCGGCGGCAGAGCGAAAGCGAAGCACGCCGCAGAGCAGCGGAGAAGGAGGCGGTCCTTCTCAGAAGTTTCGGATGGTGAATCGCCCACCATCAGGTCCACGCTGGCAGCCACCACAGCGGCCGATGCCGTTCCGCAGTCGGCCGTACTCTTCACTGGCATTCCGTCCGGCACTGCCAGTACCACCGCAACAACAACAGCAGCAGCGGGCTATGCCGCGTGCGTTTGCACCTCCGCAACGCATGCCGGGCTTTCGTCCCCCGAGTACTCCACCAGCAGCGGCCACGTGTTACATGTGTGGTCGTCCAGGACACTTCGCGAGCAGTTGCCCGGAGAGGCAAGGCGGCGGAGTGGCACCACAGTTTCCGGGGAGGAATCAACCCCGGAACCCTACTAATGCGCGGCGGGCAAACCCTAGGCCCGGTACTATCCACCAGCTTGCCATTGAGGACGTGCCGGAGGGCGAGCCAATCCTTGCGGGTATGTTCCAACTCCACCAGCATCCCGCTATAGTACTATTTGATTCAGGCGCCACGCATAATTTTATTAGCCAAGCTTTCATTGCTAAACACAGTTTGCCAATACTACCCACCGATAGTCCATATTTAATTTGTTCACCGGGTGGGAAGATTTCAGCAAGCGTAATGGTCTCCAAAGCACCATTATGCTTAGCGGGTAGAGTGTACCCCACGTCTCTCATTATCTTAGAGGGACAGAAGGTCGATGTCATCCTAGGGATGTCGTGGTTAACCCGCCACGGCGCTGTTTTAGACACCGTCCTTCGAGTCGTGCACTTAAACTCAGAAGTGCACGAGTCTCACTCATTATTTCTGGACAGTCCAGAAATAAAACTTTCAAGTGTCTATCAGTCCACAACTATCAGATTGGAAGACATTCCAGTGGTCCGGGAGTTTCCTGATGTATTCCCGGATGATTTACCGGGGATGCCACACGATAGGGAGGTGGAGTTCAAGATCGAACTCGCACCGGGAACCATGCCAATATCCCGAAGGCCGTACAAGATGGCGCCCAAGGAGTTGGCGGAACTGAAGATTCAGCTCACGGACCTTCTGGAGAAGGGTTTTATTAGGCCGAGCTCCTCGCCATGGGGCTGTTCGGCATTATTTGTCAAAAAGAAGGATGAAACGTTGCGGCTTTGCGTGGACTACCGTCCATTAAATGCCGTAACCATCAAGAACAAGTACCCGTTGCCATGGATCGACATGTTGTTTGATCAGTTAGTCGAAGCAAATATCTTTTCCAAGATGGATTTAAGATCCGGGTACCATCAGATTAAGATAAGGGCGGAGGACATTCCAAAGACAACTTTCTCGACAAGGTACGGACTTTATGAGTACCTGGTCATGTCCTTTGGCCTCACCAATGCTCCAGCTCACTTCATGTATTTAATGAACTCGGTGTTCATGCCGGAGCTGGACAAGTTTGTCGTGGTCTTCATCGACGACATCCTGGTATATTCCAAGTCGGAGGAAGATCACAAGAAACATCTGCGTATAGTCTTGCAACGGCTGCGGGATCACAAGTTATACGCAAAATTCAGCAAATGCGAGTTTTGGATATCGCAAGTGCCTTTCCTCGGGCATATCATCTCAGCAGAGGGTATCGCTGTGGACCCGAGCAAGATCACGCAAGTGCTGAATTGGAAATCCCCGAGAACTGTTCATGAGGTACGGAGTTTCCTCGGACTCGCGGGATATTATCGGAGGTTCATTCCGAACTTCTCGAAGATTGCCAAGCCAATGACAGAGCTGCTGAATAAGGCTACCAAGCATGTTTGGAGTCCAGCATGTGAAGCAACATTCAAGGCTTTAGTCAAGAACCTGACATCAGCACCGGTTTTGGCGCAGCCAGACACAACAAAACCGTTCGATGTGTACTGCGATGCATCCGGCATTGGGCTCGGATGTGTGCTGATGCAAGATCGAAGAGTGGTCGCGTATGGATCACGGCAGCTTAGGAACCATGAGCAAAATTATCCAACTCACGACTTGGAGCTCGCTGCCGTGGTACTTGCACTGAAGATGTGGAGGCACTACCTACTCGGTAACCTCGTACATTTATATACCGACCACAAAAGCCTCAAGTACATATTCACTCAGAAGGAGCTGAACATGAGGCAACGAAGATGGTTAGAACTGATAAAGGATTACGAGATAGAGATCCATTATCATCCGGGCAAGGCAAATGTTGTGGCAGATGCGCTGAGCCGCAAGTCACACGTCAATAATCTGACCATCACACCATTGGAAGAGAGCGAACCACCACTCCATGTGATTCCACACGGAGCTCTCTACAACCTAGCTTTGATCCCCACCATCCGTGAAGAGATAGCGGCAGCCCAGAAGAATGAAAAGGGCATGTCACATTTACGGAGACATGTAGACAGTGGGGAGTTGAAATGTTTCCGGAAGGACGGAGACGGCATCCTATGGTTCAAGGACCGGATCGTCGTACCCCGAAACCTGGAGTTACGGAAGAAAATCTTTGATGAGGCTCACTTATCAAAGTTTTCTATTCACCCCGGCAGCAACAAAATGTATCAAGAACTCAGAAGAAAGTTTTGGTGGACACGGATGAAGCGAGAGACGGCAAAATACGTGTCCGAGTGTGATACATGTCGAAGGGTGAAGGCAGACCACATGCGGAAACCGGGACTGCTGCAACCACTGGGCATTCCTGCCTGGAAGTGGGAGGACGTGAGCATGGATTTCGTCGTCGGTTTACCCACCACCTCACAGAAACATGATTCTGTGTGGGTGATCGTCGATCGACTCACCAAAGTTGCCCATTTCATCCCGGTCAACACCAACTACAACGCCAAGAAGTACGCTGAACTGTACATCTCACGGATCCTATGCTTATACGGCGTACCCCGTACCATCATATCGGACCGGGGCACTTTATTTGTGTCCCGTTTTTGGGAGCAGCTACACGCTGCCTTGGGAACGAAGCTGATCCGTAGTTCAGCCTACCACCCGCAGACGGATGGGCAAACTGAGCGGGTAAATCAGATTCTCGAAGACATGCTACGAGCTTGCGCTATCGACCACGGCAAGAATTGGGATGATCACTTGCCGTTAGCCGAGTTCTCGTACAACAATGGGTACCAAGCCAGCATCAAGATGGCGCCCTACGAGGCGCTATACGGAAGAAAATGCCGCACACCATTGAATTGGTGTGAGTCGGGCGAAAGGGTTACCTTCGGGATTGACCTTGTCAACAACGCGGAAGAAAAGGTTCGATTAATTCAAGCGAACCTAAAAGCCGCTCAATCCCGACAGAAACAGTATGCGGACCGGAGAAGGCACCCATTACAATTCGAAGTTGGGGATCACGTATATCTACGGGTGTCTCCAATGAAGGGCGTAAACAGATTTGGGGTGAGGGGAAAGTTAGCACCCCGCTTCATCGGTCCATTCCAGATTACCGAAAGATGTGGATCGGTGGCATACCGGCTGAAATTACCAGAAGCACTTTCCGGTGTGCACGACGTCTTTCACATTTCCCAGCTGAGGAAGTGTCTCAAGCTATCAACTACCGTTCAGCTGGAAGACATTGAAGAACTGCAACCGGATCTCACCTATCGGGAGGAACCGGTGCAGATTATTGATGAAAAGGCCCGAACCACACGCAACCGTACGTTGTGGTTCTACAAGGTTCTATGGAGTAATCACTCCATGGACGAAGCGACATGGGAGAGCGAAGAATTTCTTCGCACTAACTACCCCGACTTTTTCACGTCGCATATCTGGTAATGTTCCACCGTCCTCTCTCTCATTTTCACCGTATAATCTCGGGACGAGATTCTTTTAAGGGGGGAGGAATGTAAGGGCCTCAGTTTTTGACACATAATTGAAGTGTTCATCACCACACACACACACACACCTCATTTGAGGAAAGATGATGAACACAAATGAAGAGCAAGTAACAATTATCAACATGCTCATTAGAAAACAAACTCACACATTGCAAAAGTGGTATTTCCCACATGTGATATAGATGGGCTGGACATATGAAAACTCCTACACTTTGCTAAGGATGTCCATGCCAAGTTTCACCCAAATTCAAAACCTTTTTGAGGTCATCTTGGGTATAGATAGGAAGGGGGCAGTTTGAAAACATATTCAAATTCAAACTGTTTTTATACCATGAATTTGAAAGTGGAAGGCATATTCTTACTCAGCACATTTTTGTGAGCTCACACACCAATTTTCACTCCATTTGGAGTTGATCTTGACATGAGCTAAGGGGGAGAAATTCAAACTTTATTTGGATTTCAAACTGAACTTGTGCTGAAATTCATTCAAACCAAACCTCATTTAAACTTTGATCAATTCAGATGGCTCATGGGGGGATAATTTGAATTGCCAAGGGTAGTATGGGGTTCACTGTTTACAACAGTGATTAGAAGTAAATTTCAGAGGTTAAAAGGAAGGGTGGGACCCACATGTCAGCCTCTACTTCAACACAAACCGACTGAGACTTTTCACTCGGGTCGCCGAGCCGCAGCGGTGGTCGCCACCGAGGCCAGCCACCGCGCCACCAGCTGCTTGCCCACGCGCGGGAATGAGGCGGTGCAGAGCCTTCTTAAGGCGCCTGCCCCCCTCCTCGGCCGAGGTACCGACGTGTTTTCCCGCAAGAACCCAGCACTGGCCGAAAGTTTCCGCAGTTCGGACTTGATCGGAGGACGCCGATCGCAGCTCCCTCCTTCCACTCCAGAATCCCCCTAATGGTGTGATTAGTGAAACTGTTCCAGAGAAAATAGAAAATGTTCAGAAACATTTTAAGAATTTTCTCTGAAATTGTTTAGCTCATATCTTTAGTTAGAGACTTCCAAATTAAGTGAGACCAACTCCATTAGAACCCTCTGAAAATCTAGTTTCCAGGAAGTCATAGTTTGTCTCATGAAAATTCGTAGAACACCCTAAGAGTTCCAATTAAGGTCAAGGACATAATTATTTGTGGAGGGCTCAAATGAGCTTTGCTGCAACTAAAACTTGACCAAGTCTCTGTTTAGGTTGTAACCAAGCCACAGTAAAAGTTTCACAGTCATTAGGTCTATCTAGCAAGGGTTATAGACTTCAGAACTTCAAACTTAATACAAATGCATTAAATTAATACATGTATTGTTTCTATCATGTAGTCACTAAGGTCGAGGAGGAACCCGAAGTCCTAGACTTCGTTACTCCGGAGGAACAGCTAGCCTACGACCAAGAGCAGCAAGGCAAGCCCCGGTTTGCATTAACCTTTTTACAAATGTTTATTGTTTTGAGCACATCTTTGAATATTGTTCTGTGCATTAGAGTCTTGATTGGAAACCCAACTACATAGCCAAGAAAACCATGGGTTGGGGTTAGGATTGAAAACCACGTTAGCTACTGCATTGCTAGGATAGCGTAGGATTCGGTAGAAGTCGAGTAGTTGGAACTACTCGCGAGAATAGGCTAGAGGCACATTGCTCGGGTAGAGATAGCACATGATCCACATGGCAAGAAAATGAGACCGAGCGGAGAGTAAGGGCAGCAGGACTTTGGGGCCTGTGTGCTGTAGCTCCGCTTGTGTCGATTGAGGACCGAGCCATGTGCGGGCCTGTTGAACAAGCTAGAACAGTACCGAAGACCTACCGGCTATATGGGAACCGGGAAACTGATGTAACTCGGGTAGCTGGGTATTGAGGCATTGCCCGTCGTTCAGAGGGTAGGTTGAGAGCTTGAGGTGTAAATCGGCTGGCGGCACGGAGATGCGCGTGCAGAGACCTCTTGCTCGGGACGATGGGACCGGTTCAATATTTGGCTAACGGGTGAAAGGTAGTTGCGTACGGCGTCCGTGATGGTTCTTGTAGGCAACATCGAGTACGGGCGTACGTGACGGGTTGTTCGGGTAACCCTGCAGGTGTAAATCGATTATAATCGCCGTCCCTCGCGGTCAGTGAGTACCACTTGTTCACTGTACCGTGACGTAGAAAGAACAGGCTAGTTACATGTTAAAATGTTGCTGATTGAAAGCTGAATATTGATTGTTAATGGTATGCTGTAGCTTAGAGCTAATTAAAGTTCTTTTCAACTTTGGGCAAAGTACATGAGAGAAATGCGTTTCTTGTTTGATTGCGGCTCTCTCATGTGCCCTAGCGTAAGGTTCTCCACAACCTGCTGCTAAAACTTGAAAGTAAGGTTCTACTAATTAGGCGAGTCCTTGCAAATAATTTTTACCTCATGCAACCCATTACCCTCATGTAGAAGTTCCATGTTTAGATGAGACGGGTCAGACTTGCTGAGCCTTCGTGCTCACTGCTTGTGTTTGAAGCTTTTGCAGGGTTCTATGAGGAAGGGACTCCCGAAGAGGAGACGGAACCCCAGGAGGGGAACCCCGTCGAGTGGGAGTCGTGCACGCCGCAGAGTTAGTGTGCGTGTGTGCTAGCAAGGACACGTTCAAGGGCCGAACGTGCACTTGATGCTTAGTCTACGCCCGTGAGTGTGGACTGAACTTATTTTGATGTAAACATGTTCATAAAACTGTTTATGTAATAAACTTCCGCTTCCGCTTTGTACCTTTGACGTGTGTTATACGGTGCTGTGCAACGCAGCACCCCTCAGCGTGATCCTGGCTCGACAGGACCAAATGGGGTCGTGTCACTTGGGCATTTATTACCTGGACCATATTTGCAATTTATTTACATAGTAGAACAAATGCAAATTGGAAGGGTACGAATTATGCATTTGTAGCTTCGATAGGATTTCTTATAATTTGGATCTGCTATTTTGGTATCAATCTTTTAGGAATAGGTTTACATAGTTATGGTTCATTTACATTACCATCTAAATGATTACATAACATAAAACATTCATAAAATGAAGGTTTTTCCTATTTTTGTTTGATTTGAGAACCCCTTTGAATGTCTTTTCAAAGGGGTTCACTAAAATTCGAAATAGATCTAATTAGACTTTTTTACTTTTTTCAGAATTTTTAGGTTTTTCTATTATGAAATATAGAGCGGACTAGTTAAAAAAAGAAAATCCTATTTAGGATAATAATTGGATAAGAGAGCCTCTACCCTATCAACGGATAGCGAGAGAACAAAATCTGGATAAATACCAATTCCTATTACTGGTAAAAAGATACAGACTAAAAGAAAGAGTTGTCGTGGTCCAGAATCCACTAAATTTGTGTTTGGAACATGAAATAACTTGTATCCATAGAACATCTGGCGTAACATAGATAATAAATAAATAGGAGTTAATATCATTCCAATTGCCATTACAAAAGTAATTAGCATTTTTGGCATTAACATAAATTTTGGACTAGTAATTAGTCCAAAAAATACTACTAGTTCTGCAACAAAACCGCTCATTCCTGGTAAGGCAAGAGAAGCCATTGAAAAGCTACTAAACATAGTAAACATTTTTGGCATTGGTATAGATATCCCTCCCGGTTCTTCGAGATAAACAAGACGCATTCCATCACAAGCCGTTCCTGCCAAGAAAAATAGTGTAGCACCGATAAATCCATAGGATAATATTTGTAAAATAGCTCCATTTAGTCCAATGTTGGTTATTGAACCAATTCCTATAATTATGAAACCCATATGAGATACGGAGGAGTAGGCTATTCTTTTTTTGAAATTTCGTTGACCAAGAGAAGTTGAAGCTGCATAGATTATTTGCACCGCTCCTATTATTACCAACCAGGGGGAAAATAGATAATGGGCATGAGGTAACAATTCCATATTGATCCGAATCAATCCGTATGCTCCCATCTTTAATAGGATTCCCGCTAAAAGCATACATGTACTGTAATGTGCTTTCCCGTGGGTATCTGGTAACCACGTATGTAGAGGTATAATCGGCAATTTGACAGCATCAGCAATAAGGAAGCCAAAATAAAGTAGTATTTCCAATGTAGCATGGTATGATTGATTAATCAATCGTTCCAAGTCCAATCTTGGTTCGTTGGAACCATATAAGCCCATACCCAGAGCTCCGATTAAGAAAAAAATGGAACCGCCTGCAGTATACAAAATAAACTTGGGAGCTGAATATAGACGCCTCCCCCCCCCACATGGATAAAAGTAAGTAAACAAGAATTAATTATAACTCCCACATGATAAAAAAATTAAAAGGTCTCGTGAAGAAAATAATCCTATTTGGCCACTATACATTGCTAGCATCAGGAAATAGAATAATCGTGAATTCCGGGTAATTGGCCAAGCCGCTAAAGTAGCTAAAGTAGTGATAAATCCTGTCAATAAAATAGATTCTAATGAAAGTCCATCGATTCCCAATCTCCAGTGGAAATCAAAAGCATCTATCCATTTGAAATCATCCCTTAATTGGATTAAGGGATCCTCTAATTGGAAATGATAACAGAATGCATAAGTCATTAGAAGGAATTCTAATAAACAAATAGATATAGTATACCACCTAACGATTTTGTTTCCTTTATGGGGTAAAAAGAAAATTAATGAACCTGCAAATATCGGTCAAAACAACAAATATTGTTAACCAAAGAAAATAAATCATGATAAAGTAATAAAAACAAGATACGTTTTGACCAGAAAAGATCATGCTCGATTATTTTGAGCACAGGCTTCTTCGGTAAAAAGGAATCAGACGATTCAAGTGGAGTTTTTTGTAACCTATTAATAAGATAGGGCCATGCTGCGGGTTATTTCAGGCCCTTAATAAATGCGGACACTTAAAAAATCTGTTGGGCAGGCGGATTCGCATCTCTTACAACCCACACAATCTTTGGTTCTCGGCGCAGAAGCAATTTGCTTGGCTTTACATCCATCTCAAGGTATCATTTCTAATACATCTGTTGGACAAGCTCGTACATATTGAGTGCATCCTATACATGTATCATAAATTTTTACAGAATGTGACATTGGATCTAGAAATTTTCCTTTTCAACATAACAATTTTCGATATGGTAAAAATGAAATTAGTACTATATAAGTTATATGTATTGTAGACATCAGACGAAGCAATGGTTTATCCAAACTTTAATAAATAGTGCAATATATTTCTTAATCTGTTTGTGAGAAAGCGTGAAAAGAGCCAAGAGACTTGAATTTAAGGCTTCAACAGTCATAATTATACGAATTCTACATACTAATTCGAATTAGCAAAAAAATGGCTATTATATTTGCAATACAAATTATTGCAATTTGAATATTGCAATATTAATGAATTGCAAAAATGCAAAATTCAATAAGTAAAAAAGAATACTCTGAAATAACCTACTTCAAAAATGGGTATTCAGAAATAAAAATAAGAAAAGAAGACTCGAATTTTTTTAATCTTAATGTTCCATATTATTATATATGCGCCTTTGTTTAGAGAATTCTATGTCTAATTATTCAAAAAATTCGATTGATTGATACGAGTTGATTTCCTGTTACGATGGATGGAAGAAAGAATGAATAGTCCAATAGCTTCTTCAGCCGCCGCAAGAGCTATAGCAAAAATTGCGAAAATATCTCCTTTTAATTGGTGACTATCAAATAGAGCAGAAAATGTTACAAGATATAGATTAATTGAATTCAGTATAAGTTCAAGACATATTAGAGCTCTAACCATGTTTGGGCTTATAATCAATCCATAGATACCAATCAAAAATAAATAGACACTCAAAAAAAGTACATGCTCAAACATCATTAACTAACTCCTTATCAATCTCGATTCATTTCAATATGAGGACAAGAATTGAACCGATTCAATTAATTAGAATAGAACAATTACACAACAAAAGAGAAAAGAAAGCATTTGTTGTGTTGACAGTAGATGGATTTTACTAAATCAAAATAGTTTTATTCTTTAGTTATTTTTTAGATTTGAAATTCTAAGAATTTTTTTTCGAGCCATAGTATTTGCACCTATTAAAGAAACTAGAAGAATTAGGGAAATGAGTTCAAACGGGAGATAAAAATCGGTTGCTAAATGAATCCCAATTTGTTGAACGTTATTTATGAGACCCTGTTCTACTATTTGGTTTGATCTTGTAGTCCAAAGAATTCCATACCATGACGTATCTGGGATAGTAGTCATTAGTGAAAAGGAATAGTTATAGAAACGAGTGAAGTAAACCCATCTCCAATAGTCCAATAATTCTTATCTTTAGACCACTCTAATCCATTTACAAACATTACAGCAAATATGATCAAGACATTTATGGCTCCAACATAAATAAGAAGTTGTGCGGCAGCTACAAAGTAGGAATTCAATAAAAAATAGAATAAGGATATACAAACAAGAACTAATCCCAGCGAAAAGGCAGAATAAATTGGGTTGGTAAGTAATACTACTCCTAGACCTCCTAGTAGAAGAGCAAATCCCCCATATAGCACAAGAATCTCATGTATTGGTCCAGGTAAATCCATTATGGATAAGAATAAATTAATAGTATAAAATTTTTCATGAACTGACTAAAACTAAAAGATTCAAGGAAAGAAAAAGGGGTTAGGATATTTCTATATAAATTGTATAGTTAGAAATCACATCATGAAAATTTACTCTCATTTTAAATCATGAATAATTTTTAATAAGCAGTAGTTATTCATTTTTATTTATAGTTAGTAAAAAACTATTGGATTTTTCTAACAAAAAATCCTAGTACCTAGTAATCAGTAATCGTTCTTGAATTCCAAGATTTTTCTTCGTCTATTTTACTTTGAGGCGAATTCCTAATTGTTTGAATTGTATAATCTCCCATTATGGAGACTGGTAACCGACTCAAAGCAATTTGATTGTAATTCAATTCATGACGATCATAAGTAGAAAGTTCATATTCCTCAGTCATTGATAAACAGTTTGTCGGACAATATTCAACACAGTTACCACAAAATATACAAACTCCGAAATCAATACTATAATTAAGCAATTGTTTCTTTTTAATATCCTTTTCAAATCTCCAATCCACAAGGGGTAGATCTATTGGGCATACATGAGCACATACTTCACAAGCAATACATTTATCAAATTCGAAGTGTATTCGCCCGCGGAAACACTTTGATGTAATTGATTTTTCATAAGGGTAGTGAATCGTTACAGGTAAACGATTTGTGTGGGATAAGGTAATTATGAAACCTTGACCAATGTATCTTGCGGCACGTATTGTTTGTTGACCGTAACTAATGAACCCAGTTATCATAGGGAACATATTCTAAATATCTATAAAAAAGGTATGTTTCTTTCTCTTGTTTGAGAGAACTTTTGTGTTGAAGATATTCTTACTGTTATTGTATTATCTTATTCATAGTGAAACTAGTTGGGAAGAAGTTGTTAATAAGAGATTGCCTAGAGAAATAGGTAAAAGAAATTTCCATCAAAGATTTAATAACTGATCCATTCTCATCCAGGGTAAAGTCCATCTTATTTTGGTAGAAATGAAGAGAAATAAAAAAGCTTTAGTTAATGTAATAAGGATACTTAATATTATTTCCAAGATTCCCACAATCTTATTCATTTGGAAAAATCCAAAAAAGGATATATAGGGAATAGAAAAAATTCCATCCACCTAAGTAGAGAATAGTTACAAATAAATAGGAAACTAATAAATTTAGGTAAGAAGCCAGATAAAATAAACCATATTTAATACCAGAATATTCGGTTTGATAACCCGCTACTAATTCTTCCCATGCTTCTGGTAAATCAAAGGGTAATCTTTCACATTCTGCCAAAGAAGAAATTAAAAAAACTAGAAAACCTATAGGCTGACGCCAAAGATTCCATCAAAAAAAACTATATTTTGTTTGTGCTTCAACTATATCAACCCTACTTGAACTGTTAGATAATCATAGCCGATGATAACATCACAGTTCCCACTGCTATTCCAAAACCGTACATGAAACCTTAGCTTCATACGACTCCTCTATGATCAAAAAAAGGATTATTCCTTTTCGATTTTATCCCCCGGCCTAGATAAAATTGGGTAAGATAAAATTGATTGGATAGTCCTAAATTAGACCAGAGCAATTCCGTCTGCTAAAATAATAACTTCTGAATTGATCTTATCCTTTATATAATAAAATGACAGTTTTTTCTTATTCAGTAATAACTTAATATTGGAATAAAACACTCGTTATAGCAATTAATAAATGAAAAGAATTGGATATTAGTTCATGACGAATTCCATTCTGTATGAATATAGATAACATAGGTCCTGGGTTCGAATCAGCCTCCTTGCAAAATAAGCAAGGGGAAGGCTGCCTAGAAATTCCCTTCCCCAGACCCCACAACGTGTAGGAGCTTTCAGCACTGGGTATGCCCTTTTTTTATGAATATAGATAACAGAAATAATAAATAAAGATCTTTTTTTATTGCATTCCATATCTTTTGTCCTATTCTTCTTTCTCGGGGAAGGGGATACTTAAAAAGAAAAAAGAAATAAAGGGTTAATTCGTTCTTGATAGCTATTTCTTTAACAAGTGAATGGGAATATACTCTAGATCGGAATCCGAAGAAAGTACTACTTGATCATTTCCACCTATTTCAAGTCCTTATTATGATTCCTTTTATGAAGAAAAATGTCTAATGATTTAGATTCTCTCATTACTAATCCTTTATGTACTTTAGTGTTCCTAATCCCTCACTAACTTTATATGGATTCTTTTATATGGTTATAAGTTATAGTAATAACTAAAAATATTCTAGTAATGGAATTCCATATCATGAATCCTTTATTCTTGCCCGCTTCAAGATATGATGACTAATCAAACAATCTCAATCTTGGGGTAAAGAGTTTACACTGCTTATGTTTATTTCTACTTTTTCTTGTACGTAGGAAATGAGATTTTTTATTTTTACTACAAATTAATAAGCTGTTTTGTTTCACTCATATAGCTATCTAGTTTGACTTACTGACCTGAATACAGAATAAGAAAAGGAAGATAAGTATTCAATGGATTTTAGAGGAAAAGCTCTTTTTTAACGAATCATACGTAGAGATATTGCTAGCACACAAAACGTTAATGGTATTTCATAACTAATAGATTGAGCAGCTGCTCGCAGACCACTTGAAAAAGAATATTTATTATCTGAGCTATATCCTGCTATAAGAAGACCAATAGGAGCAATACTTGAAATGGCAATCCATAAAAAAACACCAATACTAAGATCAGATAAAACTAAATGATATCCAAAAGGGATAACTAAAAAACTTAATAAAACGGATATGACTGCTATAGAGGGTCCAATGCTAAATAAAGAAATCTCTCCTTGGGATGGAAGGATATCCTCTTTAAAAATCAGCTTAGTTCCATCTGCTATAGCTTGGAGCAGTCCTAGAGGGCCGGCATATTCAGGACCAATACGTTGTGTATTGATGCGGATATTTCTCTTTCTAACCATACAATTACAAGTACTTCTATTGTGATTCCCAGTAAGAGGGTCAAAATAGGTAGAATCCATATCAGTCCATAGACTTCTTTTAATAATTCCGATTTCGGAAAAGAATTGATAGTTTCTACCTCTACCCTATCTATTATCATTTCAACGATCAACTTCCCCCATAATGATATCTATACTACCTAATATCGTCATGATATCAGCCAATTTTATTTTTTTAACTAGTTGAGGAAGAATTTGTAAATTAATAAAACCGGATGGACGGATTTTCCATCTCCAGGGGAAAAGACTGTCATCTCCTACCAGATAAATTCCTAATTCACCTTTTGGAGCTTCTACTCTTACATAAAGCTCTTGCTTTGATAATTCAAAATTTGGGAAGGTTTTTTACCAAGAAATCTATATTCAAAATCATTCCATTCCGAATTCTTTGCTTTATTAAAGTGTCGGGCTTCTAAATTTTCATAAGGGCCTCCAGGAATTTTCTCTACAGCCTGTTGAATAATTTTAATGGATTCCTTCATTTCACCAATTCGTACTAAATAGCGAGCTAATGAATCTCCTTTTTTGCCATTGGACTTTTCAATCGAATTGATTGTAACACTCATAAGGATCAACTTTACGAAGATCCCATTGTATTCCAGAAGCTCGTAACATTGGTCCCGATAAGCCCCAATTTACAGCTTCTTCTCCGCTAATAAAACCCACTCCTTCAACTCGTTCTAAAAAAAATAGGATTCTGTGTAATAAGTTGTTGATATTCAACAACTCCTCGTAAAAAATAATCACAGAAATCTAAACATTTATCAATCCATCCATAAGGTAGATCCGCAGCTACTCCGCCAATGCGAAAGTAATTATGCATCATTCGCATACCTGTAGCAGCTTCAAATAGATCATATATCAATTCTCTCTCTCTAAAAATGTAGAAAAAAGGAGTCTGTGCGCCGAGATCCACCATAAAAGGCCCAAGTATAACAAGTGAGAAGCTATACAGCTCAATTCTAACATAATTACCCGAATATAGCTGGCTCTTTGAGGTATTTGAATGTTCTCTAAGAATTCTGGTGCATTTACCGTTATAGCTTCTGTAAACATAGTAGCTAAATAGTCCCATCGTGTTACATAAGGCAAGTATTGTATAATAGTTCTGTTTTCTGTGATTTTTTCCATTCCTCTGTGTAAATAGCCTAATATGGGTTCACAATCAACAACATCTTCACCATCGAGAGTAACGATCAGTCGAAGAACACCATGCATTGATGGGTGGTGAGGGCCCATATTGACTATCATTAGATCTTTTCTTGTAAACGGTAGACTCATATTCTTTCTTCTTCCTTAATTCATTATTCCATGAATTCCTCAAAACGAGGCTCATCAAAATGCAAAATCTAAGACTACTATAATACTACTAATAAAATAAGAAAACAATTTGAAACACACGATTAAATTACTTCTCCCGAATATCCAACTGACTTATTAATTTCTTATAACGTACTCTATTTTTCTTTGCCAAATAAGCCAGTAAACGTTGACGTTTTCCCAAAAGTCTTCGTAGACCTCTTTCCAATGAAAAATCTTTTTTGTGTAATTCCAAATGTGAAGCAAGTCTCCATATCTTATTGGTGAAACTGAATACTTGAAATTCAACAGAACCCCTGTTTTCTTGTTTTTCTTCTTTAACCATAAATCAAGAAAAAATTTCTACCTCCTTTCTTTTTCATGTATTTTTCTGATCAGGAAAAATAAAAAATTATGTCAGTTATTTTGAAGTTATTCGAATCTCGTACACACAAAAAATTGCAATTATTCATCTACTACTGGAATCTAAAATTTCGATTTATTTTATCGATGCAAATTGGATTTGGATAGAATGGTACATTCTTTTATTTTAGATAGAAGAAATGTTTCTTCTATCTAAAATAAAAGAATTTTGCTGATTTATTTATTGCTATATCCAATTTATAGAATTGATACACCATTTAATTGATATCATTTAGCAAAATGAAACACAGCATATGCATCCATCTTTTGGCTCGAGAATTTCACGGGAGAGAGATATAGTATAAGAAATAGGCTATTAAGTAACTCTAAATGAATTGTGGATACATCTGTATCCTTAACATACTAAAACGACTGCCATTATTAGTATCAAAGCAAAAGCGATTCATAAAAGCTAAATCTTGTAATCAATGGTGGGCCAATAATGAATGTTTTTGCATATGTATTAAGATGCTTGATCTGATTTCGAAATTGTCCAGAGTTTTTATGTTGTTTTCATTGCAAAATGATGGATCTCCTTCTGTAACTTTCCAATTAAGAGTACGAGAATTGAAAGACATGAAAATTCTCAATTCTCTACAGCGTCTAGGAGATAGATAGAATATTTTCAGGAACAAGAAAATCATAAGAATCTTTTTCTCTATTCACTACCATTCCGCGTCTTCGACTTCTATTAGTTTCTTTTCTTCTTTAATGCAATAGCTGTAGTTTGATATAGAATCCATTTCTCAAAGTAATGGAAACCATTCTCTTATAGGAAATGGTTCGAAAATCGCTATTCCACCTTTTAGGTTTAAGTATTGTGAAAAGTGATACCTGTGAAGATCGTGCATTTCAGTCACATTCAGATCCGTTTTTCGAGTTCATGATATAACCAAATTGGATGGATCTTCCACCCGTTTAGCTAATAAAGAATAGATGCGGAGGTGGATAATAGATTGATATGAAGATCATGAGCTGCCCCATAATGAAACCACCATTAGTCGCGAATATCTCCTTCCCTAACCCAAGATTGGAGAAAGAAGATCTAAGAGGGATCTATGTAGAATGTGGTCAGAAATCCATAATAGAGTCCGACCACAATGACCGAATTAATTATCCTCATCGAGAAACTTAGAGTACTAAGTGGAAAAGATTTGAAAATCATGGCATGGGTCTCCTTTTTTCCTTCTTTAGAGTTTTCTATATGCACAATTTCTCGATGTTTCGATGAGAATTTCTTGACTTTCCATATATAGAAAGAGATAGACTATAAATGGCATCTCTTATGTCAATAAGACCAAAGGGATGGATATTAAGTGGTAGGAAGTGCTAGGAAGTGAAATAGAATGAAATAGAGCCACTTTGGACTTCCCTATGAAATGAGGCATGGAACGGAGCCACTACGAAGAAATTTCGGGAGTTACGAAAGAAGATTTGGACTCATATTGTTCTTGGGTTGAGAGCGGGAGTTGAACTCTAGGAGATCGAATCTCCCCTTGTTCCTCAGTAGCTCAGTGGTAAAGTGGTCGGCTGTTAACCGACTAGTCGTAGGTTCGAATCCTACTTGGGGAGATTTGATTCATTCTTTAATGTAAGAATAAAGAATAGAATTAAAAAGCTTGCTTTGACCCTTAGGAGTAGGTAACCCATTCGCTATCCTTGTTTCTATTGCATTCTATCTCATCGTATCACATTCTGTTCTACGATTCCACTTCGACAAAAGGAAAGGGCATACCCAAGTTCAATAGCTTTACGTCCGCTATTCCGATCATAATTTTCCTACCCTCAGGGAGAAAGTAAAGGCCCTTCCCCCTTTGGAAGGCTGTGGGCGAGGAGGGATTTGAACCCCGACACCGTGGTTTGTAGCCACGTGC
>JASWHV010000010.1:8226951-8241951 GCA_030760725.1 Neostapfia colusana | reverse complement strand
AAACAGTTTTATGAACATGTTTACATCAAAATAAGTTCAGTCCACACTCACGGGCGTAGACTAAGCATCAAGTGCACGTTCGGCCCTCGAACGTGTCCTTGCTAGCACACACGCACACTAACTCTGCGGCGTGCACGACTCCCACTCGACGGGGTTCCCCTCCTGGGGTTCCGTCTCCTCTTCGGGAGTCCCTTCCTCATAGAACCCTGCAAAAGCTTCAAACACAAGCAGTGAGCACGAAGGCTCAGCAAGTCTGACCCGTCTCACCTAAACATGGAACTTCTACATGAGGGTAATGGGTTGCATGAGGTAAAAATTATTTGCAAGGACTCGCCTAATTAGTAGAACCTTACTTTCAAGTTTTAGCAGCAGGTTGTGGAGAACCTTACGCTAAGGCACATGAGAGAGCCGCAATCAAACAAGAAACGCATTTCTCTCATGTACTTTGCCCAAAGTTGAAAAGAACTTTAATTAGCTCTAAGCTACAGCATACCATTAACAATCAATATTCAGCTTTCAATCAGCAACATTTTAACATGTAACTAGCCTGTTCTTTCTACGTCACGGTACAGTGAACAAGTGGTACTCACTGACCGCGAGGGACGGCGATTATAATCGATTTACACCTGCAGGGTTACCCGAACAACCCGTCACGTACGCCCGTACTCGATGTTGCCTACAACAACCATCACGGACGCCGTACGCAACTACCTTTCACCCGTTAGCCAAATATTGAACTGGTCCCATCGTCCCGAGCAAGAGGTCTCTGCACGCGCATCTCCGTGCCGCCAGCCGATTTACACCTCAAGCTCTCAACCTACCCTCTGAATGACGGGCAATGCCTCAATACCCAGCTACCCGAGTTACATCAGTTTCCCGGTTCCCATATAGCCGGTAGGTCTTCGGTACTGTTCTAGCTTGTTCAACAGGCCCGCACACGGCTCGGTCCTCAATCGACACAAGCGGAGCTACAGCACACAGGCCCCAAAGTCCTGCTGCCCTTACTATCCGCTCGGTCTCATTTTCTTGCCATGTGTATCATGTGCTATCTCTACCCGAGCAATGTGCCTCTAGCCTATTCTCGCGAGTAGTTCCAACTACTCGGCTTGTACCGAATCCTACGCTATCCTAGCAATGCAGTAGCTAACGGGGTTTTCAATCCTAACCCCAACCCATGGTTTTCTTGGCTATGTAGTTGGGTTTCCAATCAAGACTCTAATGCACAGAACCATATTCAAAGATGTGCTCAAAACAATAAACATTTGTAAAAAGGTTAATGCAAACCGGGGCTTGCCTTGCTGCTCTTGGTCGTAGGCTAGCTGTTCCTCCGGAGTAACGAAGTCTAGGACTTCGGGTTCCTCCTCGACCTTAGCGACTACATGATAGAAACAATACATGTATTAATTTAATGCATTTGTATTAAGTTTGAAGTTGTGAAGTCTATAACCCTTGCTAGATAGACCTAATGACTGTGAAACTTTTACTGTGGCTTGGTTACAACCTAAACAGAGACTTGGTCAAGTTTTAGTTGCAGCAAAGCTCATTTGAGCCCTCCACAAATAATTATGTCCTTGACCTTAATTGGAACTCTTAGGGTGTTCTAGGAATTTTCATGAGACAAACTATGACTTCCTGAAAACTAGATTTTCAGAGGGTTCTAATGGAGTTGGTCTCACTTAATTTGGAAGTCTCTAACTAAAGATATGAGCTAAACAATTTCAGAGAAAATTCTGAAAATGTTTCTGAACATTTTCTATTTTCTCTGGAACAGTTTCACTAATCACACCATTAGGGGGATTAAATGAGCTCAAATGGATCTGAAATTTTTATGGTAGTTCAAGGATATTTTGGGGAACATCGCAGCAACATTTCAGGATTTTCCTCCAAAGGATTCTCCAGTTAAAATTCCTAACAGTTTAAACTTTAAGGAATTAATTCTGGAGAATTAAGGAATTTCATGAAGTGAAACTTGATTTGCTAGAAAGTACTCAGAGAGCTGAATCCAGCAAAATTTGGTTCACTCAATTTGGAGCTTTCTAGCCAAAGTTATAAGGATTTGAAGTTTGAAGGAAATCTGAAAATCGGGGAAAAGTTTAAACTCGCGCGTGGGCCCAGGGTACACGCGTCGCACGCCTAGGCGATGGCACACCGCGGCCCACAAGGATTTTGCGCGCCAGCACACCTGATCCCGGCCGCAGCCGGATCCCGATTCAAAATATCGGCCGCTGACAGCTGGGGTCCACCCCCTTCTTCAACCTCGCGACACCCGCGCTCCGCCGCCGAGGGACCTCGCCGGAGAGCTCGCCGCCGGCTGCTGTACAGCTCCAAACTTCTTGATTCTGGCCGCCCCTGCCTACTTTTACTTGGGGAACCGGATTCTAGGGTCAGCTGCTCATGACAATGGCCGGAGCATGGTCGGCGACGAGCCGCCACCTCGGAATGACTTCGGCCATGTCGGCTGACTTCTCTAACACCTCAGCTACTTGGGAAATCGGTCGGGGAGCATCAGTGGACCTCAGAGAAGGTCGACATGAGCTCGAGGCAGCTCGAGGAAGGCCCAAAATAGGTCCTCACCGTGTGCCCGATACCCCCCGTTCGTTCCGCCATTAGTAGACCTTAAATTACGGCGGGCACAGAGGTTCTCCGGCCCAGAGTTGTGAAGGCAACTTGTGCGTTACCGTGTCTAGCTCGTGTGGGAGTGGCCTGAGGCCCTCTAATCCTTTCTAGAGCACGAATTAAACAGAATCATACCCGAAGGTCGTTCTGCACACAGAAAGGGGAAAAGTGGAAATTCGCCGCCGGTGAGCAACCACTTGAGCTGTGGCTCGGGGATGAGCAGCACCGGTCACCCGCGCGTCCCAGGGTGCCTTGGCTCGGGCGTGACAACGCCCAAGTTGGGCTGTCCACGAGAGCCCGAGGTGCGGCGGTTCCAAGATCCGAGTTTGATCTTTCGGCACAGCCGATATCAATCGGTTTCAACCGAATTCTAGCAATGGGGAGGATGGAGGAAGGTCTCTAGTACCTTGCTGGGACTCTGGAGTGGAAGGAGGGAGCTGCGATCGGCGTCCTCCGATCAAGTCCGAACTGCGGAAACTTTCGGCCAGTGCTGGGTTCTTGCGGGAAAACACGTCGGTACCTCGGCCGAGGAGGGGGGCAGGCGCCTTAAGAAGGCTCTGCACCGCCTCATTCCCGCGCGTGGGCAAGCAGCTGGTGGCGCGGTGGCTGGCCTCGGTGGCGACCACCGCTGCGGCTCGGCGACCCGAGTGAAAAGTCTCAGTCGGTTTGTGTTGAAGTAGAGGCTGACATGTGGGTCCAACCCTTCCTTTTAACCTCTGAAATTTACTTCTAATCACTGTTGTAAACAGTGAACCCCATACTACCCTTGGCAATTCAAATTATTCCCCCATGAGCCATCTGAATTGATCAAAGTTCAAATGAGGTTTGGTTTGAATGAATTTCAGCACAAGTTCAGTTTGAAATTCAAATAAAGTTTGAATTTCTCCCCCTTAGCTCATGTCAAGATCAACTCCAAATGGAGTGAAAATTGGTGTGTGAGCTCACAAAAATGTGCTGAGTAAGAATATGCCTTCCACTTTCAAATTCATGGTATAAAAACAGTTTGAATTTGAATCTGTTTTCAAACTGCCCCCTTCCTATCTATACCCAAGATGACCTCAAAAAGGTTTTGAATTTGGGTGAAACTTGGCATGGACATCCTTAGCAAAGTGTAGGAGTTTTCATATGTCCAGCCCATCTATATCACATGTGGGAAATACCACTTTTGCAATGTGTGAGTTTGTTTTCTAATGAGCATGTTGATAATTGTTACTTGCTCTTCATTTGTGTTCATCATCTTTCCTCAAATGAGGTGTGTGTGTGTGTGTGGTGATGAACACTTCAATTATGTGTCAAAAACTGAGGCCCTTACATTCCTCCCCCCTTAAAAGAATCTCGTCCCGAGATTATACGGTGAAAATGAGAGAGAGGACGGTGGAACATTACCGGATATGCGACGTGAAAAAGTCCGGGTAGTTAGTGCAAAGAAATTCTTCGCTCTCCCATGTCGCTTCGTCCATGGAGTGATTACTCCATAGAACCTTGTAGAACCACAACGTACGGTTGCGTGTGGTTCGGGCCTATTCATCAATAATCTGCACCGGTTCCTCCCGATAGGTGAGATCCGGTTGCAGTTCTTCAATGTCTTCCAGCTGAACGGTAGTTGATAGCTTGAGACACTTCCTCGGCTGGGAAATGTGAAAGACGTCGTGCACACCGGAAAGTGCTTCTGGTAATTTCAGCCGGTATGCCACCGATCCACATCTTTCGGTAATCTGGAATGGACCGATGAAGCGGGGTGCTAACTTTCCCCTCACCCCAAATCTGTTTACGCCCTTCATTGGAGACACCCGTAGATATACGTGATCCCCAACTTCGAATTGTAATGGGCGCCTTCTCCGGTCCGCATACTGTTTCTGTCGGGATTGAGTGGCTTTTAGGTTCGCTTGAATTAATCGAACCTTTTCTTCCGCGTTGTTGACAAGGTCAATCCTGAAGGTAACCCTTTCGCCCGACTCACACCAATTCAATGGTGTGCGGCATTTTCTTCCGTATAGCGCCTCGTAGGGCGCCATCTTGATGCTGGCTTGGTACCCATTGTTGTACGAGAACTCAGCTAACGGCAAGTGATCATCCCAATTCTTGCCGTGGTCGATAGCGCAAGCTCGTAGCATGTCTTCTAGAATCTGATTTACCCGCTCAGTTTGTCCATCCGTCTGCGGGTGGTAGGCTGAACTACGGATCAGCTTCGTTCCCAAGGCAGCGTGTAGCTGCTCCCAAAAACGGGACACAAATAAAGTGCCCCGGTCCGATATGATGGTACGGGGTACGCCGTATAAGCATAGGATCCGTGAGATGTACAGTTCAGCGTACTTCTTGGCGTTGTAGTTGGTGTTGACCGGGATGAAATGGGCAACTTTGGTGAGTCGATCGACGATCACCCACACAGTATCATGTTTCTGTGAGGTGGTGGGTAAACCGACGACGAAATCCATGCTCACGTCCTCCCACTTCCAGGCAGGAATGCCCAGTGGTTGCAGCAGTCCCGGTTTCCGCATGTGGTCTGCCTTCACCCTTCGACATGTATCACACTCGGACACGTATTTTGCCGTCTCTCACTTCATCCGTGTCCACCAAAACTTTCTTCTGAGTTCTTGATACATTTTTTGGCTGCCGGGGTGAATAGAAAACTTTGATAAGTGAGCCTCATCAAAGATTTTCTTCCGTAACTCCGGGTTTCGGGGTACGACGATCCGGTCCTTGAACCATAGGATGCCGTCTCCGTCCTTCCGGAAACATTTCAACTCCCCACTGTCTACACGTCTCCGTAAATGTGACATGCCCTTGTCATTCTTCTGGGCTGCCGCTATCTCTTCACGGATGGTGGGGATCAAAGCTAGGTTGTAGAGAGCTCCGTGTGGAATCACATGGAGTGGTGGTTCGCTCTCTTCCAATGGTGTGATGGTCAGATTATTGACGTGTGACTTGCGGCTCAGCGCATCTGCCACAACGTTTGCCTTGCCCGGATGATAATGGATCTCTTTCTCGTAATCCTTTATCAGTTCTAACCATCTTCGTTGCCTCATGTTCAGCTCCTTCTGAGTGAATATGTACTTGAGGCTTTTGTGGTCGGTATATAAATGTACGAGGTTACCGAGTAGGTAGTGCCTCCACATCTTCAGTGCAAGTACCACGGCAGCGAGCTCCAAGTCGTGAGTTGGATAATTTTGCTCATGGTTCCTAAGCTGCCGTGATCCATACGCGACCACTCTTCGGTCTTGCATCAGCACACATCCGAGCCCAATGCCGGATGCATCGCAGTACACATCGAACGGTTTTGTTGTGTCTGGCTGCGCCAAAACCGGTGCTGATGTTAGGTGCTTGACTAAAGCCTTGAATGCTGCTTCACATGCTGGACTCCAAACATATTTGGTAGCCTTCTTCAGCAGCTCTGTCATTGGCTTGGCAATCTTCGAGAAGTTCGGAATGAACCTCCGATAATATCCCGCGAGTCCGAGGAAACTCCGTACCTCATGAACAGTTCTCGGGGATTTCCAATTCAGCACTTGCGTGATCTTGCTCGGGTCCACAGCGATACCCTCTGCTGAGATGATATGCCCGAGGAAAGGGACTTGCGATATCCAAAACTCGCATTTGCTGAATTTTGCGTATAACTTGTGATCCCGCAGCCGTTGCAAGACTATACGCAGATGTTTCTTGTGATCTTCCTCCGACTTGGAATATACCAGGATGTCGTCGATGAAGACCACGACAAACTTGTCCAGCTCCGGCATGAACACCGAGTTCATTAAATACATGAAGTGAGCTGGAGCATTGGTGAGGCCAAAGGACATGACCAGGTACTCATAAAGTCCGTACCTTGTCAAGAAAGTTATCTTTGGAATGTCCTCCGCCCTTATCTTAATCTGATGGTACCCGGATCTTAAATCCATCTTGGAAAAGATCTTTGCTTTGACCAACTGATCAAACAACATGTCGATCCGTGGCAACGGGTACTTGTTCTTGATGGTTACGGCATTTAATGGACGGTAGTCCACGCAAAGCCGCAACGTTTCATCCTTCTTTTTGACAAATAATGCCGAACAGCCCCATGGCGAGGAGCTCGGCCTAATAAAACCCTTCTCCAGAAGGTCCGTGAGCTGAATCTTCAGTTCCGCCAACTCCTTGGGCGCCATCTTGTACGGCCTTCGGGATATTGGCATGGTTCCCGGTGCGAGTTCGATCTTGAACTCCACCTCCCTATCGGGTGGCATCCCCGGTAAATCATCCGGGAATACATCAGGAAACTCCCGGACCACTGGAATGTCTTCCAATCTGATAGTTGTGGACTGATAGACACTTGAAAGTTTTATTTCTGGACTGTCCAGAAATAATGAGTGAGACTCGTGCACTTCTGAGTTTAAGTGCACGACTCGAAGGACGGTGTCTAAAACAGCACCGTGGCGGGTTAACCACGACATCCCTAGGATGACATCGACCTTCTGTCCCTCTAAGATACTGAGAGACGTGGGGTACACTCTACCCGCTAAGCATAATGGTGCTTTGGAGACCATTACGCTTGCTGAAATCTTCCCACCCGGTGAACAAATTAAATATGGACTATCGGTGGGTAGTATTGGCAAACTGTGTTTAGCAATGAAAGCTTGGCTAATAAAATTATGCGTGGCGCCTGAATCAAATAGTACTATAGCGGGATGCTGGTGGAGTTGGAACATACCCGCAAGGATTGGCTCGCCCTCCGGCACGTCCTCAATGGCAAGCTGGTGGACAGTACCGGGCCTAGGGTTTGCCCGCCGCGCATTAGTAGGGTTCCGGGGTTGATTCCTCCCCGGAAACTGTGGTGCCACTCCGCCGCCTTGCCTCTCCGGGCAACTGCTCGCGAAGTGTCCTGGACGACCACACTTGTAACACGTGGCCGCTGCTGGTGGAGTACTCGGGGGACGAAAGCCCGGCATGCGTTGCGGAGGTGCAAACGCACGCGGCATCGCCCGCTGCTGCTGTTGTTGTTGCGGTGGTACTGGCAGTGCCGGCCGGAATGCCGGTGAAGAGTACGGCTGACTGCGGAACGGCATCGACCGCTGTGGTGGTTGCCAGCGTGGACCTGATGGTGGGCGATTCACCATCCGATACTTCTGAGAAGGACCGCCTCCTTCTCCGCTGCTCTGTGGCGCGCTTCGCTTTCGCTCTGCCGCCGCCAACTCCTTGCCGGAGTCCTCCTGAACAATCGCAGCATCAATTATGTCGTTGAGGCTGCCGCGATTGAACATCGCCAGCTTGTCCTTCAGGAGCAGGTTAAGCCCCTGGTAAAAGTGGTCCCGCCGCTTCTCGTCCGTATCTGCGTGATACGACGCGTAGAGCGCGAGATCGTTGAACGCCCTGGAATATTCCACCGCGTTCCGGCTCCCTTGTTGCAGGTGTAGGAACTCCTGCGTCTTCCTCTTCATCAAACCGGGCGGTATATGATAGGCCCTGAAGGCCGTCCGGAACTCCACCCAGGTCATCACTCGGTCGGTGGGCTGTGAAGCACAGAAGTTGGCCCACCACGCGCTCGCGGATCCTTGGAGCTGCTGGACCGCGAATTGAGTCTTGCGCTGCTCACTTATTTGGAGCAGCCCGAACTTCATCTCTATGGCGCGGAGCCAGTTGTCCGCGTCAAGTGGTTCATCCGCCCTTGAGAATACAGGGGGATGAGTCGCCAGGAAGTCGGAGTAGGAGCTCTGTTGGCGCTCCTCACGGTCTTGACGTCTCTCTGGGCGAGACGTATTGGTGATGAGAGTCTGCAGCAACTCTGTGTGCTGCTGATGCGAGCCCGCCATTGCCGCGACAATGTCGGCCAATGTAACCGTTGGCAGTGGCGGTGGCGGTGTTTGCTGTTGCTGTTGCTGCTGCTGTCCCGAGGAGTCCTCGGGAGGTGGTTGGGAGGTCTCTCCCCCTTGGCTAGTACCTCCAACATCAGGGTTGGCACGAGTACGCGTCATTCTGAAATTCAGCACAGCAGCAATTAGCACATGTCTTACTCAAAATTCCATAAACAGCAGTAGGTATTGAAGCGACGCATGATTAACTTGCACAACATTCACATATATTGATAAAGCATAAACTTTATACAAGATACATTATTCTCAGATCTCCGAGAAGTCGTGCTCATGTCGTCACTACCTATACATAAGCTACTGTCTACACGACATGTCACCGATTACAAAAGTTGGGTTACGCTACCCTAGCTGCCCTACTTGGCAACCGTAACCCCCTACTCGGAGTAGAACTCGACCTCCTGTGGGTCGTCCTCCTCCGGTACCTCGGCTGGTGGCTCAGGGTCTACCACCTCTTCTCCCATTCCGGGCTCTCCCATGGCTGGAAGACCCAGGACTACCGGTACGCCCAATACCGGGGGCACGAGGTCCTGCAATGCATGCACCTCATCCATAGCCTGGTTGTAGTCGTCCTCCCAGCCTTGTCCTTCCTCAATAGCGTCGTCCCGCTCTTGAGCAAGGTCCTCATTCTGCTGGGTTAGGGTCTGCACCAGCTCTTGCAACGCCGCGATGTCAACACGGCCCTTCTTCTTTGCCTTCTTCAGACGACGCAACTGATTGTGTTGTTCATTCAGTCGCTTGATCGTCGGAAGGAGCACATTGCGGAGTGCGCTGTGAGCACTCTCAAAATGATCTCCACGGCTTGTGCTCTCCTTGAGCTTGGTGGCGAGATGCTCCGTATGAACAGCTTGGCTGTCCATCACAGCGTTTCCCGCCCTCATTTGGAGGCTGAGGTTTGCCTCCGCGGGGTTGTACCTTGGGCAACTCGGGTCTGTTGCCTCCAGGTACCTTTCTTCCCACACATGCTGAGCTCGCCCCTCCACCGGAACGAGTGCGTATGGAGTACCCTCCATAGCCTGCACATGTAGCTGGCAGAAACGTGACATAGTGTCACGGGCTGCCACTTGCCACATCCCTTCCGGTTGTCTTCCTCTCACCGTGACGGTGAATGGCACCCAACCGGGTGGCGTAGGTCCTGCAGGAACCTCGACATGGATCATCCACGTCTTGTTCCCCTCTTCGCCTTCTTCCTTGGCGAAGTATTGCGGCATCTGGTTGTACCCGAAATATTGGAGCATTTGCCACAACGCTTCCGGGTAGCCGCTACGGTCAGAGCAGTGGGAAACTACCCACCCATTCTCCAACCGTTTATTTGCTGCCATCTGTAAAAATATATTTGAGAAATGTCAAATATTTATTTAAACAGTAAACCATCGAGTTATAACATAAGATATGTCCTTGAACTCATAACACTTGGAAACATAGTTCAAATTTTTAAACAAATTTGACTGCTGATCTGCTGTTCCCATGACAGCCTTGACCAGTTTCCATTTCAACCTGATTTAGGTCAGGTTAAAAGCAAAACCAGTCCTGGAGTTCAACATCAAAGTTGAAGCTAACTTCAATAGCTTTCCAGCCAGTATTTGCTTGGCCTAAGATCTGTCCTGGTTCAAAAGTTATGAGATGTCAAAGTTAACAGAATTTCTGGAGAAAATTGGACAGCACCTCCCAGCTTTAGGTACTGCTTTGATCCAAGAATCCCCGTTAATTCTATTCCTAACCTGACAAAACTTTCTGTTACAAAGTGGTAACCCATCTCATAAGCTTTCCAGAACTACATTATTTTCTATTTTTGGATTTTTAAGCAGGAAGTTATGCTTAATTTACAGAGAGTTTACAGAGAGTCTTTGCTCTGTCCTGTTTTCTGGACAGTTTCAACTCTACTGCATTTTTCAAGTGGTTAAGGGATGAAACACCTCTGGACCTCAACAGAAAAGTTGTAAAGCTCTTCCAAAGCTTTCCAGAAATGTATCATACGACCCCAACCTCGAAAGAACTCGACCTCTAGCCTCTGATTAACTTCAACCTTGATTCAGCTGAAAACAGAGTGCTCTGTCCTTAACATCCTATAAGTTGAAAGCTTGTTAACTTTGAATATCCTGTTCAAGGGAAGGAGTTACATCAAGTTTTACTACTTTGGATCAAAACCTTCAAGTTTTTAAATGAAGTTGTTCATTTAGTTGGATGTGATGTCGATGCGTCACCAGAGTATGTCGGTACTACGTCCTCACAAAGGAAAAACCTATACCGGACTTAGCCGGCTTCCTTAGTTCAGTGGCACTAAACGTCACTCGCACACGAATGCTACACGTCTACCGTTTCGTGGTCAGGCTACCTGCAGAAACTCAAACAATCATCAGACTCGGCTGCACACCGAGCCCGGAATCCATACAGTTAGTACACCCGGCCGTCATCACTCGCCCGGATGTTCTCAAGCCAACCACGCCTTGAGTTACGTGTTCACGTTTTAGACCACGTGACGGGGTCTCCCATGTTGCACCACGCACGCCAGGGACAGACGTTGCTCGAATACCCCAAACGGCATGAAGAGTCGTAGAGGATACTAAAGCGGGTCGGGTTACCTGCCACCCGTGGGGCTCCACCCTTCAGCTTGTGCGCACTGGTGGACAGCGCTCACGTGCACCCCCCAAGACATGAACGTCCCGAGATGCACGATTTTCCGACATAACAATTAGGTTACTAAGCCACTTTCTATATACTAATAACATCCTTATACGGGCTACTAACTCGTTCCTCACTGGATTTTTGAAAAAGAAAACCTTTGTACTGTGTTAAACCTCAAGCGAGCTCTGATACCACGCTGACACGACCACATTTGGTCCTGTCGAGCAAGGATCACGCTGAGGGGTGCTGCGTTGCACAGCACCGTATAACACACGTCAAAGGTACAAAGCGGAAGTGGAAGTTTATTACATAAACAGTTTTATGAACATGTTTACATCAAAATAAGTTCAGTCCACACTCACGGGCGTAGACTAAGCATCAAGTGCACGTTCGGCCCTCGAACGTGTCCTTGCTAGCACACACGCACACTAACTCTGCGGCGTGCACGACTCCCACTCGACGGGGTTCCCCTCCTGGGGTTCCGTCTCCTCTTCGGGAGTCCCTTCCTCATAGAACCCTGCAAAAGCTTCAAACACAAGCAGTGAGCACGAAGGCTCAGCATGTCTGACCCGTCTCACCTAAACATGGAACTTCTACATGAGGGTAATGGGTTGCATGAGGTAAAAATTATTTGCAAGGACTCGCCTAATTAGTAGAACCTTACTTTCAAGTTTTAGCAGCAGGTTGTGGAGAACCTTACGCTAAGGCACATGAGAGAGCCGCAATCAAACAAGAAACGCATTTCTCTCATGTACTTTGCCCAAAGTTGAAAAGAACTTTAATTAGCTCTAAGCTACAGCATACCATTAACAATCAATATTCAGCTTTCAATCAGCAACATTTTAACATGTAACTAGCCTGTTCTTTCTACGTCACGGTACAGTGAACAAGTGGTACTCACTGACCGCGAGGGACGGCGATTATAATCGATTTACACCTGCAGGGTTACCCGATCAACCCGTCACGTACGCCCGTACTCGATGTTGCCTACAACAACCATCACGGACGCCGTACGCAACTACCTTTCACCCGTTAGCCAAATATTGAACCGGTCCAATCGTCCCGAGCAAGAGGTCTCTGCACGCGCATCTCCGTGCCGCCAGCCGATTTACACCTCAAGCTCTCAACCTACCCTCTGAACGACGGGCAATGCCTCAATACCCAGCTACCCGAGTTACATCAGTTTCCCGGTTCCCATATAGCCGGTAGGTCTTCGGTACTGTTCTAGCTTGTTCAACAGGCCCGCACACGGCTCGGTCCTCAATCGACACAAGCGGAGCTACAGCACACAGGCCCCAAAGTCCTGCTGCCCTTACTCTCCGCTCGGTCTCATTTTCTTGCCATGTGTATCATGTGCTATCTCTACCCGAGCAATGTGCCTCTAGCCTATTCTCGCGAGTAGTTCCAACTACTCGGCTTGTACCGAATCCTACGCTATCCTAGCAATGCAGTAGCTAACGGGGTTTTCAATCCTAACCCCAACCCATGGTTTTCTTGGCTATGTAGTTGGGTTTCCAATCAAGACTCTAATGCACAGAACCATATTCAAAGATGTGCTCAAAACAATAAACATTTGTAAAAAGGTTAATGCAAACCGGGGCTTGCCTTGCTGCTCTTGGTCGTAGGCTAGCTGTTCCTCCGGAGTAACGAAGTCTAGGACTTCGGGTTCCTCCTCGACCTTAGCGACTACATGATAGAAACAATACATGTATTAATTTAATGCATTTGTATTAAGTTTGAAGTTGTGAAGTCTATAACCCTTGCTAGATAGACCTAATGACTGTGAAACTTTTACTGTGGCTTGGTTACAACCTAAACAGAGACTTGGTCAAGTTTTAGTTGCAGCAAAGCTCATTTGATCCCTCCACAAATAATTATGTCCTTGACCTTAATTGGAACTCTTAGAGTGTTCTAGGAATTTTCATGAGACAAACTATGACTTCCTGAAAACTAGATTTTCAGAGGGTTCTAATGGAGTTGGTCTCACTTAATTTGGATGTCTCTAACTAAAGATATGAGCTAAACAATTTCAGAGAAAATTCTGAAAATGTTTCTGAACATTTTCTATTTTCTCTGGAACAGTTTCACTAATCACACCATTAGGGGGATTAAATGAGCTCAAATGGATCTGAAATTTTTATGGTAGTTCAAGGATATTTTGGGAAACATCTCAGCAAAATTTCAGGATTTTCCTCCAAAGGATTCTCCAGTTAAAATTCCTAACAGTTTAAATTTTAAGGAATTAATTCTGGAGAATTAAGGAATTTCATGAAGTGAAACTTGATTTGCTGTAAAGTACTCAGAGAGCTGAATCCAGCAAAATTTGGTTCACTCAATTTGGAGCTTTCTAGCCAAAGTTATAAGGATTTGAAGTTTGAAGGAAATCTGAAAATCGGGGAAAAGTTTAAACTCGCGCGTGGGCCCAGGGTACACGCGTCGCACGCCTAGGCGATGGCACACCGCGGCCCACAAGGATTTTGCGCGCCAGCACACCCGATCCCGGCCGCAGCCGGATCCCGATTCAAAATATCGGCCGCTGACAGCTGGGGTCCACCCCCTTCTTCAACCTCGCGACACCCGCGCTCCGCCGCCGAGGGACCTCGCCGGAGAGCTCGCCGCCGGCTGCTGTACAGCTCCAAACTTCTTGATTCTGGCCGCCCCTGCCTACTTTTACTTGGGGAACCGGATTCTAGGGTCAGCTGCTCATGACAATGGCCGGAGCATGGTCGGCGACGAGCCGCCACCTCGGAATGACTTCGGCCATGTCGGCTGACTTCTCTAACACCTCAGCTACTTGGGAAATCGGTCGGGGAGCATCAGTGGACCTCAGAGAAGGTCGACATGAGCTCGAGGCAGCTCGGGGAAGGCCCAAAATAGGTCCTCACCGTGTGCCCGATACCCCCCGTTCGTTCCGCCATTAGTAGACCTTAAATTACGCCGGGCACAGAGGTTCTCCGGCCCAGAGTTGTGAAGGCAACTTGTGCGTTACCGTGTCTAGCTCGTGTGGGAGTGGCCTGAGGCCCTCTAATCCTTTCTAGAGCACGAATTAAACAGAATCGTACCCGAAGGTCGTTCTGCACACAGAAAGGGGAAAAGTGGAAATTCGCCGCCGGTGAGCAACCACTCGAGCTGTCGCTCGGGGATGAGCAGCACCGGTCACCCGCGCGTCCCAGGGTGCCTTGGCTCGGGCGTGACAACGCCCAGGTTGGGCTGTCCACGAGAGCCCGAGGTGCGGCGGTTCCAAGTTCCGAGTTTGATCTTTCGGCACAGCCGATATCAATCGGTTTCAACCGAATTCTAGCAATGGTGAGGATGGAGGAAGGTCTCTAGTACCTTGCTGGGACTCTGGAGTGGAAGGAGGGAGCTGCGATCGGCGTCCTCCGATCAAGTCCGAACTGCGGAAACTTTCGGCCAGTGCTGGGTTCTTGCGGGAAAACACGTCGGTACCTCGGCCGAGGAGGGGGGCAGGCGCCTTAAGAAGGCTCTGCACCGCCTCATTCCCGCGCGTGGGCAAGCAGCTGGTGGCGCGGTGGCTGGCCTCGGTGGCGACCACCGCTGCGGCTCGGCGACCCGAGTGAAAAGTCTCAGTCGGTTTGTGTTGAAGTAGAGGCTGACATGTGGGTCCCACCCTTCCTTTTAACCTCTGAAATTTACTTCTAATCACTGTTGTAAACAGTGAACCCCATACTACCCTTGGCAATTCAAATTATTCCCCCATGAGCCATCTGAATTGATCAAAGTTCAAATGAGGTTTGGTTTGAATGAATTTCAGCACAAGTTCAGTTTGAAATCCAAATAAAGTTTGAATTTCTCCCCCTTAGCTCATGTCAAGATCAACTCCAAATGGAGTGAAAATTGGTGTGTGAGCTCACAAAAATGTGCTGAGTAAGAATATGCCTTCCACTTTCAAATTCATGGTATAAAA
>JASWHV010000010.1:8209451-8221951 GCA_030760725.1 Neostapfia colusana | reverse complement strand
TAGCAATGCAGTGGCTAACGAGGTTTTCAATCCTAACCCCAACCCATGGTTTTCTTGGCTATGCAGTTGGGTTTCCAATCAAGACTCTAATGCAAAGAATCACAACAATATTCAAAGATGTGCTCAAAACAATAAACACTAGTAAAAAGGTTAATGCAAACCGGAGCTTGCTTTGCTGCTCTTGGTCGTAGGCTAGCTGTTCCTCCGGAGTAACGAAGTCTAGGACTTCAGGTTCCTCCTCGACCTTAGCGACTACATGATAAGAGCAATATATGTATCAAATTTAAATGCATTTTGTATTGAGTCTGAAGTTGTGAAGTCTATAACCCTTACTAGACAGACTCAATGACTGTGAAACTTTTACTGTGGCTTGGTTACAATCTAGATAGAGACTTGGTCAAGTTTTAGTTGCAGCAAGGCTCATTTGAGCCCTCCACAATTAATTATGTCCTTGACCTTAATTGGGACTATTAGGGTGTTCTAGGGATTTTCATGAAATGAAACTTGATTTTCTGGAAAGTGCTCAGAAAGCTGAATCCATCAAAATTTGGTTCACTCGATTTGGAGCCCTCTAGCCAAAGTTATGAGGATTTGAAGTTTGGAAGAATTCTGAAAATCGGGGAAAAGTTTAAACTCTCGGGGCCCCGCGGGGACACGTGTCGAGCGCGGAGGTGTCCGGAACACCGGAGATACCACACGTGTCGAGTGCGGAGGTGTCCGGCACACCGGAGCTCACAGGGTATTTGCGCGCCAGCACAGCCGATCCCCGGTCACACCCGATCCCGATTTAAATTCTTCAGCCGCTGACACGTGGGCCAGCCGGCTTCGTCTTCCTCCCGCCGTTCTCTCGCGCCCGCGCCGCCGACCTCGCCGGAGCAGACTCGGGGCTCACCGGCTCACCGCTGCCGGACCTCCCATGGGCTGAAACTCGCCGCCAGGGGGTTGTCGACGTCGAGGAACACGTCGGTGGTGTCAGGTCGGGCTGGGGGTGACCGGAAATAGCTCGGCGACGTGCCGCGGCCTCGGTTGAGGTTCGGCGCCGTCGACCGTGGGTTCTAACCCGCCAACACCTCGAACAAACGGTCCTACAGCATCAGTGTACCTCTAGAAAGCTCGACAAGGTGTCAAAAGGGTTCAGGGATGACGGCAAGTTGGTCGGCACCGTGTGACCGATCGTGCTCGCCATGACCGCCCTCGATCGAGCTCGAAATTCGTTACTCCTAGACGGTTTTACACCACGGATGCAGAAAAGAACTTGATCGTCGGCTAGTCCAGCGTCTATGTGCAGGATTTGATGACCTCCGAAAGATCATAGAGCGAGAATTTAAAGAAACCGTACCGGAAGCTCGGTTTACGGTCGCCGGAGCAAAAACTAGAAATTCTCTGTGGATTCTTCACGGTTTGCTTCCAAACTTGGAGGAGAGCAGCACGGTGGTCGCGCGCTCCTGTCGCCTCTCTTGCTGGACCGTGAAAACGCCTGTGGAACGCTGTCCACGGGCGCCTGACTCTCGGCTATGGTTGAGTCGCCGCTGTGGTGATCGCTCTTGGGCAAAGGAGGTTGGAACTCGGGGTTTCTGGTGTTGGGGAGGTGGAGTGCGACCTCAGGTGGCTGTCTAGCAGCTCAGGGACGAAGGAGGAGATGGCTTTCCTGGTTTTCCCGATTGAGCAGAGAGCTGCGGCGAAAACAATGCCGCTGCTCGGTTTTGCCCGCGAGAAGATAAAGCCGGCCGACTCCTGCTCAGTGGAGGAGGTGCTGGTCGCATGGGGGCGCGAGCAAGCCGCCCTGGGCGCCAGCGCGCGGAGAGGGAAGCAGCTGGTGGCGCCGGTAGCTGCTCGGTGGCACAGCCGACAGCTGCTCGGTGGAATTTCCCACCGAGACTCTGACTTTGGTTGCAAGTTTCTCCTTCTTCCCTCTATGACATGTGGGTCCCACCCGGGGTTTTAACCTCTGAAATTTACTCCTAATCACTGTTGTAAACAGTGAGCCCCATAATACCCCTGGTGATTCAAATTATTCACCCCTGAGCCATTTGAATTGAATAGAATTCAAATTGGGTTTGGTTTGAGTGAATCTCAGCACAAGTTCAGTTTTGAATTCAAATAAAGTTTGAATTCGTCCCACTTAGCTCATGTCAAGATCAACTCCAAATGGAGTGAAAATTGGTGTGTGAGCTCACAAAAATGTGCTGAATAAGAATATGCCTCCCACTTTTAAATTCATGGGATAAAAACAGTTTGAATTTGAATGTGGTTTCAAACTGCCCTCTTTCTATCTATACCCAAAATGACCTCAAAAAGGTTTTGAATTTGGGTGAAACTTGGCATGGACATCCTTAGCAAAGTGTAGGAGTTTTCATATGTCCAGCCCATCTATATCACATGTGGGAAATACCACTTTTGCAATATGTGAGCTTGTTTTCTAATGAGCATGTTGATAATTGTAACTTGCTCTTCATTTGTGTTCATGATCCTTCCTCAAATGAGGTGTGTGGTGTGGTGATGAACACTGCAAATGTGTGTCAAAAACTGAGGCCCTTACATTCCTCCCCCCTTAAAAGAATCTCGTCCCGAGATTATAAGGTGAAAATGAGAGAGAGGACGGTGGAAAATTACCGGATATGCGACGTGAAAAATTCGGGGTAGTTAGTGCGAAGGAATTCTTCGCTCTCCCATGTCGCTTTGTCACTGGAGTGATTACTCCATAGAACCTTGTAGAACCACAACGTACGGTTGCGTGTGGTTCGGGCCTTTTCATCAATAATCTGCACCGGTTCCTCCCGATAGGTGAGATCCGGTTGCAGTTCTTCAATGTCTTCCAGCTGAACGGTAGTTGATAGCTTGAGACACATCCTCTGCTGGGAAATGTGAAAGACGTTGTGCACACCGGAAAGTGCTTCTGGTAATGTCAGCCGGTATGCCACTGACCCACATCTTTCGGTAATCTGGAATGGACCGATGAATCGGGGTGCCAACTTTCCTCTCACCCCAAATCTGTTTACGCCCTTCATTGGAGACACCCGTAGGTATACATGATCTCCAACTTCGAATTGTAATGGGCGCCTTCTCCGGTCCGCATATTGTTTCTGACGGGATTGAGCGGCTTTTAGGTTCGCTTGAATCAGTCGAACCTTTTCTTCCGCGTTGTTGACGAGGTCAATCCCGAAGGTAACCCTTTCGCCAGACTCACACCAGTTCAACGGTGTGCGGCATTTCCGACCGTATAGCGCCTCGTAAGGTGCCATATTGATGCTGGCTTGGTACCCATTATTGTACGAGAACTCAGCTAACGGCAAGTGATCATCCCAATTCTTGCCGTGGTTGATAGCGCAAGCTCGTAACATGTCTTCTAAGATTTGATTTACCCGCTCCGTTTGCCCATCCGTCTGCGGGTGGTATGCTGAACTACGGATCAGCTTCATCCCCAAGGCAGCGTGTAGCTGCTCCCAGAAACGGGACACAAATAAAGTGCCCCGATCCGATATGATAATACGGGGTACGCCGTACAAGCATAGGATCCGTGAGATGTACAGTTCAGCGTACTTCTTGGCGTTGTAGTTGGTGTTGACCGGGATGAAATGGGCAACTTTGGTGAGCCGATCGACGATCACCCACACAGAATCATGTTTCTGCAAGGTGGTGGGTAAACCGATGATGAAGTCCATGCTCACGTCCTCCCACTTCCAGGCAGGAATGCCCAGTGGTCGCAGCAGTCCCGGTTTCCGCATGTGGTCTGCCTTCACCCTTCAACATGTATCACACTCGGACACGTATTTTACAGTCTCACGCTTCATCCGTGTCCAGCAAAACTTGCTTTTGAGTTCTTGATACATTTTGTTGCTGCCGGGGTGAATAGAAAACTTTGACAAGTGAGCCTCATCAAAGATTTTCTTCCGTAATTCCGGGTTTTGGGGTACGACGATCCGGTCCTTGAACCATAGGACGCCGTCTCCGTCCTTCCAGAAACATTTCAACTCCCCACTGTCTACACGTCTCCGTAAATGTGACATGCCCTTGTCATTTTTCTGGGCTGCCGCTATCTCTTCACGGATGGTGGGGATCAAAGCTAGGTTGTAGAGAGCTCCGTGTGGAATCACATGTAGTGGTGGTTTGCTCTCTTCCAACGGTGTGATGGTCAGAGTATTGACGTGTGACTTGCGGCTCAGCGCATCTGCCACTACGTTTGCTTTGCCCGGATGATAATAGATCTCTATCTCGTAATCCTTTATCAGTTCTAACCATCTTCGCTGCCTCATGTTCAGCTCCTTCTGAGTGAATATGTACTTGAGGCTTTTATGGTCGGTATATAGATGTACGAGGTTACCGAGTAGGTAGTGCCTCCACATCTTCAGTGCAAGTACCACGGCAGCGAGCTCCAAGTCGTGAGTTGGATAATTTTGCTCATGGTTTCTAAGCTGTCGTGATCCATACGCGACCACTCTTCGGTCTTGCATCAGCACACATCCGAGCCCAATGCCGGATGCATCGCAGTACACATCGAACGGTTTTGTTGTGTCTGGCTGCGCCAAAACCGGTGCTGATGTCAGGTGCTTGACTAAAGCCTTGAATGCTGCTTCGCATGCTGGACTCCAAACATATTTGGTAGCCTTCTTTAGCAGCTCTGTCATTGGCTTGGCAATTTTTGAGAAGTTCAGAATGAACCTCCGATAATATCCCGCGAGTCCGAGGAAACTCCGTACCTCATGAACAGTTCTCGGGGATTTCCAATTCAGCACTTGAGTGATCTTGCTCGGGTCCACAGCGATACCCTCCGCTGAGATGATATGCCCGAGGAAAGGCATTTGCGATATCCAAAACTCACATTTGCTGAATTTCGCGTATAACTTGTGGTCCCGCAGCCGTTGCAAGACTATCCGCAGATGCTTCTTGTGATCTTCCTCCAACTTGGAATATACCAGGATGTCGTCGATGAAGACCACGACAAACTTGTCCAGCTCCGGCATGAACACCGAGTTCATTAAGTACATGAAGTGAGCTGGAGCATTGGTGAGGCCGAAGGACATGACCAGGTACTCATAAAGTCCGTACCTCGTCGAGAAAGCCGTCTTCGGAATGTCCTCAGCCCTTATCTTAATCTGATGGTACCCGGATCTTAAATCCATCTTGGAAAAGATCTTTGCTTCGACCAACTGATCAAACAACATGTCGATCCGTGGCAACGGGTACTTGTTCTTGATGGTTACGGCATTTAATGGACGATAGTCCACGCAAAGCCGTAACGTCTAATCCTTCTTCTTGACAAATAATGCCGAACAACCCCATGGCGAGGAGCTCGGCCTAATAAAACCCTTCTCTAGAAGGTCTGTGAGCTGAGTCTTCAGTTCAGCCAACTCCTTGGGCGCCATCTTGTACGGCCTTCGGGATATTGGCATGGTTCCTGGTGCAAGTTCAATCTTGAACTCCACCTCTCTATCAGGTGGCATCCCCGGCAAATCGTCCGGGAATACATCAGGGAACTCTCGGACCACCGGAATATCTTCCAATCTGATGGTTGTGGCTTGATAGACACTTGGAAGTTTTATTTCTGGACTGTCCAGAAATAACGAGTGAGACTCGTGCACTTCTGAGTTCAGGTGCACAACTCGGAGGACGGTGTCTAAAACAGCGCCGTGGCGGGTTAACCACGACATCCCTAAGATGACATCGACCTTTTGTCCCTCTAAAATTATGAGAGACATAGGGTAAACTCTACCCTCTAAGCACAATGGCGCTTTTGGGACCATCATGCTTGCTGAAATTTTCCCACCCGGTGAACAGATCACATAAGGACTATCGGTGGGTAGTATTTGCAAGCTATGTTTATGAATGAAAGCTTGGCTAATGAAGCTATGCGTAGCGCCTGAATCAAATAGTACTATAGCGGGATGCTGGTGGAGTTGGAACATACCCGCAAGGATTGGCTCGCCCTCCGGCACGTCCTCAATGGCAAGCTGGTGGACGGTGCCGGGCCTAGGGTTTGTCCGCCGCGCGTTAGTAGGGTTCCGGGGTTGATTCCTCCCCAGAAACTGTGGTGCCACTCCGCCGCCTTGCCTCTCCGGGCAACTGCTCGCGAAAAGTGTCCTGGACGACCACACTTGTAACATGTGGCCACTGCCGGTGTAGTGCTCGGGGGACGAAAGCCCGGCATGCGTTGCTGAGGTGCAAACGCACGTGGCATCGCCCGCTTCTGCTGTTGTTGTTGCGGTGGTACTGGCAGCGCCGGCCTGAATACCGGTGACGAGTACGGCCGACTGCGGAACGGCATCGACCGGTGTGGTGGCTGCCAGCGTGGACCTGATGGTGGACGATTCACCATCCGAAACTTCTGAGAAGGACCGCCTCCTTCTCCGCTGCTTTGCGGCACACTTCGCTTTCGCTCTGCCGCCGCCAACTCCTTGCCGGAGTCCTCCTGAACAATCGCAGCATCAATGATGTCGTTGAGGCTGCCGCGATTGAACATCGCCAACTTGTCCTTCAGGAGCGGGTTAAGCCCCTGGTAAAAATGGTCCCGCCGCTTCTCGTCGGTATCAGCATGATACGACGCATATAGCGCGAGATCGTTAAACGCCCTGGAGTATTCCAGCGCGTTCCGGCTCCCTTGTTGCAGGTGTAAGAACTCCTGCGTCTTCCTCTTCATCAGACCTGGTGATATATGATAGGCCCTGAAGGCCGTCCGTAACTCCGCCCAGGTCATTACTCGGTCGGTGGGCTGTGAAGCACAGAAGTTGGCCCACCACGCGCTCGCGGATCCTTGGAGCTGCTGGACCGCGAACTGAGTCTTACGCTGCTCGCTGACTTGGAGCAGCCCGAACTTCATCTCTATGGCGCGGAGCCAGTTGTCCGTGTCAAGTGGTTCATCCGCCCTTGAGAATACAGGGGGATGAGTCACCAGGAAGTCGGAGTAGGAGCTCTGTTGGCGCTCCTCACGATCTTGACGTCTGTCTGGACGAGACGTATTGGCGATGAGAGTCTGCAGCAACTCCGTGTGCTGCTGATGCGAGCCCGCCATTGCCGCGACGATGTCGGCCAATGTAACCGTTGGCAGTGGCGGTGGCGGTGTTTGCTGTTGCTGTTGCTGCTGCTGTTGTTGTCCCGAGGAGTCCTCGGGAGGTGGTTGGGAGGTCTCTCCCCCTTGACTGGTACCCCCAACATCAGGGTTGGCACGAGTACGCGTCATTCTGAAATTCAAAACAGCAGCAATTAGCACATGTCTTACTTAAAATTCCATAAGCAACAGTAGGTATTGAAGTGACACATGATTGATTTGCACAACATTCACATATATTGATAAAGCAGAAACTTTATACAAGATACATTATTCTCGGATCTCCGAGAAGTCGTGCTCATGTCGTCACTACCTATACATACACTACTGTCTACACGACATGTCACCGATTACAAAAGTTGGGTTACACTACCCTGGCTGCCCTACATGGCAACTGTAACCCCCTACTCGGAGTAGAACTCGACCTCCTGCGGGTCGTCCTCCTCCTCCGGTACCTCTGCTGGTGGCTCTGGATCTACCACCTCTTCCCCCATTCCGGGTTCTCCCATTGCTGGAAGACCCAAGACCACCGGTACGCCTAACACCGGAGGTACGAGGTCCTGCAATGCATGCACCTCATCCATAGCCTGGTTGTAGTCCTCTTCCCAGCTTTGTCCTTCCTCAATAGCGTCGTCCCACTCTTGAGCAAGGTCCTCATTCTGCTGGGTTAGGGTCTGCACCAGCTCTTGCAACGCCGCGATGTCAACACGGCTCTTCTTCTTTGCCTTCTTCAGACGACGCAACTGATTGTGTTGTTCATTCAATTGCTTGATCGTCGGAAGGAGCACATTGCGGAGTGCGCTGTGGGCACTCTCGAAATGGTCTCCACGGCTCGTGCTCTCTTTGAGCTTCGTGGCGAGATGCTCCGTATGAACAGCTTGGCTGTCCATCACGGCATTTCCAGCCCTCATCTGGAGGCTGAGATTTGCCTCCACGGGGTTGTACCTTGGGTAACTCGGATCCGTTGCTTCCAGGTACCTCTCTTCCCACACATGCTGAGCCCGTCCCTCCACCGGAACGAGTGCGTATGGAGTGCCCCCCATAGCCTGCACGTGTAGTTGGCAGAAACGTGACATAGTGTCACGGGCTGCCACTTGCCATATTCCTCCCGGTTGTCTTCCTCTCACCGTGACGGTGAATGGCACCCAACCGGGTGGCGTAGGTCCTGCAGGGACTTCGACATGGATTGTCCACGTCTTGTTCCCCTCTTCGCCTTCTTCCTTGGCGAAGTACTGTGGCATCTGATTGTACCCGAAATATTGGAGCATTTGCCACAATGCTTCCGGGTAGCCGCTACGGTCAGAACAGTGGGAAACCACCCACCCGTTCTCCAACTGTTTATCTGCTGCCATCTGTAAAAATATATTTGAGAATTGTCAAATATTTATTTAAACAGTAAACCTCTGAGTTATAACATAAAACATGTTATTGAACCCATAAAACTTGGAAACATAGTTCAAATTTTAAACAAATTTGACTGCTGATCTGCTGTTCCCATGACAGCCCTGACCAGTTTCAATTTCAACCTGATTTAGGCCATGTTAGAGGCAAAACTAATTCTGGAGCTCAACATCAAAGTTAAAGCTAACTTCAATAGCTTTCCAGAACGTATTTGCTTGGCCTAATATCTGTCCTGGTTCAAAAGTTATGAGATGTCAAAGTTAACAGAATTTCTGGAAACAATTGGACAGCACCTCCCAGCCTTAGGTACTGATTTGATCCAAGAATCCCAGTTACTTCTGTTCCAAATCTGAGAAAACTTTCTGTTAAAAAGATGTAACCCATCTCATAAGATTTCCAGAACTACCTCATTTTCTATTTTTGGATTTTTATGCAGGAAGTTATGCTGAATTTACAGAGAGTCTTTACTCTGTCCTGTTTTCTGGACAGTTTCAACTCTACTGCATTTTTCGAGTGGTTAAGGGATGAAACACCTCTGGAACTCAACAGAAAAGTTGTAAAGCTCTTCCAAATATTTCCAGAAATGTATCATATGACCCCAACCTCGAAAGAACTCAACCTCTAACCTCTGATTAACTTCAGCCTTGATTCAGCTGAAAACAGACTGCTCTGTGCTTAACAACCTATAAGTTGAAAACTTGTTAACTTTGAATATCCTGTTCAAGGGAAGGAGTTACATCAAGTTTTACTACTTTGGATCAAAACTTTCAAGTTTTAAATGAATTTGTTCATTTAGTTGGGTGTGACGTCGATGCGTCACCAGATTATGTCGGTACTACGTCCTCACAAAGAAAAACCTATACCGGACTTAGCCGGCTTCGTTATTTCAGTGGCACTAAACGTCACTCGCACACGGATGCTACACGTCTACCGTTTCGTGGTCAGGCTACCTGCAGAAACTCAAACAATCATCAGACTCGGCTGCACACCGAGCCCGGAATCCATACAGTTCGTACACCCGGCCGTCATCACTCGCCCGGATGTTCTCAAGCCAAACACGCCTTGAGTTACGTGTTCACGTTTCAGACCACGTGACGGGGTCTCCCATGTTGCACCACGCACGCCAGGGACAGACGTTGCTCGAATACCCCAAACGACATGAAGAGTCATAGAGGATACTAAAGCGGGTCGGGTTACCTGCCACCCGTTGGGCTCCACCCTTCAGCTTGTGCGCACTGGTGGACAGCGCTTACGTGCACCCCCCAAGACATGAACGTCCCGAGATGCACGATTTTCCGACATAACAAATAGGTTAATATGCCACTTTCTATATGCTAATAACATCCTTATACGGGCTACTAACTCGTTCCTCACTGGATTTTTGAAAAAGAAGACCTTTGTACTGTGTTAAACCTCAAGCGAGCTCTGATACCAGCGCTGACACGACCCCATTGGTCCTGTCGAGCCAGGATCACGCTGAGGGGTGCTGCGTTGCACAACACCGTATAACACACGTCAAAGGTACAAAGCGAAAGCGAAAATTTTATTACATAAACAAGTTTATGAACATGTTTACATCAAAATAAGTTCAGTCTACACTCGCGGGCGTAGACTAAGCATCAAGTGCACGTTCAGCCCTCGAACGTGTCCTTGCTAGCACACACGCACACTAACTCTGCGGCATGCACGACTCCCACTCGACGGGGTTCCCCTCCTGGGGTTCCGTCTCCTCTTCGGGAGTCCCTTCCTCATAGAACACTGCAAAAGCTTAAAACACAAGCAGTGAGCACGAAGGCTCAGCAAGTCTGACCCGTCTCACCTAAACATGGAACTTCTACATGAGGGTAATGGGTTACATGAGGTAAAAATCAGTTGCAAGGACCCGCCTAATTAGTAGAACCTTACTTTCATGTTTTAGCAGCAGGTTGTGGAGAACCTTACGCTAAGGCACATGAGAGAGCCGCAATCAAACAAGAAATGCATTTCTCTCATGTACTTTGCCCAAAGTTGAAAAGAACTTTAGTTAGCTCTAAGCTACAGCATATCATTAACAATCAATGTCCAGCTTTCAATCAGCAACATTTTAACATGTAACTAACCTGTTCTTTCTACGTCACGGTACAGTAAACAAGTGGTACTCACTGACCGTGAGGGACGGTGATTATAATCAATTTACACCTGCAGGGTTACCCGAACAACCCGTCACGTACGCCCGTACTCGATGTTGCCTACAACAACCATCACGGACGCTGTACGCGACTACCTTTCACCCGTCAGCCAAACGTTGAACCGGTCCAATCGTCCCGAGCAAGAGGTCTCTGCACGCGCATCTCAGTGCCGCCAGCCGATTTACACCTCGAGCTCTCAACCTACCCTCTGAACGACCAGCTATGCCTCAACACCCAGCTACCCGAGTTACATCAGTTTCCCGGTTCCCATATAGCCGGTAGGTCTTCGGTACTGTTCTAGCTTGTTCAACAGGCCCGCACACGGCTCGGTCCTCAATCGACACAAGTGGAGCTACAACACACAGGCCCCAAAGTCCTGCTGCCCTTAATCTCCTCTTGGTCTCATTTTCTTGCCATGTGTTTCATGTGCTATTACTACCCGAGTCGAGTGCCTCTAGCCTATGCTCGCGAGTAGTTCCAACTACTCGACTTGTACCGAATCCTACTCTATCTTAGCAATGCAGTGGCTAACGAGGTTTTCAATCCTAACCCCAACCCATGGTTTTCTTGGCTATGCAGTTGGGTTTCCAATCAAGACTCTAATGCAAAGAATCACAACAATATTCAAAGATGTGCTCAAAACAATAAACACTTGTAAAAAGGTTAATGCGAACCGGAGCTTGCATTGCTGCTCTTGGTCGTAGGCTAGCTGTTCCTCCGAAGTAACGAAGTCTAGGACTTCGGGTTCCTCCTCGACCTTAGCGACTACATGATAAGAGCAATATATGTATCAATTTAAATGCATTTTGTATTGAGTCTGAAGTTGTGAAGTCTATAACCCTTACTAGACAGACTCAATGACTGTGAAACTTTTACTGTGGCTTGGTTACAACCTAGATAGAGACTTGGTCAAGTTTTAGTTGCAGCAAGGCTCATTTGAGCCTTCCACAATTAATTATGTCCTTGACCTTAATTGGTACTCTTAGGGTGTTCTAGGGATTTTCATGAAATGAAACTTGATTTGCTGGAAAGTGATCAGAAAGCTGAATCCATCAAAATTTGGTTCACTCGATTTGGAGCCCTCTAGCCAAAGTTATGAGGATTTGAAGTTTGGAAGAATTCTGAAAATCGGGGAAAAGTTTAAACTCTCGGGGCCCCGCGGGGACACGTGTCGAGCGCGGAGGTGTCCGGCACACCGGAGATACCACACGTGTCGAGCGCGGAGGTGTCCGGCACACCAGAGCTCACAGGGTATTTGCGCGCCAGCACAGCCGATCCCCGGTCACACCCGATCCCGATTTAAATTCTTCAGCCGCTGACACGTGGGCCAGCTGGCTTCGTCTTCCTCCCGCCGTTCTCTCGCGCCCTCGCCGCCGACCTCGCCGTAGCAGACTCGGGGCTCGTCGTCTTGCCGCTGCCGGACCTCCCATGGGCTGAAACTCGCCGCCAGGGGGTTGTCGACGTCGAGGAACACGTCGGTGGTGTCAGGTCGGGCTGGGGGTGACCGGAAATAGCTCGGCGACTTGCCGCGGCCTCGGTTGAGGTTCAGCGCCGTCGACCGTGGGTTCTAACCCGCCAACACCTCGAACAAACGGTCCTACAGCATCAGTGTACCTCTAGGAAGCTCGACAAGGTGTCAAAAAGGTTCAGGGATGACTGCAAGTTGGTCGGCACCGTGTGACCGATCGTGCTCGCCATGACCGCCCTCGATCGAGCTCGAAATTCGTTACTCCTAGACGGTTTTACGCCACGGATGCAGAAAAGAACTTGATCGCCGGCTAGTCCAACGTCTATGTGCAGGATTTGATGACCTCCGAAAGATCATAGAGCGAGAATTTAAAGAAACCGTACCGGAAGCTCGGTTTACGGTCGCCGGAGCAAAAACTAGA
>JASWHV010000010.1:8109451-8204451 GCA_030760725.1 Neostapfia colusana | reverse complement strand
CCTCTCAGCCAAATTTCAGAATTTTTCATGAAGTAATTCTCCAGATAAAATTCCCAACAGTTTAAACTTTAGGGAATTAATTCTGGAAAACTATTAAGTTTCATGAGTTGAAATTTGAACTCTGACCGACGACCACCGAGTGGGTTCTCTGTTGCTCACAGCCTCTGACCAGTGGGCCCTCCTCCCCCAATTATCTTTCCAATTTTTTACCTCTGTTTTGCTGAAAAATATCCCCAGCTACTCCCAATTAACTGTGAGACTTAAGCACCAAGTCTTGGTTTGAATTTTGAGTTATCAAATTTGAACTTTGTTTGGCTGAATTTGCTTCACATTTGAACTGAAATTCAAATTCAGTTTTGAATTCTTGCAAATTTAGTTCCCGACAAGATGAACTCCAATGGGGATGAAAATTGGTGGGCTTGCTCAGAAAAATATGCTGAGTTTGAATATGAAGCTAACTTTTGAATTTAAGTGATGAAAGTTGCTGCAATTTGAATTTACATTCAAATTGGCCTCTTTTTGAAATGCCTCCAAAATTGCCTCAAAAAGTGTTAGGTTTGCATGAAACTTGGCTTGAACCTTCCCAAGACTTTTCAAGTCCTAGGGGTGAGCTCAACCTCTCATGTTCATGTGTAGAAATTTTACTTTGTGAAAGTTAGGGCTTTCTCCTCTAATCACTCTTTTGATGGAGGTTACTTGCTCTTCACAATTTTTCACAAGATATCCACAACAAAAACTGTGGTGTTGTGAGGTGATGAAAAGTTTTTGCAAGTCCCTTTTCTTGGGCTTTTACATCCCTCCTCCCTTAAAAGAATCTCGTCCCGAGATTATAAAAGAAGAGACAGCGATGTAATAGGGACTTACCCGTGCTGAGATGCCATGAACTCTGGGTAGTTTGAGCGAAGAAATTCCTCGCTCTCCCATGTCGCTTCTTTGGCGGTGTGGTTGCTCCAGAGTATTTTGTAGAACCACAACGTTCGGCTACTCGTGGTTTGGGCTTTCTCATCAATAATCGCCACCGGATATTCATCATACGTTAAATCCGGTTGCAGCTCGCCGATGTCTTCGGTAGGAACAGCAGCGGTATGCTTCAGACATTTTCTCAGTTGTGAGACATGGAAAACATCATGGACACCAGAAAGAGATGCCGGTAGCTCCAGTCTATACACCGCTGGTCCACACTTCTCGGTGACAGCATAGGGCCCAATGATACGGGGAGCGAGCTTCCCCTTCACACCGAACAGGTGCACGCCCTTCATCGGAGACACGCGGAGGTACACGTGTTCACCAACATCAAAGTGCAACGGTCTACACCTCTTATTAGTATAGCTCTTCTGCCGGGATTGAGCGGCCTTCAAATTAGCTTGAACCATCCAAACGCGCTCTTCGGCGTCGTTCACCACATCAACCACAAATGTGACCCTTTCACCGGATTCACACCAGTTTAATGGGGTGCGGCATTTGCGACCGTAGAGAGCTTCATAGGGTGCCATCTTGATACTCGCCTGATAGCCGTTGTTGTACGAGAATTCCGCCAAAGGTAGGTGATCATCCCAGTTCCTACCGTGGTGGATGGCACATGCTCTCAACATGTCTTCCAATACTTGATTCACCCTTTCTGTTTGGCCATCTGTCTGAGGGTGGTAGGCGGAGCTTCTAATCAGTTTAGTACCAAAATCAGTGTGCAGCTGCTCCCAAAAGCGAGATACAAACAATGCACCTCGGTCTGAGACTATGGTCTTGGGTACGCCATGCAAGCATAGAATCCTGGCAATATATAACTCCACATATATGTTGGCATGGAAATGTGTATGCACGGGAATGAAGTGAGCCGACTTGGTTAGTCGGTCAACGATCACCCAAATGGAATCATGTTTGTTGGATGTTAGGGGTAATCCCACAATGAAATCCATGCTCACATCCTCCCATTTCTGATAGGAGGATGAGTCCCGATCTTCTGAGAGGTAGGGTAAATTTGATTGGGTGGAGATCTCGACGTTGATGATCCAAGACCCCGAACGAACGAAACCCCGCAATCACTACACCACTGCTCCGTTGGTTATCACCCGTGTCACACGAATGACCTCGCCACGAAGGCTTATCCCTGCAAGCACAATCAAGAACACAAGCAAGAACAGAGAAGTTGCAATCAAAACTGAATTGATCACGAATTTGGGGTCTCACAACCGATGATCGGTGACACTGTTCAATGACAGATTGTAACTAAGCAAAACCCAGCTGTTTGTGACGGCGGCTAGGTGGTATAAAGAAGGTCGAGGATGACCAGGGGGGTGCTGGGGTCGTGACCTAACCCTAAGACACGCACATAATGGACTTGGACTCGATACAAGGCCCAATGGCCCAACTAGGTGATGCAACACCCTGACAGACTCTAAACTTTATATCGTTTCGAAGTTTCCCATCGACTCCGAGGGAATTTTGATGTGGGGCCTCCATTGGAAAGTTTATCCTCTCAGATTTCAGTGCATATGTAGAACATCAAAAACGGAGTCCGTATGCCTCCTGTGCATACATTTTAAGGTGGACTGCTCCTGGGCCCGAGTTGAACTCGAGTTTGAGTTGGGCTCGGTCTCTAACTTCTTGTTGGCGTATTTTCTGGTCCTCCACGCCTCCAAACCTCTCTCCATGTATCTCCATGTCCTCTCCATGGTTCCTAATCATAATTAATCCATTAGGTAGCAACATACTCTCAAAATTCACATATAAAGAATTGTTCAGGAACGAGCTCACCTCTAAATTCAATTGTCGTGCTCGAGCTCTAGTAATTGGACCTTGCATGTCTACCATGTGAGTGTTGTGTATATCTGCAGGAGTGATGTCCACATCATCCTCCCCCTCTTGCATTGGAGTCGTCCTCGACTCAAGCTCATCTTCTTCTCCCAAGTATGGCTTCAAATCAGAAATGTTAAATGTGGGACTAACCCCAAACTCGGGAGGCAACTCAAGTTTATATGCATTGTCATTTATCTTCTCAAGAACCTTAAAAGGTCCAGCAGCACGTGGCATGAGTTTGGACTTTCTCAAATCCGTGAACCTATCTTTTCTCAAATGAACCCACACCAAATCACCGGGTTCTAATTTTACCTCCTTCCTACCTTTACTAGCAGCAATGCAATACTTTTAATTCATTTTTTCAATTTGTAACTTAGTAGTTTCATGCAACTTAAGAATAAATTCAGAACGTTGTGTATCATCTATGTTCATAATTTCAGTATGTGGTAAAGGTAGCAAATCAATTGGAGCACGAGGATTGAAACCATAGACTACCATAAACGGACTTAACTTGGTTGTGGAGTGAATAGACCTGTTATAAGCAAACTCAATATGTAGCAAACACTCCTCCCACAACCTCAAATTGTCTTTCAAAACAGCCTGCAACATAGTAGATAAGGTATGATTAACTACCTCCGTTTGCCCATCAGTTTGTGGATGACAAGTAGTAGAAAACAGCAACTTTGTTCCCAGTTTATACCATAAATTTCTCCAAAAGTGACTCAAAAACTTAGCATCCCTATCAGAAACAATAGTATTGGGAACACCATGCAAACGCACAACCTCATTAAAGAACAAATCAGCAACATGTGAAGCGTTATCGGTCTTGCGGTAGGGTATAAAATGAGCCATTTTAGAGAAACGATCAACAACCACAAAGACACTATCCCTCCCCCTCTTTGTTCTAGGCAATCCTAAAACAAAGTCAATAGAAATATCCTCCCAAGGTGCACTAGGGACCGGAAGAGACATATAAAGACCATGTGGGTTAAGTCGAGACTTAGCTTTGTTGCATGTCGTGCAACGTGAAACGTAACGCTCCACATCACGCCTCATTCGTGGCCAAAAGAAGTGAGCGGCCAGCACATCCTCTGTCTTTTTAACACCAAAATGTCCCATCAAACCACCTCCATGCGCTTCCTGCAACAACAAAAGACGAACGGAGCTAGCTGGAACACACAGCTTGTTAGCACGGTAGAGAAGGCCTTCACGCAGCAGGAATTTTTGCCACGTTCTTCCCTCTCTACAATTTTCAAAGGCATCTTTGAAGTCCAAATCAGTAGCATATAACCTCTTTATGGTTTCCAAACCAAATATTTTATGAGAAAGTTGGGATAGTATGGTATAACGTCTAGATAAAGCATCGGCAATCACATTGTCTTTCTCTTTCTTATGTTTAATGATGTAAGGAAATGATTCTATGAACTCAATCTATTTAGCATGACGTTTGTTCAGATTAGCTTGTCCTTTAAGATACTTCAAAGACTCATGATCTGAATGTATGACAAATTCTTTAGACCATAGGTAATGTTGCCAAGTTTGCAAGACACGCACTAAAGCATAAAGTTCTTTGTCATATGTAGAATAATTCAGCGAAGGCCCATGCAATTTTTTACTAAAGAAGGCAACAGGTTTACCTCCTTGAATTAGCACTCTTCCAATGTCAATGCCGCTCGCGTCACATTCAAGCTCGAAGGTCTTCTCAAAATCAGGAAGTTGCAGCAATGGTGCTTGTGTGAGCTTCGACTTGAGAACATCAAAAGCTTGTTGTTGTGCTGATCCCCATCGAAACGGCACTCCATGCTTTGTCAACTCGTGGAGAGGTGCCGCAATGGTGCTGAAATCCCGCACGAAACGCCGGTAGAAACCTGCGAGACCAAGAAAACTCTGAACCTGTGTGACCGTAGTCAGAAGTGGCTAGCTCGTGATGGCAACAATCTTTGACTCATCCACCTCAATGCCCTGCGAATTAACAACATACCCAAGAAAAGACCCACGATCGGTGCAAAAGGTGCACTTCTCAAGGTTACCATATAAACGTGCATCGCGTAAGACATTAAAAACAGCACGCAAATGTTCAAGATGCTCATCATATGACTTGCTGTAAATAAGGATATCATCAAAGTAAACCACCACAAATTTACCAATAAAAGCACGTAAAACCTCATTCATCAACCTCATGAAAGTGCTGGGCGCATTAGTTAAACCAAATGGCATGACTAACCATTCATAAAGTCCGAATTTAGTTTTAAAAGCAGTTTTCCATTCATCACCTAAAGCCATACGAATCTGATGATATCCACTACGCAAATCAATCTTGGAGAAAATAACAGAACCACTCAACTCATCAAGCATGTCATCCAATCTAGGAATAGGATAGGGATAACGAATGGTAATGTTATTGATGGCTCTACAATCAACACAATGCGCCAAGTGCCATCTTTTTTGGAACCAAAAGAACAGGAACAGAACAAGGACTAAGACTCTCACGAATGTACCCGCGGTCCAGAAGATCTTGGACTTGTCGCTGAATTTCCTTAGTCTTGTCAGGGTTGGTCCTGTAGGCAGCACGGTTTGGCAAGGTCACCCCTGGAACCTAATCAATCTTGTGCTCAATGCCTCGCACAGGTGGTAATCCAGGGGGTATCTCTGATGAAAAAACATCCATATATTCCTGCAAAAGGTTAGCAACAGCAGGTGGCAAGACAATGGATGTATCCTCAATGGAATATAAAGCATGTTTGCACACTAAAGCATAGCAAGTTCCATTAGAGGCATATAAATCATCAAGATCAGATTTAGTTGCAAGCAAAATAGGATTTTTCAACTTAATAGGTTGCTGAATTTCAGAATTGAAAACACCCTTTTGCTTAGTATTATTCTTTTTCTCCTGCTCAAATTGTACACTTTCAGTGGGACTCATAGGAAGCAACACAATTTTCTTGCCCTTATGCATGAGAGTATACTTATTAGATCGACCATGGTGAATAGCATCAGTATCAAACTCCCAAGGATGTCCCAACAAAAGAGAACACGCATCCATAGGTACCACATCAAAATCAGCAAAATCATGATAAGAACCAATGGAAAATGTATCCTTGCTGTTTGTGTTACCTTAACCTTACCATTGTTGTTAAACCATTGAATGTGATAAGGGTGGGGATGCTCCCGTGTGGTCAAGCCAAGCTTCTTGACCACCTCAACATTCACCAAATTGTTGCAGCTACCACCATCAATGATGGTATGTACACGACAGTCCTTGACGATAAGAAACATGTTGAAAAGGTTGTGACGTTGCCGGTTGTCGTCCTCTCGAACCGTGGCACTCAAAGCTCGCTTCACAATCAAAGTCCTATAGTTGTTTGTCGCAGATGTACCAAGAACCTCCTCAGCACCATCATCCGAACCTGAAATGTTAGTTGCAATAATATTTTCATCTTCAATATCAGAAGCACTAACATACCCACCATTAGCAGTGGCAATGATCGCCCGTTTGCTGGGGCAATCTCGTTGCATATGGCCAAGTCCCTGGCAGCGGTGGCACTTGATGTCAGAGCTGCGACTTGTCGAAGTGTTGGGTGCAACCGCCTTTGCTGCAACACCGGGAGGCATCTGGGACTTGCTGTTATCTTGTCCCCGTGATGTAGAAGGTGCGAGGCTACTGCGTACAACACCCGTGGAGGGTGGTGTAGAAGCACGTACGCTCGAGGAGGGTGCTGCTTTGGATGGCACCGGAAATTCTCGTGGCGTGAAGGTGTTGTTCCGCCGCTGCTGTTGGCGACCCTGCACTTCTTTTTCTGCTAACATAACACGTTGAAATAAACGTTGAATAGAATGATATTCCTTGTAGTCAACTATGTCCTGGATCTCACGCCGCAAGCCCCCATAAAACCTAATAATTTGGTCTTCCTGATCCTCAACTACCCCACAACGAAGCATACCTTTCTGCAACTCTTGGTAGTACTCTTGGACAGTCATGTCACCCTGATCAAAGCGTTGCAATTTCTTAAGAAGATCACGTCTATATGAAGGAGGAACAAACCTAGCGCGCATCTCTTCTTTTAACGCAGCCCATGTCTGTGGTGCATTACGTGTATTGACAAGTTCATTCCACCAAATTATAGCAAAATCTTTAAACTCACTAGTGGCTTGTCTAACTCTATGTCGCTCAGGAACAAGATGAGAGCTAAATTTTTGTTCTACCGTCATCTCCCAATCCAAGTAAGTCTCAGCATCATAAGATCCATAAAATGTTGGAATAGAAAACTTAATCTTAGCATAAGGATCATTATCTTGTTCAGGAGCATGAGGACGAGGTCTACCTCCCATACCTTGACGATTTCGTCGAGGGCGACGGCGCTGCTGTGCATCAACCTCATGGTTATTGAAGTCACCCTCTGTGTCGTAGTGAGCATGTGCATCACCATCAAGGATGATAGAGGGTGTAGCTTGTTGGGGAAGACGAGTCTCCATCTCGTCCAACCGTGTGGTCAGACCAGCAACACTTGTATGGAGCCTTTGAAAGGTGGCTGTTGTAGTGGTCTGGTAATTGTCAAAAGCTTCGGTCATTGCCCGCATCATGTCCTTTAGTTCCATATGGGACACGCACTCATCATCATCCGGAGGTGTAGAACCAGAGGTCTTATCCATAGGCTTCTTTCCTGTCATTATTAGTACAAAACAGAAACAAAGACAAAAAGATCGTGAAGAACCCTATTACTACGCTCTCCGAAGTGGGTGGAAAATCGATCAGTAAGATGCGTCTTACCCCGCTCTGTAAAGTTTCTTACCAGCACTGCAGGTGACCAATGGTGACCGGTGTGAAGCAAGCAGAGAGTGGGTGTGATTGCAAAGGTTACCTGTTCTGCTCGAGAGAAGGTGGAGCTTGGAAGGCTAAAATGCAGTATATGTATGTGGCACACAAGTTAGTAACAGATAGCAATCCTGAATAAGTGTCCAAAGAATTTCACCTAGTTGCTGGCCTAATAATGTATTAGAACAATTGTGGTAACAAGCAAGGACAAGGATGAATGATGATGAACAACAAGGATAATATCTGCAAGTATCCAGCACTCACACAGAAATAGCACAACTAGAAAACCCCTTAGCCTCCTGTTTTTGTCTTGAAGCACTAGTAGAAATCAAAATCCTTTTTTTCTCTTTATTTTTTTGATATTTTTTTCTCAACCAGGGGCACAAGAATAGAAACAGCACCAAGTATTAGCTCAAACCGATGAAAGATGAGATCGGCACAAATTCAGGAGCGATTGGAAAAAACTGGTGCTGGAACTTCAGAGTTCGAAACGAGGGCCTTCTTAATTTTTTTTTTTGAAAATGCCGTATGTGGACTTTTTTGAGACCTTTCTGGGAAAAAAATGCGCCTCAATCGGATGTGGACTTGGCTTGAACCTTCCCAAGACTTTTCAAGTCCTAGGGTGAGCTCAACCTCTCATGTTCATGTGTAGAAATCCTACTTTGTGAAAGTTAGGGCTTTCTCCTCTAATCACTCTTTTGATGGAGGTTACTTGCTCTTCACAATTTTTCACAAGATATTCACAACAAAAACTGTGGTGTTGTGAGGTGATGAAAAGTTTTTGCAAGTCCCTTTTCTTGGGCTTTTACAGCAAGCAGGCTTATATTTCTTGGTTTCAATAGGACTCCTTACGAGCGTTCTTTCTATCTACTATTATCTAAAAATAATCAAGTTATTAATGACTGGACGAAACCAAGAAATAATCCCTTATGTGCGAAATTATAGAAGATCCGCTTTAAGATTAAACAATTCCATCGAATTGAGTATGACTGTATAAGTGATAGCATCTACTATACCAGGAATATCAATGAACCCCATTCTTGCAGTTGCTCTTATTTTTCTAAAGAATAGAAAGAGTAAGAATTTATTATTTAATATATAGAACATAGATAGAATACAAAATAAAAGTTCACTTTATGTAGATATTATTTCATATGTATAGAGGTTTTTTTATATATAGTATATGAATCAAACAATATATGGACCAAAGAAAGACTACTTCTTCTAGATCCAAAATTAATAAAATAAAGAAATCCATTTTTTTCAAATTTTAAAATAAGGATTAAATCATGTATATATCTAAACAACCTTTTCGTAAATCTAAGCAACCTTTTCGTAAATCTAAACAAACTTTTCATAAATCCAAGCAACCTTTTCGTAAATTCAAACAACCTTTTCGTAAATCCAAACAACCTTTTCGTAGACGTTCCCGAATTGGTCCGGGGGATCGAATTGATTATAGAAACATGAGCTTAATTAATCGATTTATTAGTGAACAAGGAAAAATATTATCCAGATGAATAAATCGATTAACCTTGAGACAACAACGATTAATTACTCTTGCTATAAAACAGGCTCGTATTTTATCTCTCTTACCATTTCGTAACTATGAAAATGAGAAGCAATTTCAAGCCATTCAATTTCAATAATTACAGGTCCTACACACAGAAAAAATAAAAATATTCCTCAATTAACACAAAAGTTTAATTCTAATCGAAATTTAAGAAACTCCTAGCAGAATTTAAAAAATAACAATCGGAGCTTAAGTTCCGATTGTTGATGTTTTATTCGAAAGGGTCAGACTCATATATAAATAAAGTAATCCAGTTTAGTGTTATAAGAAAAGAAAGAAAAATGGGGAAAAAGAACTAGTTTTTTATTTATTGCAACATGCTCCTTGATTCCTACCACTTAATCTTAATTTATTGTATCTTCCCGGAGTTCCCTTTCCGGGAATTCGGTTTTAATTATTCCTGTATATTACTTTTTATCCCTTTAATTGATGGTCTTTATTTTATTGGAAATCGTGTAAAGATTATTTGGATTTAATACAGCTACTTGTGCAAGCATTTTACGATTAAGAATCAATTAGTTTTTGTACAGATTGTGTATTAATTTACTATAACTATCGAATACTTTATATATTCGTGTTGCTGCGTTTATCCGAGTGATCCACAAACGACGAAAATCCCTCTTTTGCCTGCCTCTATCTCGATGAGAAGAAACAAAAGCTCTTCTTACTTGTTGAGTAATCATTCGATTAAGTCTTAAATGAGCCCCTCTAAAGTTTGAGGCAAATGAACGCATTTTTATTCGTCGTCTCCGATCTATATATCCTCGAGGAACTCTAGTCATTGAATCAAATTAACCTTAATGAATAACTAATGATTTCTCTTCTTTTAACCCTTCTTTTTCCCATTAATAACAAAACGGATTATTCTGATATATAAAATATTAATTCCAATGGCTTTTGCTACTATAACCTTCCCAACCACGATTTTTTATTCTATCCCTTTCAGTTATTTCGCATAGAAATAACAAATTCTAACGATACTAAACAGTGGATTCCATCGTTTCTATGGTTCTCTTTTAAACGGTGAGGCCCTCTCTATACACCGGAGCCCTTTCTTTCATCAAAAGGTATTGTGAACTTGTATAGTTCACAGTCTTTGGCTCTACCTATCCATTATAGAGTAAATCGCTCTTTTCACAATAAACAAGAGTTATTCATACAGTGACAGTATTTAATTATGAAAGTTGGCAAAGTAGCTGACCCTTTAGTCCGTTCTTTAAAGATAAAGGAGCATAAGCCTTTTCTTTTTATTACTATTTCCTCCGCTTAATCGATAACCATTTGCTACCAATGGGGGAATTGCTTCTTCCAATCTAGATGATTGGATTTGCACCAAAGGAAACCATAAATTCCATATACCGTAGAAATCTAGGAGAGAGAAGCTCTATCCTACTCATTGGTACCGATAATGGATATTTCCAAAATTGTCTTATTTGGTTGAACTCTTGATCTGAACGATTCGCACATACACCTAGCACATGTTCCTCGACGCTGAGGACATCCCTTAAGCGCGGGCGTTTTTCTAGCATTTCGTATTGGCTGTCTTGCATTTCTAATAAGTTGTTTAATCGTTGGCATGTCGTATGTATATAGAAAAAAAGGATTGGTTTAGATCGATCGTAACATGATGATTCATCATCATGAAATATTTCTATTTTCTAAAAAATCGCATAAAACCCGAATTTAGGTTTGAAATAAATTTACAAGAAATTCAGCCACTACCAATCCTTAAACATTTCTGGAAACCATACTAGATCAGTATCGCAGTGCTCGTCAATCATTTCATCCCCTACAATATCGACAAATCCATAAGCTTTGGCTTCATCTGCTGACATAAAAACATCCCTTTCCATGTCTTCGGATACAACCCAAAAAGGCTTGCCTGTTTTTAGTGCATAAACCCTTGTGATCATTTCGTGAACTTTGTGTAACTCTTCCACTTCTAGTAGAAATTCTGGTGTCCTTGCCCGATAATAAGCACTAGCCGGTTGGTGAAGCATAATTCTAGCGTGAGGGAATGCTATACCTTTAGTGGGTTCTTGTAAGGGCCTCAGTTTTTGACACATAATTGAAGTGTTCATCACCACACACACACACACACACACCTCATTTGAGGAAAGATGATGAACACAAATGAAGAGCAAGTAACAATTATCAACATGCTCATTAGAAAACAAACTCACACATTGCAAAAGTGGTATTTCCCACATGTGATATAGATGGGCTGGACATATGAAAACTCCTACACTTTGCTAAGGATGTCCATGCCAAGTTTCACCCAAATTCAAAACCTTTTTGAGGTCATCTTGGGTATAGATAGGAAGGGGGCAGTTTGAAAACATATTCAAATTCAACTGTTTTTATACCATGAATTTGAAAGTGGAAGGCATATTCTTACTCAGCACAGTTTTGTGAGCTCACACACCAATTTTCACTCCATTTGGAGTTGATCTTGACATGAGCTAAGGGGGAGAAATTCAAACTTTATTTGGATTTCAAACTGAACTTGTGCTGAAATTCATTCAAACCAAACCTCATTTGAACTTTGATCAATTCAGATGGCTCATGGGGGAATAATTTGAATTGCCAAGGGTAGTATGGGGTTCACTGTTTACAACAGTGATTAGAAGTAAATTTCAGAGGTTAAAAGGAAGGGTGGGACCCACATGTCAGCCTCTACTTCAACACAAACCGACTGAGACTTTTCACTCGGGTCGCCGAGCCGCAGCGGTGATCACCACCGAGGCCAGCCACCGCGCCACCAGCTGCTTGCCCACGCGCGGGCATGAGGCGGTGCAGAGCCTTCTTAAGGCGCCTGCCCCCCCTCCTCGGCCGAGGTACCGACGTGTTTTCCCGCAAGAACCCAGCACCGGCCGAAAGTTTCCGCAGTTCGGACTTGATCGGAGGACGCCGATCGCAGCTCCCTCCTTCCACTCCAGAGTCCCAGCAAGGTACTAGAGACCTTCCTCCATCCTCCCCATTGCTAGAATTCGGTTGAAACCGATTGATATCGGCTGTGCCGAAAGATCAAACTCGGAACTTGGAACCGCCGCACCTCGGGCTCTCGTGGACAGCCCAACCTGGGCGTTGTCACGCCCGAGCCAAGGCACCCTGGGACGCGCGGGTGACCGGTGCTGCTCATCCCCGAGCCACAGCTCGAGTGGTTGCTCACCGGCGGCGAATTTCCACTTTTCCCCTTTCTGTGTGCAGAACGACCTTCGGGTACGATTCTGTTTAATTCGTGCTCTAGAAAGGATTAGAGGGCCTCAGGCCACTCCCACACGAGCTAGACACGGTAACGCACAAGTTGCCTTCACAACTCTGGGCCGGAGAACCTCTGTGCCCGGCGTAATTTAAGGTCTACTAATGGCGGAACGAACGGGGGGTCTCGGGCACACGGTGAGGACCTATTTCGGGCCTTCCCCGAGCTGCCTCGAGCTCATGTCGACCTTCTCTGAGGTCCACTGATGCTCCCCGACCGATTTCCCAAGTAGCTGAGGTGTTAGAGAAGTCAGCCGACATGGCCGAAGTCATTCCGAGGTGGCGGCTCGTCGCCGACCATGCTCCGGCCATTGTCATGAGCAGCTGACCCTAGAATCCGGTTCCCCAAGTAAAATTAGGCAGGGGCGGCCAGAATCAAGAAGTTTGGAGCTGTACAGCAGCCGGCGGCGAGCTCTCCGGCGAGGTCCCTCGGCGGCGGAGCGCGGGTGTCGCGAGGTTGAAGAAGGGGGTGGACCCCAACTGTCAGCGGCCGATATTTTGAATCGGGATCCGGCTGCGGCCGGGATCGGGTGTGCTGGCGCGCAAAATCCTTGTGGGCCGCGGTGTGCCATCGCCTAGGCGTGCGACGCGTGTCCCCCTGGGCCCACGCGCGAGTTTAAACTTTTCCCCGATTTTCAGATTTCCTTCAAACTTAAATCCTCATAACTTTGGCTAGAAAGCTCCAAATTGAGTGAACCAAATTTTGCTGGATTAAGCTCTCTGAGTACTTTCCAGAAAATCAAGTTTCACTTCATGAAATTCCTTATTTCTCAAGAATTAATTCCTCAAATTTAAACTGTTAGGAATTTTAACTGGAGAATCCTTTGGAGGAAAATCCTGAAATTGTACTGAGATGTTCACCAAAATATCCTTGAACTACCATAAAAATTTCAGATCCATTTGAGCTCATTTAATCCCCCTAATGGTGTGATTAGTGAAACTGTTCCAGAGAAAATAGAAAATGTTCAGAAACATTTTCAGAATTTTCTCTGAAATTGTTTAGCTCATATCTTTAGTTAGAGACTTCCAAATTAAGTGAGACCAACTCCATTAGAACCCTCTGAAAATCTAGTTTTCAGGAAGTCATAGTTTGTCTCATGAAAATTCCTAGAACACCCTAAGAGTTCCAATTAAGGTCAAGGACATAATTATTTGTGGAGGGCTCAAATGAGCTTTGCTGCAACTAAAACTTGACCAAGTCTCTGTTTAGGTTGTAACCAAGCCACAGTAAAAGTTTCACAGTCATTAGGTCTATCTAGCAAGGGTTATAGACTTCACAACTTCAAACTTAATACAAATGCATTAAATTAATACATGTATTGTTTCTATCATGTAGTCGCTAAGGTCGAGGAGGAACCCGAAGTCCTAGACTTCGTTACTCCGGAGGAACAGCTAGCCTACGACCAAGAGCAGCAAGGCAAGCCCCGGTTCGCATTAACCTTTTTACAAATGTTTATTGTTTTGAGCACATCTTTGAATATTGTCCTTTGCATTAGAGTCTTGTTTGGAAATCCAACTGCATAGCCAAGAAAACTACGGGTTGGGTTTAGGATTGCAAACCCCGTTAGCCACTGCATTGCTAGGATAGAGTAGGATTCGGTACAAGTCGAGTAGTTGGAACTACTCGCGAGAATAGGCTAGAGGCACATTGCTCGGATAGAGATAGCACATGATACACATGGCAAGAAAATGAGACCGAGCGGAGAGTAAGGGCAGCAGGACTTTGGGGCCTGTGTGTTGTAGCTCCGCTTGTGTCGATTGAGGACCGAGCCGTGTGCGGGCCTGTTGAACAAGCTAGAACAGTACCGAAGACCTACCGGCTATATGGGAACCGGGAAACTGATGTAACTCGAGTAGCTGGGTATTGAGGCATTGCCCGTCGTTCAGAGGGTAGGTTGAGAGCTCGAGGTGTAAATCAGCTGGCGGCACAGAGATGCGCGTGCAGGGACCTCTTGCTCGGGACGATGGGACCGGTTCAATATTTGGCTGACGGGTGAAAGGTAGTTGCGTACGGCGTCCGTGATGGTTGTTGTAGGCAACATCGAGTACGGGCGTACGTGACGGGTTGTTCGGGTAACCCTGCAGGTGTAAATCGATTATAATCGCCGTCCCTCGCGGTCAGTGAGTACCACTTGTTCACTGTACCGTGACGTAGAAAGAACAGGCTAGTTACATGTTAAAATGTTGCTGATTGAAAGCTGAATATTGATTGTTAATGGTATGCTGTAGCTTAGAGCTAATTAAAGTTCTTTTCAACTTTGGGCAAAGTACATGAGAGAAATGCGTTTCTTGTTTGATTGCGGCTCTCTCATGTGCCTTAGCGTAAGGTTCTCCACAACCTGCTGCTAAAACTTGAAAGTAAGGTTCTACTAATTAGGCGAGTCCTTGCAAATAATTTTTACCTCATGCAACCCATTACCCTCATGTAGAAGTTCCATGTTTAGGTGAGACGGGTCAGACTTGCTGAGCCTTCGTGCTCACTGCTTGTGTTTGAAGCTTTTGCAGGGTTCTATGAGGAAGGGACTCCCGAAGAGGAGACGGAACCCCAGGAGGGGAACCCCGTCGAGTGGGAGTCGTGCATGCCGCAGAGTTAGTGTGCGTGTGTGCTAGCAAGGACACGTTCGAGGGCCGAACGTGCACTTGATGCTTAGTTTACGCCCGTGAGTGTGGACTGAACTTATTTTGATGTAAACATGTTCATAAAACTGTTTATGTAATAAACTTCCGCTTCCGCTTTGTACCTTTGACGTGTGTTATACGGTGCTGTGCAACGCAGCACCCCTCAGCGTGATCCTGGCTCGACAGGACCAAATGGGGTCGTGTCAGCGTGGTATCAGAGCTCGCTTGAGGTTTAACACAGTACAAAGGTTTTCTTTTTCAAAAATCCAGTGAGGAATGAGTTAGTAGCCCGTATAAAGATGTTATTAGTATATAGAAAGTGGCTTAGTAACCTAATTGTTATGTCGGAAAATCGTGCATCTCGGGACGTTCATGTCTTGGGGGGTGCACGTGAGCGCTGTCCACCAGTGCGCACAAGCTGAAGGGTGGAGCCCCACGGGTGGCAGGTAACCCGACCCGCTTTAGTATCCTCTACGACTCTTCATGTCGTTTGGGGTATTCGAGCAACGTCTGTCCCTGGCGTGCGTGGTGCAACATGGGAGACCCCGTCACGTGGTCTAAAACGTGAACACGTAACTCAAGGCATGGTTGGCTTGAGAACATCCGGGCGAGTGATGACGGCCGGGTGTACTAACTGTATGGATTCCGGGCTCGGTGTGCAGCCGAGTCTGATGATTGTTTGAGTTTCTGCAATTAGCCTGACCACGAAACAGTAGACGTGTAGCATTCGTGTGCGAGTGACGTTTAGTGCCACTGAACTAACGAAGCCGGCTAAGTCCGGTATAGTTTTTCCTTTGTGAGGACGTAGTACCGACATACTCTGGTGACGCATCGATGTCACATCCAACTAAATGAACAACTTCATTTAAAAACTTGAAGGTTTTGATCCAAAGTAGTAAAACTTGATGTAACTCCTTCCCTTGAACAGGATATTCAAAGTTAACAAGCTTTCAACTTATAGGATGTTAAGGACAGAGCACTCTTTTTCAGCTGAATCAAGGTTGAAGTTAATCAGAGGCTAGAGGTCGAGTTCTTTCGAGGTTGGGGTCGTATGATACATTTCTGGAAAGCTTTGGAAGAGCTTTACAACTTTTCTGTTGAGGTCCAGAGGTGTTTCATCCCTTAACCACTCGAAAAATGCAGTAGAGTTGAAACTGTCCAGAAAACAGGACAGAGCAAAGACTCTCTGTAAACTCTCTGTAAATTAAGCATAACTTCCTGCTTAAAAATCCAAAAATAGAAAATGAGGTAGTTCTGGAAAGCTTATGAGATGGGTTACAACTTTGTAACAGAAAGTTTTGTCAGGTTAGGAATAGAATTAACGGGTATTCTTGGATCAAAGCAGTACCTAAAGCAGGGAGGTGCTGTCCAATATTCTCCAGAAATTCTGTTAAATTTGACATCTCATAACTTTTGAACCATGACAGATCTTAGGCCAAGCAATTACTGGCTGGAAAGCTATTGAAGTTAGCTTCAACTTTGATTTTGAACTCCAGGACTGGTTTTGCTTTTAACCTGGCCTAAATCGGGTTGAAATGGAAACTGGTCAAGGCTGTCATGGGAACAGCAGATCAGCAGTCAAATTTGTTTAAAAATTTGAACTATGTTTCCAAGTGTTATGAGTTCAAGGACATATCTTATGTTATAACTCGATGGTTTACTGTTTAAATAAATATTTGACATTTCTCAAATATATTTTTACAGATGGCAGCAAATAAACGGTTGGAGAATGGGTGGGTAGTTTCCCACTGCTCTGACCGTACCGGCTACCCGGAAGCGTTGTGGCAAATGCTCCAATATTTCGGGTACAACCAGATGCCACAATACTTCGCCAAGGAAGAAGGCGAAGAGGGGAACAAGACGTGGACGATCCATGTCGAGGTTCCTGCAGGACCTACGCCACCCGGTTGGGTGCCATTCACCGTCACGGTGAGAGGAAGACAACCGGAAGGGATGTGGCAAGTGGCAGCCCGTGACACTATGTCACGTTTCTGCCAGCTACATGTGCAGGCTATGGAGGGTACTCCATACGCACTCGTTCCGGTGGAGGGGCGAGCTCAGCATGTGTGGGAAGAAAGGTACCTGGAGGCAACAGACCCGAGTTGCCCAAGGTACAACCCCGCGGAGGCAAACCTCAGCCTCCAAATGAGGGCGGGAAACGCTGTGATGGACAGCCAAGCTGTTCATACGGAGCATCTCGCCACCAAGCTCAAGGAGAGCACAAGCCGTGGAGATAATTTTGAGAGTGCTCACAGCGCACTCCGCAATGTGCTCCTTCCGACGATCAAGCGACTGAATGAACAACACAATCAGTTGCGTCGTCTGAAGAAGGCAAAGAAGAAGGGCCGTGTTGACATCGCGGCGTTGCAAGAGCTGGTGCAGACCCTAACCCAGCAGAATGAGGACCTTGCTCAAGAGCGGGACAACGCTATTGAGGAAGGACAAGGCTGGGAAGAGGACTACAACCAGGCTATGGACGAGGTGCATGCATTGCAGGACCTCGTGCCCCCGGTATTGGGCGTACCGGTAGTCCTGGGTCTTCCAGCCATGGGAGAGCCCGGAATGGGAGAAGAGGTGGTAGACCCTGAGCCACCAGCCGAGGTACCGGAGGAGGACGACCCACAGGAGGTCGAGTTCTACTCCGAGTAGGGGGTTACGGTTGCCAAGTAGGGCAGCTAGGGTAGCGTAATCCAACTTTTGTAATCGGTGACATGTCGTGTAGACAGTAGCTTATGTATAGGTAGTGACGACATGAGCACGACTTCTCGGAGATCTGAGAATAATGTATCTTGTATAAAGTTTATGGTTTATCAATATATGTGAATGTTGTGCAAGTTAATCATGCGTCGCTTCAATACCTACTGCTGTTTATGGAATTTTGAGTAAGACATGTGCTAATTGCTGCTGTGCTGAATTTCAGAATGACGCGTACTCGTGCCAACCCTGATGTTGGAGGTACTAGCCAAGGGGGAGAGACCTCCCAACCACCTCCCGAGGACTCCTCGGGACAGCAGCAGCAACAGCAACAGCAAACACCGCCACCGCCACTGCCAACGGTTACATTGGCCGACATTGTCGCGGCAATGGCGGGTTCACATCAGCAGCACACAGAGCTGCTGCAAACGTTAATTGCGAATACGTCTCGCCCGGAGAGACGTCAAGACCGTGAGGAGCGCCAACAGAGCTCCTACTCCGACTTCCTGGCGACTCATCCCCCTGTATTCTCAAGGGCGGATGAACCACTTGACGCGGACAACTGGCTCCGCGCCATAGAGATGAAGTTCGGGCTGCTCCAAATCAGTGAGCAGCGCAAGACTCAATTCGCGGTCCAGCAGCTCCAAGGATCCGCGAGCGCGTGGTGGGCCAACTTCTGTGCTTCACAGCCCACCGACCGAGTGATGACCTGGGCGGAGTTCCGGACGGCCTTCAGGGCCTATCATATACCGCCCGGTTTGATGAAGAGGAAGACGCAGGAGTTCCTACACCTGCAACAAGGGAGCCGGAACGCGCTGGAATATTTCAGAGCGTTCAACGATCTCGCGCTCTACGCGTCGTATCACGCAGATACGGACGAGAAGCGGCGGGACCACTTTTACCAGGGGCTTAACCCGCTCCTGAAGGACAAGCTGGCGATGTTCAATCACGGCAGCCTCAACGACATAATTGATGCTGCGATTGTTCAGGAGGACTCCGGCAAGGAGTTGGCGGCGGCAGAGCGAAAGCGAAGCGCGCCGCAGAGCAGCGGAGAAGGAGGCGGTCCTTCTCAGAAGTTTCGGATGGTGAATCACCCACCATCAGGTCCACGCTGGCAACCACCACAGCGGTCGATGCCGTTCCGCAGTCGGCCGTACTCTTCACCGGCATTCCGGCCGGCACTGCCAGTACCACCGCAACAACAACAGCAGCAGCGGGCGATGCCGCGTGCGTTTGCACCTCCGCAACGCATGCCGGGCTTTCGTCCCCCGAGTACTCCACCAGCAGCGGCCACGTGTTACAAGTGTGGTCGTCCAGGACACTTCGCGAGCAGTTGCCCGGAGAGGCAAGGCGGCGGAGTGGCACCACAGTTTCCGGGGAGGAATCAACCCCGGAACCCTACTAATGCGCGGCGGGCAAACCCTAGGCCCGGTACTGTCCACCAGCTTGCCATTGAGGACGTGCCGGAGGGCGAGCCAATCCTTGCGGGTATGTTCCAACTCCACCAGCATCCCGCTATAGTACTATTTGATTCAGGCGCCACGCATAATTTTATTAGCCAAGCTTTCATTGCTAAACACAGTTTGCCAATACTACCCACCGATAGTCCCTATTTAATTTGTTCACCGGGTGGGAAGATTTCAGCAAGCGTAATGGTCTCCAAAGCACCATTATGCTTAGCGGGTAGAGTGTACCCCACGTCTCTCATTATCCTAGAGGGACAGAAGGTCGATGTCATCCTAGGGATGTCGTGGTTAACCCGCCACGGCGCTGTTTTAGACACCGTCCTTCGAGTCGTGCACTTAAACTCAGAGGTGCACGGTTCTCACTCATTATTTCTGGACAGTCCAGAAATAAAACTTTCAAGTGTCTATCAGTCCACAACTATCAGATTGGAAGACATTCCAGTGGTCCGGGAGTTTCCTGATGTATTCCCGGATGATTTACCGGGGATGCCACCCGATAGGGAGGTGGAGTTCAAGATCGAACTCGCACCGGGAACCATGCCAATATCCCGAAGGCCGTACAAGATGGCGCCCAAGGAGTTGGCGGAACTGAAGATTCAGCTCACGGACCTTCTAGAGAAGGGTTTTATTAGGCCGAGCTCCTCGCCATGGGGCTGTTCGGCATTATTTGTCAAGAAGAAGGATGAGACGCTGCGGCTTTGCATGGACTACCGTCCATTAAATGCCGTAACCATAAAGAACAAGTACCCGTTGCCACGGATCGACATGTTGTTTGATCAGTTGGTCGAAGCAAAGATCTTTTCCAAGATGGATTTAAGATCCGGGTACCATCAGATTAAGATAAGGGCGGAGGACATTCCAAAGACAGCTTTCTCGACAAGGTACGGACTTTATGAGTACCTGGTCATGTCCTTCGGCCTCACCAATGCTCCAGCTCACTTCATGTATTTAATGAACTCGGTGTTCATGCCGGAGCTGGACAAGTTTGTCGTGGTCTTCATCGACGACATCCTGGTATATTCGAAGTCGGAGGAAGATCACAAGAAACATCTGCGTATAGTCTTGCAACGGCTGCGGGATCACAAGTTATACGCAAAATTCAGCAAATGCGAGTTTTGGATATCGCAAGTGCCTTTCCTCGGGCATATCATCTCAGCAGAGGGTATCGCTGTGGACCCGAGCAAGATCACGCAAGTGCTGAATTGGAAATCCCCGAGAACTGTTCATGAGGTACGGAGTTTCCTCGGACTCGCGGGATATTATCGGAGGTTCATTCCGAACTTCTCGAAGATTGCCAAGCCAATGACAGAGCTGCTGAAGAAGGCTACCAAATATGTTTGGAGTCCAGCATGTGAAGCAGCATTCAAGGCTTTAGTCAAGCACCTAACATCAGCACCGGTTTTGGCGCAGCCAGACACAACAAAACCGTTCGATGTGTACTGCGATGCATCCGGCATTGGGCTCGGATGTGTGCTGATGCAAGACCGAAGAGTGGTCACGTATGGATCACGGCAGCTTAGGAACCATGAGCAAAATTGTAAGGGCCTCAGTTTTTGACACTCATTTGCAGTGTTCATCACCACACCACACACCTCATTTGAGGAAGAATGATGAACACAAATAAAGAGCAAGTAACAATTATCAACATGCTCATTAGGGAACAAACTCACACATTGCAAAAGTGGTACTTCCCACATGTGATATAGATGGGCTGGACATATGAAAACTCCTACACTTTGCTAAGGATGTCCATGCCAAGTTCCACCCAAATTCAAAACCTTTTTGAGGTCATTTTGGGTATAGTTAGGAAGAGGGCAGTTTGAAACCATATTCAAATTCAAACTGTTTTCACCCACTGAATTTAAAAGTGGAAGGCATATTCTTGCTCAGCACATTTTTGTGAGCTCACACACCAATTTTCACTCCATTTGGAGTTGATCTTGACATGAGCTAAGGGGGAGAAATTCAAACTTTATTTGAATTTCAAACTGCACTTGTGCTGAAATTCATTCAAACCAAACCTCATTTGAACTTTGATCAATTCAAATGGCTCTTGGGTGAATAATTTGAATTGCCAAGGGTAGAATAGGGTTCACTGTTTACCACAGCTGTTAGGAATAAATTTCAGAGGTTAAAAGAGAAGTGGGACCCACATGTCAGCCTCTGCCTCAAAGCAAACCGACTGAACCACAGTTCAGTCGGTTCCCGGCAGCTGTGCGCGCGCGCCACCGAAGGGGGCAGCCGGCGCCAGCTCCTGCTGCGTGCCCCAAGCCGGAGACCGGCCGACCGGGCTATTTATTCCCTCCCCGGCGTGCTTCAGTCACCATTTCCCCGAGCTACCGACGTGCACGACTGCTTTTCCCACTGCCATCACCGGCGCTCGAGTTCCTGCTTGATCAAGCCGATCGCAGCTCCCTCTTTCCACTCCAAGGTCCCAGCAAGGTACTAGCGACCATCCTCCATCCTCCCCAGTGCTAGAAATCGATTGAGACCGAGTGATATCGGCTGTGCCGAAAGATCAAACTCGGAACTGGAAACCGCCGCACCTCGGGCTCTCGTGGACAGCCCAACCTGGGCGTTGTCACGCCCGAGCCAAGACACCCTTGGACGCGCAGGTGACCGGTGCTGCTCACCCCCGAGCCACAGCTCGAGTGGTTGTTCACCGGCGGCGAATTTCCATTTTTCCCCTTTCTGTGTGCAGAACGACCCTCGGGTACGATTCTGTTTAATTCGTGCTCTAGAAAGGATTAGAGGGCCTCAGGCCACTCCCACACGAGCTAGACACGGTGACGCACAAGTTGCCTTCACAACTCTGGGCCGGAGAACTTCTGTGCCCGGCGTAATTCAAGGTCTACTAATGGCGGAACGCACGGGGGGTATCGGGCGCACGGTGAGGACCTATTTCGGGCCTTCCCCGAGCTGCCCCGAGTTCATGTCGACCTTCTCTGAGGTCCACTGATGCTCCCCGACCGGTTTCCCAAGTAGCTGAGGCACTAGGGGCATCAGCCGACATGGCCGAAGTCGTTCCGATATGGCGGCTCGTCGCCGACCATGCTCCGGCCGTTGTCATGAGCAGCTGACCCTCGGATCATGTTCCCCAAGTAAAATTAGGCAGGGGCGGCCAGAATCAAGAAGTTTGGAGCGGTACAGCAGCCAGCGGCGAGCTCTCCGGCGAGGTCCCTCGGCGGCGGAGCGCGGGTGTCGCGAGGTTGAAGAAGGGGGTGGACCCCAGCTGTCAGCGGCCGATATTTTGAATCGGGATCCGGCTGCGGCCGGGATCGGGTGTGCTGGCGCGCAAAAGCCTTGTGGGCCGCGGTGTGCTGTCGCTTCGGCGTGCGACGCGTGTCCCCTGGGCCCACGCGCGAGTTTAAACTTTTCCCCGATTTTCAGATTTCCTTCAAACTTCAAATCCTTATAACTTTGGCTAGAAAGCTCCAAATTGAGTGAACCAAATTTTGCTGGATTCAGCTCTCTGAGTACTTTCCAGAAAATCAAGTGTCACTTCATGAAATTCCTTAATTCTCCAGAATTAATTCCTCAAAGTTTGAACTGTTAGGAATTTTAACTGGAGAATCCTTTGGAGGAAAATCCTGAAATTTTGCTGAGATGTTCACTAAAATATCCCTGAACTACCATAAAAATTTCAGATCCATTTGAGCTCATTTAATCCACCTAATTGTGTGATTAGTAAAACTGTTCCAGAGAAAATAGAAAATGTTCAGAAACATTTTCAGAATTTTCTCTGAAACTGTTTAGCTCATATCTTTAGTTAGAGACTTCCAAATTAAGTGAGACCAATTCCATTAGAACCCTCTGAAAATCTAGTTTTCAGAAAGTCATAGTTTGTTTCATGAAAATACTTAGAACACCCTAAAAGCCTTTAATTAAGGTCAAGGACATAATTAATTGTGGAGGGCTCAATTGAGCTTTGCTGCAACTAAAACTTGACCAAGTCTCTGTTTAGGTTGTAACCAAGCCACAGTAAAAGTTTCACAGTCATTAGGTCTATCTAGCAAAGGTTATAGACTTCACAACTTCTAAGTTAATACAAAGGCATTTAATTAATACATACATTGTTCTTATCATGTAGTCGCTAAGGTCGAGGAGGAACCCGAAGTCCTAGACTTCGTTACTCCGGAGGAACAGCTAGCCTACGACCAAGAGCAGCAAGGCAAGCCCCGGTTTGCATTAACCATTTTATAAATTTTTATTGTTTTGAGCACATACTTGTTTTCTTTATGTTGTGCATCAGAGTCTTGTTTGGAAACCCCACTGCATAGCCAAGAAAACCATGGGTTGGGTTTAGGATTACAAACCCCGTTAGCTACTGCATTGCTAGGATAGAGTAGGATTCGGTACAAGTCGAGTAGTTGGAACTACTCGCGAGAATAGGCTAGAGGCACATTGCTCGGGTAGAGATAGCACATGATACACATGGCAAGAAAATGAGACCGAGCGGAGAGTAAGGGCAGCAGGACTTTGGGGCCTGTGTGCTGTAGCTCCGCTTGTGTCGATTGAGGACCGAGCCGTGTGCGGGCCTGTTGAACAAGCTAGAACAGTACCGAAGACCTACCGGCTATATGGGAACCGGGAAACTGATGTAACTCGGGTAGCTGGGTATTGAGGCATTGCCCGTCGTTCAGAGGGTAGGTTGAGAGCTCGAGGTGTAAATCAGCTGGCGGCACAGAGATGCGCGTGCAGGGACCTCTTGCTCGGGACGATGGGACCGGTTCAATATTTGGCTAACGGGTGAAAGGTAGTCGCGTACGGCGTCCGTGATGGTTGTTGTAGGCAACGTCGAGTACGGGCGTACGTGACAGGTTGTTCGGGTAAACCCTGCAGGTGTAAATCGATTATAATCGCCGTCCCTCGCGGTCAGTGAGTACCACTTGTTCACTGTACCGTGACGTAGAAAAGAACAGGCTAGTTACATGTTAAAATGTTGCTGATTGAAAGATGGACATTGATTGTTAATGATATGCTGTAGCTTAGAGCTAACTAAAGTTCTTTTCAACTTTGGGCAAAGTACATGAGAGAAATGCGTTTCTTGTTTGATTGCGGCTCTCTCATGTACCTTCGCGTAAGGTTCTCCACAACCTGCTGCTAAAACTTGAAAGTAAGGTTCTACTAATTAGGCGAGTCCTTGCAAATGATTTTACCTCATGTAACCCATTACCCTCATGTAGAAGTTCCATGTTTAGGTGAGACGGGTCAGACTTGCTGAGCCTTCGTGCTCACTGCTTGTGTTTGAAGCTTTTGCAGGGTTCTATGAGGAAGGGACTCCCGAAGAGGAGACGGAACCCCAGGAGGGGAACCCCGTCGAGTGGGAGTCGTGCACGCCGCAGAGTTAGTGTGCGTGTGTGCTAGCAAGGACACGTTCAAGGGCTGAACGTGTACTTGATGCTTAGTCTACGCCCGCGAGTGTGGACTAAACTTATTTTGATGTAAACACGTTGATAAACTTGTTTATGTAATAAAGCTTCCGCTTCCGCTTTGTACCTTTGACGTGTGTTATACGGTGCTGTGCAACGCAGCACCCCTCAGCGTGATCCTGGCTCGACAGGACCAGTGGGGTCGTGTCAGCGTGGTATCAGAGCTCGCTTGAGGTTTAACACAGTACAAAGGTCTTCTTTTTCAAAAATCCAGTGAGGAACGAGTTAGTAGCCCGTATAAGGATGTTATTAGTATATAGAAAGTGGCTTATTAACTTATTTGTTATGTCGGAAAATCGTGCATCTCGGGACGTTCATGTCTTGGGGGGTGCACGTAAGCGCTGTCCACCAGTGCGCACAAGCTGAAGGGTGGAGCCCCACGGGTGGCAGGTAACCCGATCCGCTTTAGTATCCTCTACGACTCTTCATGTCGTTTGGGGTACTCGAGCAACGTCTGTCCCTGGCGTGCGTGGTGCAACATGGGAGACCCCGTCACGTGGTCTGAAACGTGAACACGTAACTCAGGGCGTGTTTGGCTTGAGAACATCCGGGCGAGTGATGACGGCCGGATGTACCAACTGTATGGATTCCGGGCTCGGTGTGCAGCCGAGTCTGATGATTGGTTGAATTTCTGCAGGTAGCCTTACCACGAAACGGTAGACGTGTAGTATCCGTGTGCGAGTGACGAGTAGTGCCACTGAACTAACGACGCCGGCTAAGTCCGGTATAGGTTTTTCCTTTGTGAGGACGTAGTACCGACATAATCTGGTGACGCCTCGACGTCACACCCAACAAAGTGAACAACTTCATTTAAAATTTGAAGGTTTTGATCCAAAGTAGTAAAACTTGATGTAACTCCTTCCCTTGAACAGGATATTCAAAGTTAACAAACTTTCAACTTATAGGATGTTAAGGACAGAGCACTCTGTTTCCAGCTAAATTAAGGCTGAAGTTAATAAGAGGTTAGAGGTTGAGTTCTTTCGAGGTTGATGTCGTATGATACATTTCTGGAAAGCTTTGGAGGAGCTTTACAACTTCTCTGTTGAGTTCCAGAGGTGTTTCGTCCCTTAACCACCCGAAAAATGCAGCAGAGTTGAAACTGTCCAGAAAACAGGACGGAGCAAAGACTCTCTGTAGACTCTCTGTAAATTAAGCATAACTTCCTGCCTAAAAATCCAAAAATAGAAAATGAGGTAGTTCTGGAAAGCTTATGAGATGGGTTACAACTTTGTAACAGAAAGTTTTGTCAGATTAGGAACAGAATTAACTGGGATTCTTGGATCAAATCAGTACCTAAGGCAGGGAGGTGCTGTCCAATTATTTCCAGAAATTCTGTTAACTATGACATCTCATAACTTTTGAACCAGGACAGATCTTAGGCCAACCAAATACTTTCTGGAAAGCTATTGAAGTTAACTTTAACTTTGATGTTGAGCTCCAGGACTGGTTTTGCTTTTAACCTGGCCTAAATCAGATTAATATGGAAACTGGTCAGGGCTGTCATGGGAACAGCAGATCAGCAGTCAAATTTGTTTGAAAATTTGAACTATGTTTCCAAGTGTTGAGGGTTCAATGACATATCTTATGTTATAACTCAATGGTTTACTGTTTAAATAAATATTTGACATTTCTCAAATATATTTTTACAGATGGCAGCAGATAAACGGTTGGAGAACGGGTGGGTAGTTTCCCACTGTTCTAACCGTAGCGGCTACCCGGGAGCATTGTGGCTAATGCTCCAATATTTCGGGTACAACCAGATGCCGCAATACTTCGCCAAGGAAGAAGGCGAAGAGGGGAACAAGACGTGGACGATCCATGTCGAGGTTCCTGCAGGACCTACGCCACCCGGTTGGGTGCCATTCACCGTCACGGTGAGAGGAAGACAACCGGAAGGGATGTGGCAAGTGGCAGCCCGTGACACTATGTCACGTTTCTGCCAACTACACGTACAGGCTATGGAGGGAACTCCATACGCACTCGTTCCGGTGGAGGGACGAGCTCAGCATGTGTGGGAAGATTTCAGCAAGCGTAATGGTCTCCAAAGCACCATTATGCTTAGCGGGTAGAGTGTACCCCACGTCTCTCATTATCTTAGAGAGACAGAAGGTCGATGTCATCCTAGGGATGTCGTGGTTAACCCGCCACGGCGCTGTTTTAGACACCGTCCTCCGAGTCGTGCACTTAAACTCAGGAGTGCACGGTTCTCACTCCTTATTTCTGGACAGTCCAGAAATAAAACTTCCAAGTGTCTATCAAGCCACAACTATCAGATTGGAAGACATTCCAGTGGTCCGAGAATTCCCTGATGTATTCCCGGATGATTTGCCGGGGATGCCACCCGATAGAGAGGTGGAGTTCAAGATTGAACTTGCACCGGGAACCATGCCAATATCCCGAAGGCCGTACAAGATGGCGCCCAAGGAGTTGGCGGAACTGAAGACTCAGCTCACGGACCTTCTGGAGAAGGGTTTTATTAGGCCGAGCTCCTCGCCATGGGGCTGTTCGGCATTATTTGTCAAAAAGAAGGATGAAACGTTGCGGCTTTGCGTGGACTACCGTCCATTAAATGCCGTAACCATCAAGAACAAGTACCCGTTGCCACGGATCGACATGTTGTTTGATCAGTTGGTCGAAGCAAAGGTCTTTTCCAAGATGGATTTAAGATCCGGGTACCATCAGATTAAGATCAGGGCTGAGGACATTCCAAAGACAGCTTTTTCGACAAGGTACGGACTTTATGAGTACCTGGTCATGTCCTTCGGCCTCACCAATGCTCCAGCTCACTTCATGTATTTAATGAACTCGGTGTTCATGCCGGAGCTGGACAAGTTTGTCGTGGTCTTCATCGACGACATCCTGGTATACTCCAAGTCGGAGGAAGATCACAAGAAACATCTGCGTATAGTCTTGCAACGGCTGCGGGATCACAAGTTATACGCAAAGTTCAGCAAATGCGAGTTTTGGATATCGCAAGTGCCTTTCCTCGGGCATATCATCTCAGCGGAGGGTATCGCTGTGGACCCGAGCAAGATCACGCAAGTGCTGAATTGGAAATCCCCGAGAACTGTTCATGAGGTACGGAGTTTCCTCGGACTCGCGGGATATTATCGGAGGTTCATTCCGAACTTCTCGAAGATTGCCAAGCCAATGACAGAACTGCTGGAGAAGGCTACCAAATATGTTTGGAGTCCAGCATGTGAAGCAGCATTCAAGGCTTTAGTCAAGCACCTGACATCAGCACCGGTTTTGGCGCAGCCAGACACAACAAAACCGTTCGATGTGTACTGCGATGCATCCGGCATTGGGCTCGGATGTGTGCTGATGCAAGACCGAAGAGTGGTCGCGTATGGATCACGGCAGCTTAGGAACCATGAGCAAAATTATCCCACTCACGACTTGGAGCTCGCTGCCGTGGTACTTGCACTGAAGATGTGGAGGCACTACCTACTCGGTAACCTCGTACATTTATATACCGACCACAAAAGCCTCAAGTACATATTCACTCAGAAGGAGCTGAACATGAGGCAACGAAGATGGTTAGAACTGATAAAGGATTATGAGATAGAGATCCATTATCATCCGGGCAAGGCAAACGTTGTGGCAGATGCGCTGAGCCGCAAGTCACACGTCAATAATCTGACCATCACACCGTTGGAAGAGAGCGAACCACCACTACATGTGATTCCACACGGAGCTCTTTACAACCTAGCTTTGATCCCCACCATCCGTGAAGAGATAGCGGCAGCCCAGAAGAATGACAAGGGCATGTCACATTTGCGGAGACGTGTAGACAGTGGGGAGTTGAAATGTTTCCGGAAGGACGGAGACGGCGTCTTATGGTTCAAGGACCGGATCGTCGTACCCCGAAACCCGGAGTTAAGGAAGAGAATCTTTGATGAAGCTCACTTATCAAAGTTTTCTATTCACCCCGGCAGCAACAAGATGTATCAAGAACTCAGAAGCAAGTTTTGGTGGACACGGATGAAGCGAGAGACGGCAAAATACGTGTCCGAGTGTGATACATGTCGACGGGTGAAGGCAGACCACATGCGGAAACCGGGACTGCTGCAACCACTGGGCATTCCTGCCTGGAAGTGGGAGGACGTGAGCATGGATTTCATCGTCGGTTTACCCACCACCTTACAGAAACATGATTCTGTGTGGGTGATCGTCGATCGGCTCACCAAAGTTGCCCATTTCATCCCGGTCAACACCAACTACAACGCCAAGAAGTACGCTGAACTGTACATCTCACGGATCCTATGCTTATACGGCGTACCCCGTACCATCGTATCGGACCGGGGCACTTTATTTGTGTCCCGTTTTTGGGAGCAGCTCCACGCTGCCCTGGGGACGAAGCTGATCCGTAGTTCAGCCTACCACCCGCAGACGGATGGGCAAACGGAGCGGGTAAATCAAATCTTAGAAGACATGCTACGAGCTTGCGCTATCGACCACGGCAAGAATTGGGATGATCACTTGCCGTTAGCCGAGTTCTCGTACAACAATGGGTACCAAGCCAGCATCAAGATGGCGCCCTACGAGGCGCTATACGGGAGAAAATGCCGCACACCATTGAATTGGTGTGAGTCTGGCGAGAGGGTTACCTTCGGGATTGATCTTGTCAACAACGCGGAAGAAAAGGTTCGATTAATTCAAGCGAACCTAAAAGCCGCTCAATCCCGACAGAAACAGTATGCGGACCGGAGAAGGCGTCCGTTACAATTCGAAGCTGGAGACCACGTATATCTACGAGTGTCTCCAATGAAGGGCGTAAACAGATTTGGGGTGAGAGGAAAGTTAGCATCCCGATTCATCGGTCCATTCCAGATTACCGAAAGATGTGGATCGGTGGCATACCGGCTAAGATTACCAGAAGCACTTTCCGGTGTGCACGACGTCTTTCACATTTCCCAGCTGAGGAAGTGTCTCAAGCTATCAACTACCATTCAGCTGGAAGACATTGAAGAACTGCAACCGGATCTCACCTATCGGGAGGAACCGGTGCAGATTATTGATGAAAAGGCCCGAACCACACGCAACCGTACGTTGTGGTTCTACAAGGTTCTATGGAGTAATCACTCCATGGACGAAGCGACATGGGAGAGCGAAGAATTCCTTCGCACTAACTACCCCGACTTTTTCACGTCGCATATTCGGTAATTTTCCACCGTCCTCTCTCTCATTTCACCTTATAATCTCGGGACGAGATTCTTTTAAGGGGGGAGGAATGTAAGGGCCTCAGTTTTTGACACTCATTTGCAGTGTTCATCACCACACCACACACCTCATTTGAGGAAGAATGATGAACACAAATAAAGAGCAAGTAACAATTATCAACATGCTCATTAGGGAACAAACTCACACATTGCAAAAGTGGTACTTCCCACATGTGATATAGATGGGCTGGACATATGAAAACTCCTACACTTTGCTAAGGATGTCCATGCCAAGTTCCACCCAAATTCAAAACCTTTTTGAGGTCATTTTGGGTATAGTTAGGAAGAGGGCAGTTTGAAACCATATTCAAATTCAAACTGTTTTCACCCACTGAATTTAAAAGTGGAAGGCATATTCTTGCTCAGCACATTTTTGTGAGCTCACACACCAATTTTCACTCCATTTGGAGTTGATCTTGACATGAGCTAAGGGGGAGAAATTCAAACTTTATTTGAATTTCAAACTGCACTTGTGCTGAAATTCATTCAAACCAAACCTCATTTGAACTTTGATCAATTCAAATGGCTCTTGGGTGAATAATTTGAATTGCCAAGGGTAGAATAGGGTTCACTGTTTACCACAGCTGTTAGGAATAAATTTCAGAGGTTAAAAGAGAAGTGGGACCCACATGTCAGCCTCTGCCTCAAAGCAAACCGACTGAACCACAGTTCAGTCGGTTCCCGGCAGCTGTGCGCGCGCGCCACCGAAGGGGGCAGCCGGCGCCAGCTCCTGCTGCGTGCCCCAAGCCGGAGACCGGCCGACCGGGCTATTTATTCCCTCCCCGGCGTGCTTCAGTCACCATTTCCCCGAGCTACCGACGTGCACGACTGCTTTTCCCACTGCCATCACCGGCGCTCGAGTTCCTGCTTGATCAAGCCGATCGCAGCTCCCTCTTTCCACTCCAAGGTCCCAGCAAGGTACTAGCGACCATCCTCCATCCTCCCCAGTGCTAGAAATCGATTGAGACCGAGTGATATCGGCTGTGCCGAAAGATCAAACTCGGAACTGGAAACCGCCGCACCTCGGGCTCTCGTGGACAGCCCAACCTGGGCGTTGTCACGCCCGAGCCAAGACACCCTTGGACGCGCAGGTGACCGGTGCTGCTCACCCCCGAGCCACAGCTCGAGTGGTTGTTCACCGGCGGCGAATTTCCATTTTTCCCCTTTCTGTGTGCAGAACGACCCTCGGGTACGATTCTGTTTAATTCGTGCTCTAGAAAGGATTAGAGGGCCTCAGGCCACTCCCACACGAGCTAGACACGGTGACGCACAAGTTGCCTTCACAACTCTGGGCCGGAGAACTTCTGTGCCCGGCGTAATTCAAGGTCTACTAATGGCGGAACGCACGGGGGGTATCGGGCGCACGGTGAGGACCTATTTCGGGCCTTCCCCGAGCTGCCCCGAGTTCATGTCGACCTTCTCTGAGGTCCACTGATGCTCCCCGACCGGTTTCCCAAGTAGCTGAGGCACTAGGGGCATCAGCCGACATGGCCGAAGTCGTTCCGATATGGCGGCTCGTCGCCGACCATGCTCCGGCCGTTGTCATGAGCAGCTGACCCTCGGATCATGTTCCCCAAGTAAAATTAGGCAGGGGCGGCCAGAATCAAGAAGTTTGGAGCGGTACAGCAGCCAGCGGCGAGCTCTCCGGCGAGGTCCCTCGGCGGCGGAGCGCGGGTGTCGCGAGGTTGAAGAAGGGGGTGGACCCCAGCTGTCAGCGGCCGATATTTTGAATCGGGATCCGGCTGCGGCCGGGATCGGGTGTGCTGGCGCGCAAAAGCCTTGTGGGCCGCGGTGTGCTGTCGCTTCGGCGTGCGACGCGTGTCCCCTGGGCCCACGCGCGAGTTTAAACTTTTCCCCGATTTTCAGATTTCCTTCAAACTTCAAATCCTTATAACTTTGGCTAGAAAGCTCCAAATTGAGTGAACCAAATTTTGCTGGATTCAGCTCTCTGAGTACTTTCCAGAAAATCAAGTGTCACTTCATGAAATTCCTTAATTCTCCAGAATTAATTCCTCAAAGTTTGAATTGTTAGGAATTTTAACTGGAGAATCCTTTGGAGGAAAATCCTGAAATTTTGCTGAGATGTTCACTAAAATATCCCTGAACTACCATAAAAATTTCAGATCCATTTGAGCTCATTTAATCCACCTAATTGTGTGATTAGTAAAACTGTTCCAGAGAAAATAGAAAATGTTCAGAAACATTTTCAGAATTTTCTCTGAAACTGTTTAGCTCATATCTTTAGTTAGAGACTTCCAAATTAAGTGAGACCAATTCCATTAGAACCCTCTGAAAATCTAGTTTTCAGAAAGTCATAGTTTGTTTCATGAAAATACTTAGAACACCCTAAAAGCCTTTAATTAAGGTCAAGGACATAATTAATTGTGGAGGGCTCAATTGAGCTTTGCTGCAACTAAAACTTGACCAAGTCTCTGTTTAGGTTGTAACCAAGCCACAGTAAAAGTTTCACAGTCATTAGGTCTATCTAGCAAAGGTTATAGACTTCACAACTTCTAAGTTAATACAAAGGCATTTAATTAATACATACATTGTTCTTATCATGTAGTCGCTAAGGTCGAGGAGGAACCCGAAGTCCTAGACTTCGTTACTCCGGAGGAACAGCTAGCCTACGACCAAGAGCAGCAAGGCAAGCCCCGGTTTGCATTAACCATTTTATAAATTTTTATTGTTTTGAGCACATACTTGTTTTCTTTATGTTGTGCATCAGAGTCTTGTTTGGAAACCCCACTGCATAGCCAAGAAAACCATGGGTTGGGTTTAGGATTACAAACCCCGTTAGCTACTGCATTGCTAGGATAGAGTAGGATTCGGTACAAGTCGAGTAGTTGGAACTACTCGCGAGAATAGGCTAGAGGCACATTGCTCGGGTAGAGATAGCACATGATACACATGGCAAGAAAATGAGACCGAGCGGAGAGTAAGGGCAGCAGGACTTTGGGGCCTGTGTGCTGTAGCTCCGCTTGTGTCGATTGAGGACCGAGCCGTGTGCGGGCCTGTTGAACAAGCTAGAACAGTACCGAAGACCTACCGGCTATATGGGAACCGGGAAACTGATGTAACTCGGGTAGCTGGGTATTGAGGCATTGCCCGTCGTTCAGAGGGTAGGTTGAGAGCTCGAGGTGTAAATCAGCTGGCGGCACAGAGATGCGCGTGCAGGGACCTCTTGCTCGGGACGATGGGACCGGTTCAATATTTGGCTAACGGGTGAAAGGTAGTCGCGTACGGCGTCCGTGATGGTTGTTGTAGGCAACGTCGAGTACGGGCGTACGTGACGGGTTGTTCGGGTAAACCCTGCAGGTGTAAATCGATTATAATCGCCGTCCCTCGCGGTCAGTGAGTACCACTTGTTCACTGTACCGTGACGTAGAAAAGAACAGGCTAGTTACATGTTAAAATGTTGCTGATTGAAAGATGGACATTGATTGTTAATGATATGCTGTAGCTTAGAGCTAACTAAAGTTCTTTTCAACTTTGGGCAAAGTACATGAGAGAAATGCGTTTCTTGTTTGATTGCGGCTCTCTCATGTACCTTCGCGTAAGGTTCTCCACAACCTGCTGCTAAAACTTGAAAGTAAGGTTCTACTAATTAGGCGAGTCCTTGCAAATGATTTTACCTCATGTAACCCATTACCCTCATGTAGAAGTTCCATGTTTAGGTGAGACGGGTCAGACTTGCTGAGCCTTCGTGCTCACTGCTTGTGTTTGAAGCTTTTGCAGGGTTCTATGAGGAAGGGACTCCCGAAGAGGAGACGGAACCCCAGGAGGGGAACCCCGTCGAGTGGGAGTCGTGCACGCCGCAGAGTTAGTGTGCGTGTGTGCTAGCAAGGACACGTTCAAGGGCTGAACGTGTACTTGATGCTTAGTCTACGCCCGCGAGTGTGGACTAAACTTATTTTGATGTAAACACGTTGATAAACTTGTTTATGTAATAAAGCTTCCGCTTCCGCTTTGTACCTTTGACGTGTGTTATACGGTGCTGTGCAACGCAGCACCCCTCAGCGTGATCCTGGCTCGACAGGACCAGTGGGGTCGTGTCAAAAATTATCCAACTCACGACTTGGAGCTCGCTGCCGTGGTACTTGCACTTAAGATGTGGAGGCACTACCTACTCGGTAACCTCGTACATTTATATACCGACCACAAAAGCCTCAAGTACATATTCACTCAGAAGGAGCTGAACATGAGGCAACGAAGATGGTTAGAACTGATAAAGGATTACGAGATAGAGATCCATTATCATCCGGGCAAGGCAAACGTTGTGGCAGATGCGCTGAGCCGCAAGTCACACGTCAATAATCTGACCATCACACCATTGGAAGAGAGCGAACCACCACTCCATGTGATTCCACACGGAGCTCTCTACAACCTAGCTTTGATCCCCACCATCCGTGAAGAGATAGCGGCAGCCCAGAAGAATGACAAGGGCATGTCACATTTACGGAGACGTGTAGACAGTGGGGAGTTGAAATGTTTCCGAAAGGACGGAGACGGCATCCTATGGTTCAAGGACCGGATCGTCGTACCCCGAAACCCGGAGTTACGGAAGAAAATCTTTGATGAGGCTCACTTATCAAAGTTTTCTATTCACCCCGGCAGCAACAAAATGTATCAAGAACTCAGAAGAAAGTTTTGGTGGACACGGATGAAGCGAGAGACGGCAAAATACGTGTCCGAGTGTGATACATGTCGAAGGGTGAAGGCAGACCACATGCGGAAACCGGGACTGCTGCAACCACTGGGCATTCCTGCCTGGAAGTGGGAGGACGTGAGCATGGATTTCGTCGTCGGTTTACCCACCACCTCACAGAAACATGATTCTGTGTGGGTGATCGTCGATCGACTCACCAAAGTTGCCAATTTCATCCCGGTCAACACCAACTACAACGCCAAAAAGTACGCTGAACTGTACATCTCACGGATCCTATGCTTATACGGCGTACCCCGTACCATCATATAGGACCGGGGCACTTTATTTGTGTCCCGTTTTTGGGAGCAGCTACACGCTGCCTTGGGAACGAAGCTGATCCGTAGTTCAGCCTACCACCCGCAGACGGATAGGCAAACTGAGCGGGTAAATCAGATTCTAGAAGACATGCTACGAGCTTGCGCTATCGACCACGGCAAGAATTGGGATGATCACTTGCCGTTAGCCGAGTTCTCGTACAACAATGGGTACCAAGCCAGCATCAAGATGGCGCCGTACGAGGCGCTATACGGAAGAAAATGCCGCACACCATTGAATTGGTGTGAGTCGGGCGAAAGGGTTACCTTCGGGATTGACCTTGTCAACAACGCGGAAGAAAAGGTTCGATTAATTCAAGCGAACCTAAAAGCCGCTCAATCCCGACAGAAACAGTATGCGGACCGGAGAAGGCGCCCATTACAATTCGAAGTTGGGGATCACGTATATCTACGGGTGTCTCCAATGAAGGGCGTAAACAGATTTGGGGTGAGGGGAAAGTTAGCACCCCGCTTCATCGGTCCATTCCAGATTACCGAAAGATGTGGATCGGTGGCATACCGGCTGAAATTACCAGAAGCACTTTCCGGTGTGCACGACGTCTTTCACATTTCCCAGCTGAGGAAGTGTCTCAAGCTATCAACTACCGTTCAGCTGGAAGACATTGAAGAACTGCAACCGGATCTCACCTATCGGGAGGAACCGGTGCAGATTATTGATGAAAAGGCCCGAACCACACGCAACCGTACGTTGTGGTTCTACAAGGTTCTATGGAGTAATCACTCCATGGACGAAGCGACATGGGAGAGCGAAGAATTTCTTCGCACTAACTACCCCGACTTTTTCACGTCGCATATCCGGTAATGTTCCACCGTCCTCTCTCTCATTTTCACCGTATAATCTCGGGGCGAGATTCTTTTAAGGGGGGAGGAATGTAAGGGCCTCAGTTTTTGACACATAATTGAAGTGTTCATCACCACACACACACACACACCTCATTTGAGGAAAGATGATGAACACAAATGAAGAGCAAGTAACAATTATCAACATGCTCATTAGAAAACAAACTCACACATTGCAAAAGTGGTATTTCCCACATGTGATATAGATGGGCTGGACATATGAAAACTCCTACACTTTGCTAAGGATGTCCATGCCAAGTTTCACCCAAATTCAAAACCTTTTTGAGGTCATCTTGGGTATAGATAGGAAGGGGGCAGTTTGAAAACATATTCAAATTCAAACTGTTTTTATACCATGAATTTGAAAGTGGAAGGCATATTCTTACTCAGCACATTTTTGTGAGCTCACACACCAATTTTAACTCCATTTGGAGTTGATCTTGACATGAGCTAAGGGGGAGAAATTCAAACTTTATTTGGATTTCAAACTGAACTTGTGCTGAAATTCATTCAAACCAAACCTCATTTGAACTTTGATCAATTCAGATGGCTCATGGGGGAATAATTTGAATTGCCAAGGGTAGTATGGGGTTCACTGTTTACAACAGTGATTAGAAGTAAATTTCAGAGGTTAAAAGGAAGGGTGGGACCCACATGTCAGCCTCTACTTCAACACAAACCGACTGAGACTTTTCACTCGGGTCGCCGAGCCGCAGCGGTGATCGCCACCGAGGCCAGCCACCGCGCCACCAGCTGCTTGCCCACGCGCGGGCATGAGGCGGTGCAGAGCCTTCTTAAGGCGCCTGCCCCCCCTCCTCGGCCGAGGTACCGACGTGTTTTCCCGCAAGAACCCAGCACCGGCCGAAAGTTTCCGCAGTTCGGACTTGATCGGAGGACGCCGATCGCAGCTCCCTCCTTCCACTCCAGAGTCCCAGCAAGGTACTAGAGACCTTCCTCCATCCTCCCCATTGCTAGAATTCGGTTGAAACCGATTGATATCGGCTGTGCCGAAAGATCAAACTCGGAACTTGGAACCGCCGCACCTCGGGCTGTCGTGGACAGCCCAACCTGGGCGTTGTCACGCCCGAGCCAAGGCACCCTGGGACGCGCGGGTGACCGGTGCTGCTCATCCCCGAGCCACAGCTCGAGTGGTTGCTCACCGGCGGTGAATTTCCACTTTTCCCCTTTCTGTGTGCAGAACGACCTTCGGGTATGATTCTGTTTAATTCGTGCTCTAGAAAGGATTAGAGGGCCTCAGGCCACTCCCACACGAGCTAGACACGGTAACGCACAAGTTGCCTTCACAACTCTGGGCCGGAGAACCTCTGTGCCCGGCGTAATTTAAGGTCTACTATTGGCGGAACGAACGGGGGGTATCGGGCACACGGTGAGGACCTATTTTGGGCCTTCCCCGAGCTGCCTCGAGCTCATGTCGACCTTCTCTGAGGTCCACTGATGCTCCCCGACCGATTTCCCAAGTAGCTGAGGTGTTAGAGAAGTCAGCCGACATGGCCGAAGTCATTCCGAGGTGGCGGCTCGTCGCCGACCATGCTCCGGCCATTGTCATGAGCAGCTGACCCTAGAATCCGGTTCCCCAAGTAAAAGTAGGCAGGGGCGGCCAGAATCAAGAAGTTTGGAGCTGTACAGCAGCCGGCGGCGAGCTCTCCGGCGAGGTCCCTCGGCGGCGGAGCGCGGGTGTCGCGAGGTTGAAGAAGGGGGTGGACCCCAACTGTCAGCGGCCGATATTTTGAATCGGGATCCAGCTGCGGCCGGGATCGGGTGTTCTGGGGCGCAAAATCCTTGTGGGCCGCGGTGTGCCATCGCCTAGGCGTGCGACGCGTGTCCCCCTGGGCCCACGCGCGAGTTTAAACTTTTCCCCGATTTTCAGATTTCCTTCAAACTTCAAATCCTCATAACTTTGGCTAGAAAGCTCCAAATTGAGTGAACCAAATTTTGCTGGATTCATCTCTCTGAGTACTTTCCAGAAAATCAAGTTTCACTTCATGAAATTCCTTATTTCTCCAGAATTAATTCCTCAAAGTTTAAACTGTTAGGAATTTTAACTGGAGAATACTTTGGAGGAAAATCCTGAAATTTTACTGAGATGTTCACCAAAATATCCTTGAACTACCATAAAAATTTCAGATCCATTTGAGCTCATTTAATCCCCCTAATGGTGTGATTAGTGAAACTGTTCCAGAGAAAATAGAAAATGTTCAGAAACATTTTCAGAATTTTCTCTGAAATTGTTTAGCTCATATCTTTAGTTAGAGACTTCCAAATTAAGTGAGACCAACTCCATTAGAACCCTCTGAAAATCTAGTTTTCAGGAAGTCATAGTTTGTCTCATGAAAATTCCTAGAACACCCTAAGAGTTCCAATTAAGGTCAAGGACATAATTATTTGTGGAGGGCTCAAATGAGCTTTGCTGCAACTAAAACTTGACCAAGTCTCTGTTTAGGTTGTAACCAAGCCACAGTAAAAGTTTCACAGTCATTAGGTCTATCTAGCAAGGGTTATAGACTTCACAACTTCAAACTTAATACAAATGCATTAAATTAATACATGTATTGTTTCTATCATGTAGTCGCTAAGGTCGAGGAGGAACCCGAAGTCCTAGACTTCGTTACTCCGGAGGAACAGCTAGCCTACGACCAAGAGCAGCAAGGCAAGCCCCGGTTTGCATTAACCTTTTTACAAATGTTTATTGTTTTGAGCACATCTTTGAATATTGTCCTTTGCATTAGAGTCTTGTTTGGAAATCCAACTGCATAGCCAAGAAAACCACGGGTTGGGTTTAGGATTGCAAGCCCCGTTAGCCACTGCATTGCTAGGATAGAGTAGGATTCGGTACAAGTCGAGTAGTTGGAACTACTCGCGAGAATAGGCTAGAGGCACATTGCTCGGATAGAGATAGCACATGATACACATGGCAAGAAAATGAGACCGAGCGGAGAGTAAGGGCAGCAGGACTTTGGGGCCTGTGTGCTGTAGCTCCGCTTATGTCGATTGAGGACCGAGCCGTGTGCGGGCCTGTTGAACAAGCTAGAACAGTACCGAAGACCTACCGGCTATATGGGAACCGGGAAACTGATGTAACTCGAGTAGCTGGGTATTGAGGCATTGCCCGTCGTTCAGAGGGTAGGTTGAGAGCTCGAGGTGTAAATCAGCTGGCGGCACAGAGATGCGCGTGCAGGGACCTCTTGCTCGGGACGATGGGACCGGTTCAATATTTGGCTGACGGGTGAAAGGTAGTTGCGTACGGCGTCCGTGATGGTTGTTGTAGGCAACATCGAGTACGGGCGTACGTGACGGGTTGTTCGGGTAACCCTGCAGGTGTAAATCGATTATAATCGCCGTCCCTCGCGGTCAGTGAGTACCACTTGTTCACTGTACCGTGACGTAGAAAGAACAGGCTAGTTACATGTTAAAATGTTGCTGATTGAAAGCTGAATATTGATTGTTAATGGTATGCTGTAGCTTAGAGCTAATTAAAGTTCTTTTCAACTTTGGGCAAAGTACATGAGAGAAATGCGTTTCTTGTTTGATTGCGGCTCTCTCATGTGCCTTAGCGTAAGGTTCTCCACAACCTGCTGCTAAAACTTGAAAGTAAGGTTCTACTAATTAGGCGAGTCCTTGCAAATAATTTTTACCTCATGCAACCCATTACCCTCATGTAGAAGTTCCATGTTTAGGTGAGACGGGTCAGACTTGCTGAGCCTTCGTGCTCACTGCTTGTGTTTGAAGCTTTTGCAGGGTTCTATGAGGAAGGGACTCCCGAAGAGGAGACGGAACCCCAGGAGGGGAACCCCGTCGAGTGGGAGTCGTGCACGCCGCAGAGTTAGTGTGCGTGTGTGCTAGCAAGGACACGTTCGAGGGCCGAACGTGCACTTGATGCTTAGTCTACGCCCGTGAGTGTGGACTGAACTTATTTTGATGTAAACATGTTCATAAAACTGTTTATGTAATAAACTTCCGCTTCCGCTTTGTACCTTTGACGTGTGTTATACGGTGCTGTGCAATGCAGCACCCCTCAGCGTGATCCTGGCTCGACAGTACCAAATGGGGTCGTGTCAGTTCTCCTCCAAGCAGAATGAAGGAGGCCATGGACGCGGCTATTCCGAGTCATATTGTATATATATCTGGTGTCACCGTTTGCATTGTATCAAAAATCGCCATTCCTGAGATTAGCCACCCGCCGGGGGAGTTTATAAACAAAAAAAGCATCGCTAATTCCATCTTCTATACTGAGATATACCATGAGACCTGTAATATGATTCGTGATTTCGCAACGAATCTCTTGACCTAAAAAAGTGTCCTTTCTCGATACATAACATTGTATAAGTCAACCCAAGTCGCTTCTTCATCTCCTGGAATCCGGTAAGGTACTTTTGGAACACCAATGGGCATATTATATTAATATTATTAGATTTAAGTAAGAAAACTACACTTTAATATGGAAACTTAAGAATGGAAGAGAAAGAAAGAATCCGCAGTTTGTTATCTTCATTTTTTCTTATTCTATAAGAATACTATAGATTCTATTAATACATGGATTGAAATGATACATAGATTGAAAAATTATACATATAAGGAATGTAAGACAGATTGAATAAAGAAAAAGGAATCTGTGATTCGAATCATAAACAAAGAGGGGTTAGGGATCTATTCTTCATTTTTGGAAATAGCCCAAGCTACCCATTGCATATTGGCACTTATCGAGTATAGAATAGATCTGCTTCTCTTTGTTCTTACAAACAGAATTGGCTTCTTATTTTAAATGGAATGAAATAAATATTCACGCTTTCTGACACAGAATCCCCTAGAAGGGTTAGGTACATAGGATATGGATAGTCTTTTCCAATGCGATAAAATAAAATGACATCATGTCTATTTTTCTTTGCTAAAGGGGTATTTCCATGGGTTTTCCTTGGTATCGTGTTCATACTGTCGTATTGAATGATCCGGGTCGATTGCTTGCGGTGCATATAATGCATACAGCTCTAGTTTCTGGTTGGGCTGGCTCGATGGATTTATACGAATTAGCGGTTTTTGATCCCTCTGATCCTGTTCTGGATCCAATGTGGTGACAAGGTATGTTCATCATCCCCTTCATGATCCATTTAGGAATAACCGATTCGTGGGGTGGTTGGAGTATTTCAGGAGGAACTGTAACGAATCCAGGTATTTGGAGTTATGAAGGTGTGGCAGGTGCGCATATTGTGTTTTCTGGCTTGTGTTTCTTGGTAGCTATCTGGCATTGGGTATATTGGGACCTAGCACTATTCTGTGATGATCGGATGGGAAAACCTTCTTTGGATTTGCCCAAGATCTTTGGAATTCATTTATTACTTGCAGGGGTGGCTTGTTTTGGCTTTGGTGCATTTCATGTAACCGGTTTGTATGGTTCTGGGATATGGGTGTCCGATCCTTATGGACTAACAGGAAAAGTACAAGCTGTAAATCCTGTGTGGGGTGCAGAAGGTTTTGATCCTTTCGTTCTGGGAGGAATAGCTTCGCATCATATTGCTGCGGGTACACTGGGCATATTAGCGGACCTATTCCATCTTAGTGTCCGTCCGCCTCAACGTCTATATAATGTATTACGTATGGGCAATATTGAAAATGTACTTTCCAGTAGTATCGCTGCTGTTTATTTTGCAGCTTTCATAGTTGCCGGAACTATGTGGTATGGATCGGCAACTACCCCAATCGAATTATTTGGACCTATGGACCTACTCGTTATCAGTGGGATCAGGGATACTTTCAGCAAGAAATATATCGAAGAGTTAGCGATGGGTTAGCCAAAAATCTTAGTTTATCAGAAGCTTGGTCTAAAATTCCCGAAAAATTAGCTTTTTATGATTATATTGGTAATAATCCTGCAAAGGGGGGATTATTCAGAGCAGGCTCAATGGACAATGGGGATGGAATAGCTGTTGGATGGTTAGGACATCCCGTCTTTAGAGATAAAGAAGGGCGCGAGCTTTTTGTACGTCGAATGCCTACTTTTTTTGAAACATTTCCGGTAGTTTTGGTAGAAGAAGAGGGAATTGTAAGAGCGGACGTTCCTTTTAGAAGAGCAGAATCCAAATATAGCGTTGAACAAGTAGGCGTAACGGTGGAGTTCTATGGTGGCGAACTTAATGGAGTAAGTTATTCTGATCCTGCTACTGTAAAAAAATATGCAAGCCGTGCCCAATTAGGAGAAATTTTTGAATTAGATCGAGCTACATTGAAATCAGATGGTGTTTTTCGCAGCAGTCCAAGGGGTTGGTTCACTTTTGGTCATGCTACCTTTGCTTTGCTCTTCTTTTTCGGACACATTTGGCATGGCGCTCAAACCCTGTTTCAAAATGTTTTTGCTGGTATTGATCCAGACTTGGATGCTGTAACACCCCAAAACCTGCTAAGAGGGGAATTTAAAAATTTTTGGACGTATTGCATGTGGTGCAGAAATTCAAATTTAAATTGGAATTCAAATTCAACTCAAAACAGAAAAGAAAAAGAAAAAGAAAAAAACAAAACCCCCGGCCAGCGGGCCGAACCCACCAGTCGGCCCACCATACCCCCGCGCTAGCCCGCTGCCGCACGCCCCTTTTCCCTCTCACTGACACGAGGGGCCCGCCGTCATCTTCTTCCTCACGCGCGATCGGCCGACCCCGGGACACCTCTCTCTCCCGAATCAAAACTACCCCCTAAAAACCGCGTCCCCCAGCCGAATTCTGGTCCCGGACGACTCAAACTAGATCACAACCGACACACCGCCCTCCCCCGTCTATATAAACGCCGGCGTCGCCCCGTTTTCTCCACCCGATCAGCTGTTTTTCCTCCCGGTGAGAACCGAAGCTCCGATCACCGTTTTCTCTCGATCTTTGCTCGGGTTTTCTGTTCTAACACGCCAATCCTGTTCCACCGCCTCCGGGGAATCACGCAGGTGCAGAAAACTCGGTAGATTTCGCCCCAGACACAGCGCCGACGAGCATCGCCGCAATTCCATCTCGGACCTCGTCGCCGACCGCCTTCCAGGGCCTCCGAGCTCAAGAAAAAACCCGAGGTGAGATCCCCGACCTCCCCTCTACCGATCTATGCCATGAAATCCCAGTTTTAGGAGGTATAGACGAAGATCCGAAGTTCTCCGGCGAGATCCCCGCCTCCCGCCGCCGCGCGCCACCGGGCAGCGCGGGCTGGCTCCGGCCAGGGCGACGTGGCCGCTTGTGCGCCGTCTATTTTAAATCGCACGGTAGAATTAAAACCCGTGCGTACCGGTTCGGAGATCTAATCTGAGCCGTCTGTTTTAAATCGGACGGTCCACATCAGCCCCGTATTATAAAGGATGGGATTCTTACGCGCTACCCCCTGGTGATCTCGAAAAATACGAGCTAGCCCCAGAAACTTCTGATCTAGCCCCTGGAACTTCAGAAATTCATGTAAATTCAATTAACAATCAGTTTTAGCCCCTGGACTTAATAAAAATTAGCAAAACCCCTCTGTTATGCATAGTTAGGCTCCTGGAAATTTATGAAATAATAAATTAGCCCCTGTAGTAGGGTGGATTTACCTTTTTGACCCTATATGATATTAAATTCAGAAATTTGAATATGTGATTAGGATTTAAATTTAAAAGGTGAGGCAAACACATTGTAAATTCAAATTTAAACTCTCCTAGCACTTGGAAAACTTTAGAATGAGTTAAAAATAGATTTTTAGGCTGAAATGCATCTGTCTAATTGATTGTTCACATTTATTAGTTATAGGGACACATTTTTGGGTTAGGAAATAATTCTGAAAATTGGTAAAATAAATTTAAATTAGTTCACATTAGAGGATAAGTTCAAAAATATATATTTTAGATCAGAACCTATTCTGTTTAGAAGATATGTCCTAGTATTTAATATTAAAACTCACTTTTAGGCATAGAAGATAAATCTGAAAAATATAGGAAAATAGGTATGCATAATTAGAAAATGATAAATGAAGTCTCCAAATTCAAAAACTTCAGTTTAGGATTTGGTAGAAGATCTGAAAACCTATTTGGAATAGGAAAATACCTTTTATACAAACTTTGTGGCTAAGAAGTGTAATAATTGGATATAAAGAATTTGTTCAAATTGGAACTTCATATATAGTGTGCAAATAGAAATCTGAACATAGAAGATTAGAAATAATATACATAGGTTTAAAGGTGAATGTAGGCCAAAAATCAACACATGTAGAGTAACCACAACACATAGAAATGTGAATGACTTTCATAGATATGTATGTCTGGTTTGTATGAAGTGAAAGTGTGAACTATGTCTTATGGATTGTTGTTTTCTTTTGCTATGTGTATGGGCATGAGTAGAACCTGCCCCGGAGCAAGTTCTCCCCTTCCAAGACCAAGACTTTCCATTTCTAGAGCAGCAGGAAGAAGGCAAGTGTCCTTGACCACTTTGATCCTATACTAGGATGTGTAGATAGAATTATTTGCATTGTCAATTGAAACATGAAACCCATGCTAGGAAGTTTCCCTAGAATTGCATTACCTTGTTTCCTTGTATCTTGGGTTGGGATTTATTTTATCATGTCATTTATTTATATGATTATGCTTAGCCATGCTTAGAAAGGGGATAATTGGGATATGAGATCATCAATTTATTTACCTTACTCTTGAATGAGATATTATGAGTTATGTAGAGGTAGGGATCGAAGCAAGTTGGATGATTTGGTTGGTGCTGGGTGCACGAGACTCGGGTTTGTGTTTAGTACTTGCCTGGATCCTAAGGACCGGTTCATAGAGCATGTAACCTGGCATTACCGTGCCAACCACATGCTGAGATAGGGCAGCTTGGCCAATTAATTAGGTGTATCCCCGGCGTAGTATGGGTGTGTTGGATGGTGCGGGGGAATAGGTGTCAGCTGGACTACCATATGAACCGCAAGGCTCAAGAGGGGGCCACTGCAGCGGGGTTGGAGCCTCTTGTATGCTGTTAGGGGTGAAACCTCAGTGGGCTCACGCTCGTCGGGAATCCCTTTGTAAAGGCTTCGTAGTGATCTCCTGGCTACACACCTGGGAAGTGTGAATGTGGTTCGTAGCCACTGGCAAAACGGAGGTTCTTTAGTCCACCCGGCAACGGGGGATGAAATCACTACATGTGGGTACAGTGGTGCAAACTCTGCAGAGTCAAAACTGTCATGACAGCCGTGCTCACGATCAAGAGCGGCTTGGACTTATTCATGATTAGAAGATGATGACCTTGGAGGTTGTGGATGTTAAGCAGGGAGCTTAACATTGGAAATGATGTTATGGTTATTTGATTACGATGATGGGATGGGAGATTGGGAGCATTTCACCTGTGTAGTAATGTAGGTGCTTAATAAGCTAAGGTGGTAGGCAATAATTGCGTAGCGCTTTCACCATGAGTTCAACCTATTCTTGTTCTAGCCATGCATGACATAACCTTCCCCCACTTGCTGAGTACCAACGGTACTCAAACTTGCATATTTGTTGGTTTATATTGCTGCTCAGGTCAAGAGAATGATGTGGTGTACAATGACCAAGACTTCGGACCCGAAGAAGGATTCTAGGTTCATGGAGTCCCCCGGGCAACTCCTGTGACGGAGCCCACAAGAATAATACTCCGCGGCTATTTTTATTTACATGTTATGAACTTATTATCGTCCATCGAGACATATGCTATGTAAGACTTATTTATATTCGACAATTGACTTGTAATAAATGATGCTTCACTATTTGTCATCACATGTATGAGAAAATGATCCTAGCATACATGTGATATTCACTCGGTTGTTCTTCGGAGAAACCGGGTGTGACAGAAGTTGTATCAGAGCCAAGGTTGCCCGTAGGAACGTGGAGCTAGGTAGAAATGGACGTATTTAAGGACCCTATTTTCTTAAAAACAATTTTACAAAGGTGTGGGTTGAAAAGTGTTATTTAATGGGGTCACTTTATTCATCTTACCCCAACTTTTATTCAAAATAGGATTTTTGTTTAAAATCTTATCTAACTTAATTTTAAATGCTTTATATTTTAGATGGTTCGCATGATCCGCACTGCCCGCAAGTCCACCGAAGGGAGAGTTCCCGTAGTTGCCCTTGCCCTGAGAGAGGAGAACCGTCCGGTGACGTATCTTTCCTACGGATTGGCAGTAGGAGGCTTGTTGCGCCGTTTTCGACGCATGCTCCAAGCCGCCGGCAATACGGGCAAGCTAATCATACACTACAGCTCCACCCGAACCATCCGTGAGAAGCGGGAAGAATGGAGTTCAGAAATGAGGATTATCAACGAAAATCAGCTGCTCAAGATCCACCGCTCTCCAGCTTGTCGAGCGACACAGGTCGATGAGGAGAAGGATGTCACCTGGGAGGCAATCACCTGCCAGAGTCACATCTATCGTCGCCACCTGGACAGGACTGAGTACATGTATGTCCTCCAGCGTGAGAGTGGTACAACGGAGTACAAATACCCGCCAGTGCAGCAGGGGACTTCCCATGAGCACATGGACTTGTGCTTGGAGGATGCTGCTATGCTCAGCACTCGACTGCAGGAGTGCCAGCAGGAGCTTCAGGATGTTCGTGACACCCTGAAGGAGACTGAGGTGTTGCTTCGAGCCAGCTTGAGGGCGAGAGAAAGAGGAGATGGGAATGAACTGTGTGTCACCGTGAATGACACATGGACTCCTGACTCCCCAGATCGCCGGGCGAGCAGGCGTCACCGCACTTCTCCGCCAGCAGCTTCCCCACCCAGAGCGGAGTCAGAGGGCAGCTGCAATAACGAGGAAGATCCCGAGGAGCCAGCTCAGTGATACGAGTAGTGTAGAGTCCTTTCCCTTAGTTTAGCAGGTTGTCGAGTAGTCGAGTCGTTACCTTAGTTAATGGTGTGTTAATGCTTGGTGTGTGACGTGAGTTGTGGAAGCCATGGTCGTTTGTCCACCACCTCGTCTTCAGGGTGTTTTGCTTTGGTGTGTGAACCCATATGAATTAAGAGTGCATTGATGTTCGCATAAGACATGAAATCCTCAGAAAATATAAATGAAATAAGGTCTAAAAATTTTAAAGTTTAAACAGCCAAAATTGGTAAGTTAATACGTAATGCTTTAAATTGACATTTGGTTGATCATGATAGATGGCCGGAAGAGGAAGGGGTCGTGGTGCCAACCCCGCCAACAACAACGATGAGGCCGGCAACCCTCACCTTTCCGGAGGACAAGACAGGGGTGGTCGTCGGGAAGGAGTTGATCCCATCCACCAAATGCTTGAAAATCAGAATCAGCTCATCCAGAGCCTGACTCAAGTGGTGGCCAACTTGCACCAAGCTCCACCTCTACAAGCTGCCCCATGCCAACCAAGGTTGAGTGAGTTTCTAGGGACTCAACCTCCAAAGTTTGCAAGTGCTGCTGAACCTCTGGAGGCAGATGATTGGCTAAAGGCCATTGAGAGCAAGATGAGGATCATACAATGCCAAGGGTATGAGAGGGTGCTGTTTGCCTCTCACCAATTGCATGGACCTGCTGCTGATTGGTGGACCGCTTACGTGGCCGCCCATCATGACCCTGAAAACATCACTTGGGAAGAGTTCAAGCGTAGCTTCCGCAACCATTACATACCAAGGGGTGAACTTAAAAACAAGAGAAAGGAGTTCTTGGGGCTGCAGCAAGGAAACATGACAGTGAGGGAATACCTCACTAAATTCACCTAACTATCCCGTTATGCACCACGGGACACAGAGACTGATGAGCAGAAACAGGATTGCTTTGTGGAAGGACTTACGGCGGAAATGCAGTGTGCAATGTCCTCCAACGAGTATGAAAGCTTCCAAAAGATGGTGGACAGAGCATTTGTTGTCGAAAGGAAGCTGAAGGCCTTGGAAAATGAAAATAAGAGGAAGGCGGGATGGTCACACCAAGCCTCGGGCAGCAACACACGCCCACGTCTGATGCAGCAACCCACAGGGCAGACGAGCCGTGCTGCGGTACCCTACTCCGCACCGACAGGGTACAACCCGAACTTTAGGCCTCCGTCAGCACCAACACAGCCACAACGTAAGTTTATACAGCAGCCTCGCCCCACATATCAACCTCGACCAGCAGTACAAGGACCACCGAACCAACCCCAAGACAACAAAGGTCAGGCACCTAAGGTTGGGGTACAATGCTTCAACTGTGGTGAAATGGGGCACTACGCTCATAAGTGCCCAAAGAAGAAGCCCGTGCAGCCGCAACAGCAGAATGTGATGCGAGGACGGGTGAACCACGTGACCATGGAGGAAGCGCAAGAGGCACCTGACGTGGTAGTTGGTATGTTTCCTGCCAATTTACACATTGCAACCCTGTTGTTCGATTCTGGTGCTACCCACTCGTTCATTGCCCAAGGGTTTGTTAAGAAGCATGATTTAGCAACAACACAAATGAACCATATGCTAGCCGTAAACTCTCCAGGGGGAGAAATAAGGACAAGACGAGTGTGTCCCAAGGTGAATCTAGACATTAATGGGGTAGTATTTACTGCCAACCTCATAGTGATAGATTCACAAGGGATAGATATTATTTTGGGTATGGATTGGTTGACCAAACATAAAGGAATCATCCATTGTTCTACCAGAACGGTGGAACTAACTCACCCTAGTGGCACAAGAGTAAAGTTCATAACAATACAAGAGCCTAGGAGGGACATTAAATTAAATCAAGTTGAGGTGGAAGTGGAGGAGATCAGGATCATCAGGGAATATCCAGATGTTTTCCAGAGGAGTTGCCAGGTATGCCCCCCCCGATCGTGAAGTGGAATTCGCGATTGAGCTAGTGCCTGGAACAGCTCCGATATACAAGAGACCTTATTGGATAGACTCTAAACAGCTGGAAGAACTCAAGGAACATTTAAGAGAGTTGACAGAAAAGGGGTACATTCGTCCTAGTTCCTCACCATGGGGATCTCCAGTGATATTTGTGCCTAAGAAGGACGGAACCCAAAGGTTAGGCGTAGACTACCGTGCGTTGAATGAAGTAACCATCAAGAACAAGTACCCATTACCCCGCATTGAATACTTGTTTGATCAGTTCAGGGGAGCTTGTGTGTTCTCGAAAATTGATCTCAGGTCGGGATACCACCAACTTAAGATAAGGCAAACTGATATTCCCAAGACAGCTTTCGTATCTCGGTACGGACTGTATGAATACACCGTCATGCCTTTCGGGCTAACTAATGCCCCGGCATACTTCATGTATCTCATGAACAAGGTATTCATGGAATATCTGGACAAATTTGTGGTGGTTTTCATTGATGACATTCTCGTCTTTTCCAAAGATGAAGAAGAACATGAGAGGCATTTAAGGTCAGTGTTGCAAAAACTGAGAGAACACCAACTATATGCCAAGCTGAGCAAGTGTGAATCTGGTTGAAGAGAGTTCCCTTCTTAGGACATATAATCTCGGAAGGAGGAATCTCCGTAGACCCCGCCAAGATCAAGGATGTACAGAAGTGGAAGACCCCTGAGAACGTTGGGGAAGTTCAAAGCTTCTTAGGATTGGCTGGATACTATCGACGGTTTATCGAGGGTTTCTCCAAGATTTCGAGACCCCTCACCAAACTGTTGGAGAAAGGAATCACACTCACATGGACACCGCAGTGCGAGACGAGTTTTCAGGAACTGAAAAAAAGATTGACAACAGCCTCAGTGCTAGTTATGCCAGATATGCAGAAGAACTTTTCGGTGTACTGCGATGCCTCTGGAAACGGGTTGGGATGTGTTCTCATGCAAGAGGGACATGTCGTGGCTTATGCGTCCCGGCAGCTCCGGAAACACGAGAAGAACTATCCTACACATGACCTAGAACTAGCCGAGTGGTACATGCGTTGAAGATTTGGCGGCACTACTTGATGGGGAAGAGGACAGAGATATATACGGATCATAAGAGCTTAAAGTACATTTTCACACAGCCAGATCTCAACCTCAGACAAAGGAGATGGTTAGAGCTAATCAACGACTTTGATGTGGGCATCAACTATCATCCTGGGAAAGCGAATGTCGTGGCAGATGCTTTAAGCCGGAAAGTGCAGGTCAATAGGTTGAGCTTGAAGGACATGCCTGCAGAATTGAAGGACGATGTTATAAGACTCAATATATGCCTCGTGAACAGTGGTGAGTTCATCGCCATGGAAGTGGACTCCACATTAGAGCAAGACATACGCGATGGTCAAAAGAATGATGAGAAGATACAAGAAATCAGAGAACTCATCAAGGATAATAAAGCCCCTGGTTTCAGAGAGGATGAACAAGGTACGGTGTGGCACGGGAAAAGAATTTGTGTGCCTGAAGTGAAGGAGATCCGTGAATTGATTTTAAAGGAGGCTCATGATTCTGACTATTCCATTCATCCTGGGAGTACGAAGATGTACCATGACCTCAAGAGCAGGTATTGGTGGTATGGCATGAAGCGAGATGTCGCGGAACATGTTGCCCTATGTGACACCTGTCAGTTGGTGAAAGCAGAACATCAACGACCCGCGAGATTATTGGAACCACTCAAAGTGCCTGAATGGAAATGGGAAGAAATCGATATGGATTTCATAGTGGGACTACCCAGGACCCAATCAGGATATGATTCGATATGGGTCATCATCGTCAGGCTAACCAAGGTAGCTCATTTCATTCCCGTAAAAGAAAGCTACAGCGGATCCAAATTGGCGGAGTTGTACATGTCAAGGATCGTGTGTTACCATGGAGTGCCAAAGAAGATAGTGTCAGATCGAGGGACACAGTTCACCTCAAGGTTCTAGTAGAAGTTACATGAAACCATGGGAACTCATCTGAATTTTAGCTCTGCCTATCATCCTCAGAGGACCAATCAAATCCTTGAGGACATGCTGAGAGCGGGTGCACTAAAAAACAATCGGAGTTGGGATAAGAACTTACCATATGCGGAGTTCTCCTATAACAACAGCTATCAGGCTAGTATGAAGATGTCACCGTTTGAGACTTTGAATGGGAGAAAGTGCAGAACTCCACTATTTTGAAACCAAACAGGGGAAGGTAAAGTGTTTGGGCCCGAGGTACTACAAGAAGCCGAGGCAAAAGTGAGGGAAATCCGCAACAACTTGAGAATAGCACAAACACGGCAAAAGAGCTATGCCGATGTACGAAGAAAAGAGCTCGTTTTCAACGTGGGGGACTATGTCTACCTCAAGGTGTCCCCTATCCGAGGACTACGTCAGTTCAAGGTGAAAGGGAAGTTATCACCTCGATACATCGGACCCTTTCAAGTTCTGGAGAGGAAAGGTGAAGTGGCATATCAACTAGAACTGCCGGCTCGCCTATCAGATGTGCATGACGTGTTCCATGTGTCACAACTCAAGAAATGTCTGAGGACGCCTGAAGAGATGTTACCCATGAATGAGGTTGACGTAGCTGAGGATCTGTCTTATGCCGAGCAACCATTCAAGATTTTGGAGACAACGGAACGCCTCACAAGAAATAAAAGAATTCGGATGTGCAAGGTGCAGTGGAAGCATCACTCGGAAGAGGAAGCCACATGGGAGCTAGAAGACGAGCTTAAGGCATAGTTCCGAAATTGTTTTCCTAAAACCACCAATCTCGAGGATGATATTTCTTTTAAGGGGGTAGAGCTGTAACACCCCAAAACTTGTTAAGAGGGGAATTTAAAAATTTTTGGACGTATTGCATGTGGTGCAGAAATTCAAATTTAAATTGGAATTCAAATTTAACTCAAAACAGAAAGAAAAAGAAAAAGAAAAAGAAAAAACAAAACCCACGGCCAATGGGCCGAAACCCACCAGCCGGCCCACCATAGCCCCGCGCCAGCCCGCAGCCGCGCGCCCCTTTTCCCTCTCACTGACACGCGGGGCCCGCCGTCATCTTCTTCCTCGCGCGCGATCGGCCGACCCGGGACAGCTCTCTCTCCCGAATCAAAACTACCCCCTGAAAACCGCATCCCCCAGCCGAATTCTGGTCCCGGACGACTCAAACTCGATCAAAACCGACACACCGCCCTCCCCCGTCTATATAAACGCCGGCGTCGCCCCGTTTTCCCCACCCGATCAGTTGTTTTTCCTCCCGGTGAGAACTGAAGCTCCGATCACCGTTTTCTCTTGATCTTTGCTCGGGTTTTCTGATCTAACACGCCGATCCTGTTCCACCGCCTCCGGGGAATCACGCAGGTGCAGAAAACTCGGTAGATTTCGCCCCAGACACAGCGCCGACGAGCATCGCCACAATTCCATCTCGGACCTCGTCGCTGACCGCCTTCCAGAGCCTCCGAGCTCAAGAAAACCCCCGAGGTGAGATCCCCGACCTCCCCTCTACCGATCTATGCCATGAAATCCCAGTTTTAGGAGGTATAGACGAAGATCCGAAGTTCTCCGGCGAGATCCCCGCCTCCCGCCGCCGCGCGCCACCGGGCAGCGCGGGCTGGCTCCGGCCAGGGCGACGTGGCTGCTTGTGCGCCGTATATTTTAAATCGCACGGTAGAATTAAAACCCGCGCGTACCGGTTTGATGATCTAATCTGAGCCGTCCACTTTAAATTGGACGTTCCACATCAGCCCCGCGTTATAAAGGCCGGGATTCTTACGCGCTACCCCCTGGGGATCTCGGAAAACACGAGCTAGCCCCGGAAACTTCTGATCTAGTCCCTAGAACTTTAGAAATTCATGTAAATTCATTTAAAAATCAGTTTTAGCCCCTGTACTTAATAAAAATTTGGATAACCCCTCTGTTATGTGTAGTTAGGCCCCTGGAAATTTATGAAATAATAAATTAGCCCCTGTAGTAGGGTGGATTTACCTTTTTGACCCTATATGATATCAAATTCAGAAATTTTAATATGTGATTAGGATTTAAATTTAAAAGGTGAGGCAAACACATTGTAAATTCAAATTTAAACTCTCCTAGCACTTGGAAAACTTTAGAATGAGTTAAAAATAGATTTTTAGGCTGAAATGCAACTGTCTAATTGATTGTTCACATTTATTAGTTATAGGGACACATTTTTGGGTTAGGAAATAATTCTGAAAATTGGTAAAATAAATTTAAATTAGTTCACATCAGAGGAGAAGTTCAAAAATATATATTTTAGATCAGAACCTATTCTGTTTAGAAGATATGTCCTACTATTTAATATTAAAACTCACTTTTAGGCATAGAAGATAAATCTGAAAAATATAGGAAAATAGGTATGCATAATTAGAAAATGATAAATGAAGTCTCCAAATTCAAAAACTTCAGTTTAGGATTTGGTTGAAGATCTGAAAACCTATTTGGAATAGGAAAATACCTTTTATACAAACTTTGTGGCTAAGAAGTGTAATAATTGGATATAAAGAATTTGTTCAAATTGGAACTTCATATATAGTGTGCAAATAGAAATCTGAACATAGAAGATTAGAAATAATATATATAGGTTTAAAGGTGAATGTAGGCCAAAAATCAACACATGTAGAGTAACCACAACACTTAGAAATGTGAATGACTTTCACAGATATGTATGTGTGGTTTGTATGAAGTGAAAGTGTGAACTATGTCTTATGGATTGTTGTTTTCTTTTGCTATGTGTATGGGCATAAGTAGAACCTGCCCCAGAGCAAGTTCTCCCCTTTCAAGACCAAGACTTTCCATTTCCAGAGCAGCAGCAATAAGGCAAGTGTCCTTGACCACTTTGATCCTATACTAGGTTGTGTAGATAGAATTATTTGCATTGTCAATTGAAACATGAAACACATGCTAGGAAGTTTCCCTAGAATTGCATTACCTTGTTTCCTTGTAGCTTGGGTTGGGATTTATTTTATCATGTCATTTATTTATATGATTATGATTAGCCATGCTTAGAAAGGGGATAATTGGGATATGAGATCATCAATTTATTTACCTTACTCTTGAATGAGATATTATGAGTTATGTAGAGGTAGGGATCGAGGCAAGTTGGATGATTTGGTTGGTGCTGGGTGCACGAGACTCGGGTTTGTGTTTAGTACTTGCCTGGATCCTAAGGACCGGTTCATGGAGCATGTAACATGGCTTTACCGTGCCAACCAGATGCTGAGATGGGGCAGCTTGGCCAATTAATTAGGTGTATCCCCGGCGTAGTATGGGTGTGTTGGATGGTGCGGGGGAATAGGTGTCAGCTGGACTACCATATGAACCGCAAGGCTCAAGAGGGGGCCACTGCAGCGGGGTTGGAGCCTCTTGTATGCTGTTAGGGGTGAAACCTCAGTGGGCCCACGCTCGTCGGGAATTCCTTTGTAAAGGCTTCGTAGTGATCTCCTGGCTACACACCTGGGAAGTGTGAATGTGGTTCGTAGCCACTGGCAAAATGGAGGTTCTTTTAGTCCACTCGGCAACGGGGGATGAAATCACTACATGTGGGTACAGTGGTGCAAACTCTGCAGAGTCAAAACTGTCATGACAGCCGTTCTCACGGTCAAGAGCGGCTTGGACTTATTCATGATTAGAAGATGATGACCTTGGAGGTTGTGGATGTTAAGCGGGGAGCTTAACATTGGAAATAATGTTATGGTTATTTGATTATGATGATGGGATGGGATATTGGGACCATTTCACCTGTGTAGTAATGTAGGTACTTAATGAGCTAAGGTGGTAGGAAATAATTGCGTAGCGCTTTCACCATGAGTTCAACCTCTCCTTGTTCTAGCCATGCATGACATAACCTTCCCCCACTTACTGAGTACCAACGGTACTCAAACTTGCATATTTGTTGGTTTATATTGCTGCTCAGGTCAAGAGAATGATGTGGTGTACAATGACCAAGACTTTGGACCCGAAGAAGGATTCTAGGTTCATGGAGTCCCCCGGGCAACTCCTGTGACGTAGCCCACAAGAATAATATTCCGCTTCTATTTTTATTTACACGTTATGAACTTATTATCGTCCATCGAGATATATGCTATGTAAGACTTATTTATATTCGACACCCGGCTTGTAATAAATGATGCTTCACTATTTATCATCACATGTATGAGAAAATGATCCTGACATACATGTGATATTCACTCGGTTGTTCTTCGGAGAAACCGGGTGTGACAGATGCTCAAGTGGAATTTGGAACATTCCAAAAAGTTGGGGATCCAACTACAAGGAGACAGACAATCTGATACCACATTGTTATGGTATCTTTCGCCTCTCTTTTTTATTTGATATGGGAAACATCTCCTGTCCTTTCTTTGACTCTTTTTCTTTTTTTTTAATATGGGAAATGATCCCAAATGACAAAGGTGTGGAAGTTATAATTGTAAATAAACCACGATCAAATCTATGGAAGCATAGGTTTATATGTTCCTTTTAGTTTCAACTTTACGGATAATTTTTTTCGCTATCTTCTTCCGAGAACCACCTAAGGTTCCGACTAAAAAATGAAATAATTTAATTGAAGTAGAAGTCTCCCATCTGGGAGACTTCTTACTTCAATTAGTCCCCATGTTCTTCGAATGGATCTCTTAATTGTTGAGAGGGTTGCCCAAACGCGGTATATAGGGCATACCCAGTAAAGCTTACAAGTAAACCAGATATGGAGATGGCGACTAAAGTTGTTGTGTCCATTTTTATAGAATTTCAATATTACAATGGATCTATGATAAAGATCGTGTATTTACAACTACAACGGAATAGTATACAAAGTCAACACCAATGATTAAATAGAATTTATGGCTACACAAACTGTTGAAGATAGTTCTAGAGCTAGGCCAAAACGAACTGGCGCAGGTAGTTTATTGAAACCCTTGAATTCGGAATATGGGAAAGTCGCTCCGGGTTGGGGGACTACTCCTTTAATGGGGGTTGCAATGGCTTTATTCGCGATGTTCCTATCTATTATTTTATAAATTTATAATTCTTCTGTTTTACTGGACGGAATTTTAATGAATTAGGTTTCTACTAACTAAAACTATGACTTCATAGTTTTTCCATCCAAAAAGGGTCTGTATGCTTTAAGCTACACATTTCTAGACATTCTGGTAGTTCGACCGTGGATTTTTTTTGTTTTGGTATATCTGGAATATGAGTGTGTGACTTGTTAGAATTGATCCTATTGATAATACATAGAAAGGGCCTGTTCTCTCTATCAAGATGATTCTAATTCGTTGGATATTATTTATTCTAATATCTGGAACACGAAATACATAGAGTGGATCAAGAAAAAAAATGGAACTATGATTCATACTCACTATTTAGACCTCGCAACCAGACTGAAAAAAAATTCAAGTAGTTCTTAATATAAAAAGAATTTTTCTTCTTTCCCATTTTGTTTCCCCAAAAGACAACTTTTTTTTCTCTCTCGATTTTGTCGAGTCATTACACCAATTCAATAAATGATCATCAAGTCGTTCTTATTCGAAGAACCCTTGCCTTTTGTTTAGCTTGAGACTCAATCATCATGGCTTTAGTATGAATCTAAGGTTTTAATTCAACTGATTCATAGGATCGCAACAAGATAATTTCTATTAGAAAACCACTAAGAATTTTTATTTATTTTACTAGTAAAATAAATAAAATAAATAAAAAATAGGGAAGAGAAAAGTCAAGAGGCCTCTAATGATCAACATAAGGGAAAGAAAGACAGATGAGCCGACTTGAGATTTTTTTGGCATTATCATCACAAAGAAGAAATTCTGGATTTTTCTTATTTAATATCTTCAAGGCAAATTGATAGAATCCTGTGTCTGATGAAGTTTTGAACCATTTTTTCTAATATCCGTTGAAAATTTGTGTGTTTCTGCTTGAGCCGTATGAGATGAAATTTTCATATGCAGTTCTCGAAGGGGGGGTCAGGCTAGTTACCTATCTCAATAAAGTATATGATTGGTTTGAGGAACGTCTTGAGATTCAGGCAATTGCGGATGATTGGTTTGAGGAACGTCTTGAGATTCAGGCAATTGCGGAATCTCAAGACGTTCCTCAAACCAATCATATACTTTATTGAGATAGGTAACTAGCCCGACTCCCCCTCCGAGAACCGTATATGAAAATTTCATCTCATACGGCTCAAGCAGAAACACACAAATTTTCAACGGATATTAGAAAAAAAGGTTCAAAACTTCATCAGCCACAGGATTCTATCAATTTGCTTTGAAGATATTAAATAAGAAAAATCCAGAATTTCTTCTTTGTGATGATAATGCCAAAAAATCTCAAGTCGGCTCATCTGTCTTTCTTTCCCTTATGTTGATCATTAGAGGCCTCTGGACTTTTCTCTTCCATATTTTTTATTTATTTTATTTATTTTACTAGTAAAATAAATAAAATTTTATAGTGGTTTTCTAATAAAAATTATCTTGTTGCGATCTTATGAATCAGTTCAATTAAAACCTTAGATTCATACTAGAGCCACGATGATTGAGTCTCCAGCTAAACAAAAGGAAAGGGTTCTTCGAATAAGAACCGCTTGATGATCATTTATTGAATTGGTGTAATGACTCGACAAAATCGAGAGAAAAAAATTGTCTTTTGGGCAAACAAAATTGGAAAGAAGAAAAGTTCTTTTTTATATTAAGAACTACTTGAATTTTTTTCAGTCTGGTTGCGAGGTCTAAATAGTGAGTATGAATCATAGTTCCATTTTTTTGCTTGATCCACTCTATGTATTTCGTGTTCCAGATATTAGAATAAATAATATCCGACGAATTAGAATCATCTTGATAGAGAGAACAGGCCCTTTCTATGTATTATCAATAGGATCAATTCTAACAAGTCACACACTCATATTCCAGAGATACCAAAACAAAAAAATCCACGGTCGAACTACCAGAATGTCTAGAAATGTGTAGCTCAAAGCAGAAAGACCCTTTCTGGATGGAAAAACTATGAAGTCATAGTTTTAGTTAGTAGAAACCTAATTCATTAAAATTCCGTCCAGTAAAACAGAACAACAACAACAACCAAGCCTTTATCCCAAGCCTGTTAGGGTCGGCTAGACATGAAACCCAATATCAATGAACTAAAAGAGAGGAAGAGTTATAAGAACAAGGAAAAAAAGAAAAAAAAAAGAAAAAAAGAAAAAAAAAAGAAAAAAGAAAAAAGAAAAAAAAAAGAAAAAGAGAAAAGAGAAAGGAAAAAGAAAAAAAGAAAAAGAAAAGAGAAAAAAAAAACAAGACTACGATTCTGGCACATGGATTGCTACTTTCCATGCGGTCCTATCATGAGCTAAGTCTGTGGATACATTCCAATCTCTCAAATCTCGTTTTACCGCCTCCTCCCAAGTCAACCTTGGTCGTCCTCTACCCCTCCTAATATTTTCTCTACCTCTTAAGATCCCACTGTTAACTGGTGCTTCTGAAGGTCTCTGTTGGATATGTCCAAACCACCTAAGTCGATGTTGGACTAACTTCTCTTCAATCGGCGCCACCCCTACCTTATCTCGAATCACCTCATTCCTTATTCGGTCTCTTCTCGTGTGCCCGCACATCCACCGTAGCATGCGCATCTCTGCGACACTCATTTGTTGGACATGTTGCCGTTTAGTTGGCCAACATTCCGCCCCATAGAGCATCGCGGGTCTGATCACCGTCCTATAGAACTTTCCTTTTAGCTTTTGTGGGACTTTCCTATCACATAGGATTCCAGAGGCTTGTCGCCATTTCATCCACCCTACCTTGATCCTGTGGCAAACATCCTCATCAATATCGCCATTGCTTTGTAACATTGATCCTAAGTATCGGAAAGAGTCCCTTCTAGGTACTATTTGTCCTTGTAGACTAACATTTCCCTCTTCACGACCAACACCACTAAAGTCACACCTCATATACTCGGTTTTGGTCCTACTAAGTCTAAACCCCTTAGACTCTAAGGTTTGTCTCCATAACTCTAATTTCTTATCAACACCATCTCTAGTTCCATCTACCAGCACTACATCATCAGCAAAGAGCATGCACCAAGGGATATCCCCTTGTATATCCTTCGACACCTCATCCATCACCAAGGAAAAGATGTATGGGCCCAAAGCTGATCCTTGATGTAGTCCTACCGTGATAGGAAATGCATCAGTCTCACTATCACTTACGCGCACACTTGTCCTAACATTATTGTACATATCCTTGATAAGGGTAATGTACTTTGTTGGCACTTTATGTTTCTCTAGTGCCCACCACATGACTGACCTTGGTATCTTGTCGTACGCCTTCTCCAAGTCGATGAACACTATATGCAAGTCCTTCTTCTGCTCCCTATATCTCTCCATAAGCTGATGAAGCAAGAAAATCGCCTCCATTGTAGACCTCCCAGGCATAAAACCAAACTGGTTTTTAGTGACATTGGTCACTGTCCTCAGGCGGTGTTCAATCACTCTCTCCCAAAGCTTCATAGTATGACTCATAAGCTTAATGTCTCGATAATTAGTACAACTTTGAATATCTCCTTTATTTTTGAAGATAGGTACTAATATACTTTTTCTCCATTCTTCAGGCATCTTGTTTTACCGAAAAATGTGGTTGAATAGCTTTGTGAGCCATACTATTGCCACGTCCCCAAGACATCTCCACACCTCAATAGGGACATCGTCAGGGCCGAGGGCCTTTCCTCCTTTCATCCTTTTTAAGGCCTCCTTAACCTCAAACTCTTGTATCCTCCGCACGAACCGCCTGTTGGAGTCATCAAAGGAGTCATCCAACTCAACCATAGTGCTCCCATTCCCATCGTTGAATAGCCCATTAAAGTAATCACGCCATCTATTCTTAATCTCTTCATCCTTCACTAGAATGCGGTCAGTCTCATCTTTGATGCATTTAACTTGATTGAGATCCCTCATCTTTCTCTCGCGGATTTTTGCTACCTTGTATATGTCCTTTTCACCTTCTTTTGTCTCTAGTCTCTCGTATAACTTATCATAGGCCTGTCCTCTTGCCTTACTCACAGCCCGCTTTGCATTCTTCTTAGCCTCTTTGTACTTAAGCATGTTGCTTGCGCTTCTATCATTATGCCAACTCTTGTAGCACTCCTTCTTCTCCTTAATGGACTTTTGTACATCCTCATTCCACCACCAAGTGTCTTTATCTACAAGTTTCTTTCCCTTTGTCACACCGAACACCTCACTAGCTACCTTCCTAATGCAAGTTGCCATCTTCATCCACATACTATCTGCATCTCCATTTTCTGCCCAGGGTCCTTCTGTGATCACCCTATTTTTAAAGGATTCTTGTGATTCTCCCTTCAACTTCCACCACTTTGTTCTTGTGATTTTGACACCTTTGTCCCGCAAAGAGCATGTATGGAAGCGAAAGTCAGCTACCACAAGCTTACGTTGTGTCACAACACACTCCCCCGGGATCACCTTACAATCTAGACACTCCCGTCTATCCTTTCTCCTAGTGAGGACAAAGTCAATCTGGCTAGAATGTTGGGCACTACTAAAGGTCACTAGGTGAGATTGCCTCTTCCTAAAGAGGGTGTTAGCTATCAACAGATCATAGGCTACGGCAAAGTCTAGGATGTCCTTACCCTCTTGATTTCTATCGCCGCATCCAAAACCTCCATGTACTCCCTCAAATCCTAGGTTAGTTGCACCCACATGACCATTGAGATTTTCCCCTATGAGTTTCTCGGTTATCGGTACACTACTCACCATATCCTCCAAGTCCTCTCAAAATTGTCTCTTAGCACTCATGTTGAGCCCAACTTGTGGGGCATAACCACTAATGACGTTCAAGACAATGTCCCCAATTACTATCTTGATTAAGATGATCCTATCCCCTCGTCTTCGAACATCCACTACTCCATCCTTAAGACTCTTATCTATTAGAACACCTACGCCATTCCTAGTCCCAGCCGAACCAGAATACCAAAGCTTGAAACCGGCATTCTCGACTTCTCTCGCCTTTTGACCCGCCCATCTAGTCTCTTATACACAAAGGATATTTACTCGTCTCCTAATGGCAACATCTATTAACTCACGTAGCTTCCCCGTCAAGGATCCTACATTCCAACTACCCACCCGAAATCTATGTTCCTCGGCTAGCTTCCTTACGCTTTGCACCCGTCGAGTAAGATGCAAAGACCCTTGCTCACTTATCACTAAATCCGGGCGATGATGTAGCGCGCCACTATGGTGGTGGCGATCCGGCCCTTGCTCATTTAACACCATATCCGGGTTCCGATATGGCGCGCCACTAAGGCGGTGGTGACCTGGCCCTTGCCCACTTAACACCATACCCGGGTTCCGATATGGCGCGTCGCTAAGAGGGTTACGCCCCAACGAATTTCTATTGGGTTTCATTTCCATGAGAATGGCTAAGTGTAAGTTGTTGGCTCGCCAAGCCTATCACAACCCCCTCCTCCTTTACCCGGGCTTGGGACCGGCTATGTCATTACAACATAGGCGGAGTTCCAGTAAAAATAGAAGAATTATAAATTTCTAAAATGATAGATAGGAATATCGCGAATAAAGCCATTGCAACCCCCATTAAAGGAATAGTCCCCCAACCCGGAGCGACTTTCCCATATTCCGAATTCAAGGGTTTCAATAAACTACCTGCGCCAGTTCGTTTTGGCCTAGCTCTAGAACTATCTTCAACGGTTTGTGTAGCCATAAATTCTATTTAATCATTGGTGTTGACTTTGTATACTATTCCGTTGTAGTTGTAAATACACGATCTTTATCATAGATCCATTGTAATCCTGAAATTCTATAAAAATGGAAACAGCAACTTTAGTCGCCATCTCCATATCTGGTTTACTTGTAAGTTTTCCTGGGTATGCCTTATATACCGCATTTGGGCAACCCTCTCAACAATTAAGAGATCCATTCGGAGAACATGGGGACTAATTGAAGTAAGAAGTCTCCCAGATGGGAGACTTCTTACTTCAATTAAATTATTTCATTTTTTAGTCGGAACCTTAGGTGGTTCTCGGAAGAAGATAGCAAAAAAAATTATCCCTAAAGTCGAAACTAAAAGGAACGTATAAACCAATGGTTCCATAGATTCGACCGTGGTGTATTTACAATTATAACTTCCACACCTATTCACTTGTCATTTGGGATCATTTCCCATATAAAAAAAGAAAAAGAGTCAAAGAAAGGACAGGAGATATTCCCCATATCAAATCAAAAAAGAGAGGCGAAAGATACCATAGCAATGTGGTATCAGATTGTCTGTCTCCTTGTAGTTGGATCCCCAACTTTTTGGAATGTTCCAAATTCCACTTGAGCATCCAAGTCTGGATCAATACCAGCAAAAACATCTCGGAACAGGGTTCGAGCGCCATGTCAAATGTGTCCAAAAAAGAAGAGCAAAGCAAAGGTAGCGTGACCAAAAGTGAACCAACCCCTTGGACTGCTGCGAAAAACACCAGCTGATTTCAATGTAGCTCGATCTAATTCAAAAAATTCTCCTAATTGGGCACGCCTCACATATTTTTTGCAGTAGCAGGATCAGAATAACTTACTCCATTAAGTTCGCCACCATAGAACTCCACCGTTACGCCTACTTGTTCAACGCTATATTTGGATTCTGCTCTTCTAAAAGGAACGTCCGCTCTCACAATTCCCTCTTCATCTACCAAAACTACCGGAAATGTTTCAAAAAAAGTAGGCATACGACGGACAAAAAGCTCGCGCCCTTCTTTATCTCTAAATACGGGATGTCCTAACCATCCAACAGCTATTCCATCCCCATTGTCCATTGAGCCTGCTCTGAATAATCCCCCCTTTGCCGGATTATTACCAATATAATCATAAAAAAGCTAATTTTTCGGGAATTTTAGACCAAGCTTCTGATAAACTAAGATTTTCGGCTAACCCATCGCTAACTCTTCGATATATTTCTTGCTGAAAGTATCCCTGGTCCCACTGATAATGAGTAGGTCCAAATAATTCGATTGGGGTAGTTGCCGATCCATACCACATAATTCCAGCAACTACGAAAGCTGCAAAAAAACAGCAGCGATACTACTGGAAAGTACAGTTTCAATATTGCCATACGTAATCCTTTGTATAGACGTTGAGGCGGACGGACACTAAGATGGTATAGGCCGGCTAATATGCCCAGTGTTTGTATCTATTTCTCTTTTTGTATACTAGTGGAATTTCATTGTATTGGGTTCTTTCTTAGATCTAAATGGAGTGGAATAGAGAAATAGAATAAAAAAAGCCCTTTCTTTCATATCAAAAGGGAAGAATAATAGGCCATATATCTCACTTGGACAAAACAAATTAGAAGCAATTTCTCTTATCCTCGGTTGTTCCTTCTTTTGGATAAATACTCGAAAATACCTTAAAATTAAAATTAAAAAATTTTCAATTGGTACTCAAAATACTTCAATTGGTATGCGCAAGAAATAGGCCAATTTGGCAGCTTTTTATTCAATTTCTGGTGGAGTAAAAAACTTCTCATCAGTACAAGTCAAGGGAATGACCCCCTGCCCACGTATTTCCATATAAAGGATACAACGAGGATAAAGACCCTCTTTAACCTGAATTCTAATTACCTGGATATCCCGCACAAGGAATCGAAGGAAGATGCGACGTTTTATTCCAGAGAATCCCCAACGAAAAATGCACACTATTCCCTCTTTTCTATCAAATTGATCATAACCACTGCCTACATTCCACAAAATAGTGCACCACAAATAGGAGGTAATGAATAGGACCGCGATTCCGTAGAAAGACATCACGACCCCCTGTGGAAAAAAAGACTTTGTTGAGATGGAAATATGGATATCATATTCTTACCAAGATAACTGGAAACCCCAACCGCTAAGAATCCTAATGAACCTAGAAAAAGAATACGGACCCAGAAAAAATTACCTCTTTTTCGAGAACCTTTTAGAAGTTCTATCCATATGTGTTCTGATCGCCAATTCATATTAGATATACTAAATCCAGCAGCAGTTAATTGAAATTGAGAGAATAAGCTAAATGATTTTGACTTTACTTTTTTGATTCTAAAATCACCTTCAGCAGCTAGTACTTCTGTGAAATAATTGGTTAGATACATTGACTTTCTATTCAAAAAAATTTCTGGATCCACTTAAAAAAACTCGCTATACTCGGCTACGCATATGTATGCATTTATGCTCGTAGCCTATATCTGCATCCATAGACGTTTTCATTTGTATGTAGAAAGAGCTACATATCATATCATATTAATATATTACTTACACTACAAAATTTTTGTATTATGATCCTGGAAATACATTGAGCAAATTTGGCCCCGTCGGTTCTAGACAATCTTATGTTTCTGCACATAAAGAAATAAAGAAGACATTGCATTTGCCGGAAATACTAAGCCTACTAAAGGCACGAAAATAGAGGGTAAGTTTAAATCTGTCATAGAATAGGTGGCTCAATTCCAATTTACTATTTCTATCTATTCAAAATATATCTTAAGATTCTTATGATATAATTAAGTATATCTATTATAAGGAATATTGACTATTGTATTTTTGAGTTTGCAAAATAAAGATTTATTTTAGATAAATAATACTAACTAAAGTATTCTATATCTCTAAAAATGAATGGAATGGATAATTTGATTTTTATTTTTTCATTCTCATGGCATTTCTATCTTTCTAATCGAACTTGAAATTGGCTTCAAAAGAAAGCAATTGTGAAAATGAAAGAAATACCTCTTTCAGAATACCCTTTAATTAAAATTTGAAAAGTAGAAGTGGAATAGAATATCCGGTTCTAGGGTAATGATCATACGTCTGTAATGCATTGTATATCCCAGAATAGGTCCCATTCTTCTACCCTTTCCGGGTAGTCGATGGCTATTCACAGCTACTACCTTAACACCAAAGAAGAGCTCGACCCAATGCTTCATTTCTGTCTTTGTGGGTCCTGATTCAACATTATTAGAAGTATATTGATTATTTCCCAATAAATGAAGACTCTTTTCTGCAAATACTGTGTATTTGGTTCCATTATCGTATGATAATACTCTCTTTTGATTTGTATTTGTTTATTGTATTATACCTTTATATATTCTAGATATATATAGAATAGAAGAATCTCGATTTGTAAAATCTCATGATCATATCAAGATATATTTTAATTTGGCTCGATCTTTTAAAATAAAAGATCGAGCCAAATTTAATTGTAATCAATTAGAAGAATAAAGAAGAATTATTGCATTTCGTTTCTTAATCGATGGTATCTACCGGCTTGAAGTCGAATGTGATCGCTTTCCATACTTCACAAGCTGTGGCTAGTTCAGGACTCCATTTGCAAGCTGCTCGGATAATTTCATTACCTTCACGAGCAAGATCGAGTCCTTCGTTACGAGCTTGTACACAGGCTTCTAAAGCCACCCGATTAGCTGCTGGACCTGGTGCATTCCCCCAAGGATGTCCTAAAGTTCCTCCACCAAATTGTAATACGGAATCGTCTCCAAAGATTTCGGTCAGAGCTGGCATATGACAAACGTGAATACCCCCTGAAGCCACCGTATAACACCTGGCATGTATACCCAGTCCTGCGTGAAAAAGATACCGCGAGAACGATCTTTTTCAATATAATCATCGCGCAATAAATCAACAAAACCTAAAGTCATTTTGCGTTCCCCTTCTAACTTACCTACTACTGTACCGGAGTGGATATGATCTCCCCCAGACATATGCAATGCTTTAGCTAATACACGGAAATGGATACCATGATTTTTCTGTCTATCAATAACTGCATGCATTGCTCGGTGAATGTGAAGAAGTAGGCCGTTGTCGCGGCAATAATGAGCCAAAGTAGTATTTGCGGTGAATCCTCCAGTTATGTAGTCATGCATTATAATGGGAACCCCTAATTCCCTCGCAAATACAGCTCTCTTAATCATTTCTTCGCATGTACCTGCAGTCGCATTCAAGTAATGCCCCTTGATTTCACCGGTTTAGGCTTGTGCTTTATAAATAGCTTCGGCACAAAAGACAAAACGGTCTCTCCAGCGCATAAATGGTTGTGAGTTTATGTTTTCGTCATCTTTGGTAAAATTAAGTCCACCGCGTAGATACTCATAACATGCTCTACCGTATTTTTTTGCGGATAATCCCAATTTTGGTTTAATAGTACATCCCAATAAAGGACGACCATACTTGTTCAACTTATCCCTTTCAACTTGGATACCATGAGGTGGACCTTGGAAAGTTTTTGCATAAGCAGGAGGAATTCGTAGATCCTCCAAACGTAGAGCACGTAGGGCTTTGAAACCAAATATGTTACCCACAATGGAAGTAAGCATGTTAGTAACAGAACCCTCTTCAAATAGATCTAATGGATAAGCTACATAACAGATATATTGACTATCTTCCCCAGGAACAGGTTCGATGTGATAGCATCGTCCTTTGTAACGATCAAGACTGGTAAGTCCATCAGTCCAAACAGTTGTCCATGTACCAGTGGAAGATTCCGCAGCTACTGCAGCCCTTGCTCCTTCAGGCGGAACCCCGGGCTGAGGAGTTACTCGGAATGCTGCCAAGATATCAGTATCCTTGGTTTTGTAGGGTGTAGTAAGTCAATTTATAATCTTTAACACCAGCTTGAAATCCAACACCTGCTTTAGTTTCTGTTTGTGGTGACATAAGTCCCTCCCTACAACTCATGAATTAAGAATTCTCACAACGACAGGGTCTACTCGATATGGACTAAGCGTAAATGAAACCTTTGCAAAAATCTGAAAAAAAATATATTCAATTAATATCAACTCATTAAATAAAAATGGAGTATGCTTAAGTTAATGAATATGTTTCATTCATATATAATGCGTACACCCTGTGTACGTTCTATCCTATAGGAATTCAACTATAGGATTCGATATGAATTGAGTTGTTGTTATGGTAAGTTAACATGATTCATTATTAAACCATAGATTTGATTCACCAAATCCATTATTATTGTATACTCTTTGATAGATATAGCGCAACCCAAACTAATCCCTTAATCCTTATTTTACAATTTTATAAGTTCTTATCTTAATAGGCCCCCTTTCTTATTTTGAATCTAAATACCTAAATACTAAGAAATTTGGAATCTAAATACCTAAATACTTAGAAAATTCTCTGTTGACAGCAATCTATGCTTCACAGTAGTATATATTTTGTATATCGAAGTCCTAGACAGGAAAGTAGAAGAGTCAAAGATCCTTGACAAAAGGAAAAATTTTTATGAAAAAAAAAAGATTGATTGAACTTTCCACCGGACTCATTCAATGAGTAAACGAGTGAATGGGATTCGCTTAGGCAATGAAATCAAGTGCTAGTCCCCTTTTCTTTTTTCTTGAATTAACTAATTCATTTCCTTTTAGCTTTTTTATTTTTTGATATTTTTTTATTTGATTTGGCATTATTCAACAAAAAAGAAAAATTTTGACAAATTCCTTTTTTTTATAATTATGTGATAATTATGAGAACCAATTCTACTACTTCGTGTCCCAGGGTTTCCGCAATTGAACAAAAATGCAGGGCGTATTGATCAAATTATTGGACCCGTGCTGGATATCACTTTTCCCCCAGGCAAGTTGCCTTATATTTATAACGCTTTGATAGTCAAGAGTCGGGACACTGCTGATAAGCAAATTAATGTGACTTGTGAAGTACAACAATTATTAGGAAATAATCGAGTTAGAGCTGTAGCTATGAGTGCTACAGACGGGTTGATGAGAGGAATGGAAGTGATTGACACAGGAGCTCCTCTTAGTGTTCCGGTCGGTGGAGCTACTCTCGGACGAATTTTTAACGTTCTTGGGGAGCCTATTGACAATTTGGGTCCTGTAGATACTAGTGCAACATTCCCTATTCATAGATCCGCACCTGCCTTTATTGAGTTAGATACGAAATTATCTATCTTTGAAACAGGTATTAAGGTGGTCGATCTTTTAGCTCCTTATCGGCGTGGAGGAAAAATCGGACTATTTGGGGGGGGCAGGAGTAGGTAAAACAGTACTCATCATGGAATTAATCAATAACATTGCTAAAGCTCATGGAGGCGTATCCGTATTTGGCGGAGTACGGGAACAGACTCGTGAGGAAATGATCTTTATATGGAAATGAAGGAATCTGGAATAATTAATGAAAAAATATTGAGGAATCAAAGGTAGCTCTAGTCTATGGACAAATGAATGAACCGCTGGGAGCTCGTATGAGAGTTAGGTTAACTGCCCTAACCATGGCAGAATATTTCCGAGATGTTAATAAGCAAGACGTGCTTTTATTCATCGATAATATCTTTCGTTTTGTTCAAGCAGGATCGGAGGTATCCGCCTTATTAGGGAGAATGCCCTCTGCAGTGGGTTATCAACCTACCCTTAGTACAAAAATGGGTTCTTTACAAGAAAGAATTGCTTCTACCAAAAAGGGATCGATAACTTCGATCCAAGCTGTTTATGTACCTGCGGACAATTTGACCGACCCTGCTCTTGCCACAACATTTGCACATTTGGACGCTACTACCGTACTTTCCAGAGGATTAGCTTCCAAGGGGATTTATCCCGCAGTATACCCCTTAGATTCAACCTCAACTATGTTACAGCCTCGGATCGTTGGCCAGGACCATTATGAAACTGCGCAAAGAGTTAAAGAAACTTTACAGTGTTACAAGGAACTTCAGGATATTATTGCAATTCTTGGGTTGGATGAATTATCGGAGGAGGATCGTTTAACTGTAGCAAGAGCACGAAAAATTGAGCGGTTCTTATCACAACCGTTCTTTGTGGCAGAAGTTTTTACCGGTTCTCCAGAAAAGTATGTTAGTCTTGCAGAAACAATTAGGGGGTTTCAACTAATCCTTTTCGGAGAATTAGATGCCCTACCCGAACAGACTTTTTATTTGGTGGGGAACATCGATGAAGCTAGCACAAAAGCTATAAATTTAGAAGAGGAGAACAAATTGAAGAAATGAAATTAAATCTTTATGTACTGACTCCTAAACGAATTATTTTGGATTGTGAAGTGAAAGAAATCATTTTACCTACTAATAGCGGCCAAATTGGTGTATTACCAAACCACGCCCCCATTTAACACAGCTGTGGATATGTGTCCTTTGAGAATACGCCTCCTCAACGACCAATGGTTAACGGCGGTTCTGTGGAGTGGTTTTGCAAGAATAGTTAATAATGAGATCATCATTTTAGGAAATGATGCAGAACTGGGTAGTGACGTTGATCCAGAAGAAGCTCAACAGGCACTTGAAATAACCGAAGCTAACTTGAGTAGAGCTGAGGATACGAAAGAATTGGTTGAAGCAAAGCTAGCTCTCAAACGGGCTAGGATACGAGTCGAGGCTATCAATTGGATTCCCCCATCCAATTGAAGAATTTCCAAAACTTTCGTTGATACAAAGAAAAAGGAAAGAAGGATAGAAAAAGTTATTAGATAGCGAAACGAAGTAAGTCCAATGCTATCTAGTAATTTTTCTACCTACCTACCTACCTACCTACTATTGGATTTGAACCAATGACTCCCGCCGTATGAAAGCAGTACTCTAACCACTGAGTTAAGTAGGCAATTTATCATCACAAAAGAAGCCACATTACTTCGATCGATTATAGATCGAATCCTTTTTATAAGCAATACCGCTCCATTATTGGTATTCCGTTATTGGTATGGTAAATAGTAAATAGATCAAAGATAAATCCTATGGCATTACAGAATATTCATCTTGACAAGAAATTATCTATATGTTAAGATATCTTTGACAAGGGCTATAGCTCAGTTCGGTAGAGCAACTCACTTACACGTGCGCCAATGCTTTTCAAGGGAATTTATTATGCAATGAACATAATTGACCTTATTGCAAAATCAATGTCTTACTTCATGGATTCGAGAGAATAGGAGAATAGTAGCCTGACAAACAGTCGGTTCAGTTCGATTCGGGTGCCAATTCTGGTGCCTAATCAAATAGAACCCCTATTGATTTGCTAGTTGATAATGTAAATATCCAGCCCACTCAATGCTAGGCATAATGAGGATAAGGGCCTCCAAAAAACTTCTTTTCGTTCTATGAACTTTAAGGTGTATGAAGTCTCATAGTCAACTCTTGCAGCGGAACGATAGAGACTCCATTTCACTTAGGTTGATTTAATTTAGACCGGAGGCAGACCTAAGTCAAGGTAATCCTCCTTTGAAACACTTTGGTATTGCTCCTAGATAGATAAAAATAAAAATAAATCAATCAGAGCACAGGGAGCCATCTTATTATCTTTCCGTAAAGAAAAACTATGGCGGATTAACTGATCTTTACATCAGTTGATGAAAGATCCCTATGCAGAAAAATGCATGTTGGGTCTTTGAAACAGTTCGAATTTTTTGATAATAATCCGTTTGATCTGTTTTACCGAGAAGGTCTACGGTTCGATGGACGATAATAAGTTCATAACATGTAAATAAACTAGCAGCGGAATATTATTCTTGTGGGCTCCGTCACAGGCGTTGCCCGGGGGACTCCATGAACCTAGAATCCTTCTTCGGGTCCGAAGTCTTGATCATTAAACACCACATCATCCCCTTGACCTGAGCAGCAATTTAAACCAACAAATATGCAAATTTGAGTACCGTGGGTACTCAGCAAGTGTGGGAAAGTTATGTCATGCATGGCTAGAACAAGGAGAGGTTGAACTCATGGTTAAAGCACTACGCAATTATTACCTACCACCTTAGCTTATTAAGTACCTACATTACTACACAGGTGAAATGATCTCAATCTCCCAACCCATCATCATAATCAAATAATAATAACATCAATTCCAATGTTAAGCTCCCCGCTTAACATCCACAACTACCAAAGTCATCATCCTCTAATCATGAATAAGTCCAAGCCGCTCTTAACCGTGAGCACGGCTGTCATGACAGTTTTGACTCTGCAGAGTTTGCACCACTGTACCCACATGTAGTGATTTCATCCCCCGTTGCCGGGTGGACTAAAAGAACCTCCATTATGCCAGTGGCCACGAACCACATTCACACTTCCCAGGTGTGTAGCCAGGTGATCACTACGAAGCCTTTACAAAGGGATTCCCGATGAGCGTGGGCCCACTGAAGTTTTACCCCTAACAGCATACAAGAGGCTCTAACCCCGCTGCAGTGGCCCCCTCTTGAGCCTTGCGGTTCATATGGTAGTCCAGCTGACACCTATTCCCCGCACCATCCAACACACCCATACTACGCCGGGGATACACCTAATTAATTGGCCAAGCTGCCTCATCTCAGCATGTGGTTGGCACGGTAAAGCCAGGTTACATGCTCCATGAATCAGTCCTTAGGATCCAGGCAAGTACTAAACATAAACCCGAGTCACGTGCACCCAGCGCGAACCAAATCATCCAACTTGCCTCGATCCCTACCTCTACATAACTCATAATATTTCATTCAAGAGTATGGTAAATAAACTGATGATCTCATATCCCAATTATCCCATTCTAAGCATGGCTAAACACAAGTAATATGAATGAATGACATAATAAAGCAAATCCCAACCCAAGCTATAAGGAAAACAAGGTAATGCAATTCTAGGGAAACTTCCTAGCATGGGTTTCATATTTCAATTGACAATGCAAATAACTCTATCTACTCATCCTAGCGTAGGATCAAAGTGGTCAAGGACACTTGCCTTCTTCCTGCTGCTCTGGGAATGGATAGTCCTGATCTTGGAAGGGAAGAACTTGCTCTGGGGCAGGTTCTACTCATGCCAATACACATAGCAAAAAAAACAACAATCCATAAGACATAGTTCACACTTTCACTTCATACAAACCACACATACATACCTATGAAAGTCATTCACATTACTAAGTGTTGTGGTTATCCTAGATGTGTTGATTTTTGGCCTACATGCACTTTTAAGCATATGTATATGATTTCTAACTTTTGTATTCAGATTTCTGTTTGCACACTATATATGAATTTCCAATTTAAATAAATTCTTTAATACACTCTTTAGCTACCAAGTTTGCCTGGAAGGTAATTTCCTACTCCAAATGGGTTTTCAGACCTTCTACCAAATCCTAAACTGAAGTCTTTGGATTTGGAGACTTCATTTATCATTTTCTAGTTATGCATACCTATTTTCCTTTATTTTCCAGATTTATTTTCTATGCCTAAAAGTGAGTTTTAATATTAAATAGTAGGGCATATCATCTAAAAAGAATAGGTTTTGATCTAAAATATTAAATAATATATTTTTGAACTTCTCCTCTGATGTGAACTAATTTAAATTAATTTTACCAATTTTCAGAATTATTTCCTAACCTAAAATGTGTCCCTATAACTATTAAATGTGAACAATCAATTAGACATATTCATTTCAGCTTAAAATCTATTTTTAACTCATTCTAAAGTTTTCCATGTGTTAGGAGAGTTTAAATTTGAATTTACAATGTGTTTGCCTCACCTTTTTAAATTTAAATCCTAATCACATATTCAAATTTCTGAATTTAACATCACATAGGATCAAAAAGGTACATCCACCCTACTACAGGGTCTAATTTATTATTTCATAAATTTCCAGGGGTCTAACTACACATAACAGAGGGGTTATCCAAATTTTTATTAAGTACAGGGGCTAAAACTGATTTTTAAATGAATTTACATGAATTTCTAAAGTTCTAGGGGCTAGATCAAAAGTTTCCGGGGCTAGCTCGTGTTTTCCGAGATCCCCAGGGGGTAGCGCGTAAGAATCCTGGCCTTTATAACGCGGGGCTGATGTGGAACGTCCAATTTAAAGTGGACGGCTCAGATTAGATCATCGAACCGGTACGCGCGGGTTTTAATTCTACCGTGCAATTTAAAATAGACGGCGCACAAGCGGCCATGTCGCCCTGGCCGGAGCCAGCCTGCTCTGCCAGGCGGCGCGCGGCGGCGGGAGGCGGTGATCTCGCCGGAGAACTTCGGGTCTTCGTCTATACCTTCTAAAACTGGGGTTTCATGGCATAGATCGGTAGAGGGGAGGTCAGGGATCTCACCTCGGGGTTTTTCTTGAGCTCGGAGGTCCTAGAAGACGGTCGGCGACGAGGTCCGAGATGGAATCGCCGCGATGCACGTCGGAGTTGTGTTTAGAGCGCAATCTACCTAGTTTTCTGCACCTGCGTGTTTCCCCGGAGGCGGTGGAACAAGATCGGCGCGTTAGATCAGAAATCCCGAGCGAAGGTCGAGAGAAAACGGTGATCGGAGCTTCGGTTCTCACCGGGAGGAAAAACAGCCGATCGGGTGGGGAAAACGAGGCAATGCCGGCGTTTATATAGACGGGGGAGGGCGGCGTGTCGGTTGGGATCGAGCTGGAGTCGTCCAGAACCAAAATTCGGCTGGGGGAACGTGGGTTTCCGCGGTGGTTTGGATTCGGGCTCGCGGAGGAGTCCCGGAGTCGGCCGATTGCGCGAGGAAGAAGATGACGGCGGGCCCCGCGTGTCAGTGAGAAAAAAGAGAGGATCGCGCGGCTGTGGGCTGGCGCGGGAAAAGGTGGGCCGGCTGGTGGGTTTCGGCCCACTGGCCGGGGTTTTCTGTTTTTCTTTTTTTTTTCTTTTTCCATTTCTTTTCTGGTTTTGATTTGAATTTGAATTCCAATTTGAATTTGAATTTCTGCACCACATGTAATACGTCCAAATTTTTTTAAATTTCCCTCTTAACAGAATTTTAGGGTGTTACATTCACGAATATGATATTTTTTGTACATTTCTAATAATAGCAAGCCTTATTCCTATTTTGGTATTTTGGATTTTAGGCTTTTAGCCCCGATTAGTGAAGGACAAGAGAAGCTTACTAGTTATGAATCGGTTATAGAACCCATGGGGGGTGCTTGGTTACAATTCCGAATACGCTATTACATGTTTGCGCTAGTTTTTGTTGTTTTTATGTTGAAACGGTCTTTCTCTACCCTTGGGCAATGAGTTTTGACGTATTGGGTGTATCCGTTTTTATCAAAGCTTTAATTTTCATGCTTATCCTAGTTGTTGGTTTAGTTTATGCATGGCAAAAAGGAGCCTTGGAATGGTCTTAACTGAATATTCAGACAAAAAAAAGGAAGGAAAAAATTCCATTGAGACAGTCATGAGTTTGATTGAGTTTCCGTTACTTAACCAAAAAAGTTCCAATTCCGTTATTTCAACTACACCAAATGATCTTTAGAAATTGTCAAGACTCTCCAGTTTATGGCCCCTTCTATACGGTACCAGTTGTTGTTTCATTGAATTTGCTTCATTAATAGGCTCACGATTCGACTTTGATCGTTATGGATTGGTACCAAGATCAAGTCCTAGGCAAGCGGACCTAATTTTAATAGCCGGTACGGTAACAATGAAAATGGCTCCCTCTTTAGTGCGATTATATGAGCAAATGCCTGAACCAAAATACGTCATTGCTATGGGAGCCTGTACTATTACAGGGAGGATGTTCAATACGGATTTCTATAGTACTGTTCGAGGAGTTGGTAAATTAATTCCTGTGGATGTCTACTTGCCGGGTTGCCCACCTAAACCAGAGGCTGTTATAGATGCCCTAACAAAACTTCGTAAGAAGATATCGCGAGAAATTGTTGAGGATCGAACTCTATGTCAAAGTCAAAAGAAAAATCGATGTTTTACTACCAGTCACAAACTTTATGTTCGGTGCAGTACTCATACCAGAACTTACGAGCAAGAATTGCTCTATCAATCACCATCTACATTAGATATATCTTCTGAAATTTTTTTCAAATAAAAAAGGCCAGTATCTTCCTCCAAATTAGTGAATTAAGAGGGGTTGGGTTCTTTTGTGCAGAAAAAGAAAGAGTAGTGCAATCTTTCAAACTTACATTTGAAATGTGAAATATTTATACAAAGGGGGGAGATCAAGACAATGCAGCAGGGGTGGTTATCTAATTGGCTAGTCAAACATGAGGTGGTTCATAGATCTTTGGGCTTCGATCACCGAGGAATAGAGACTTTACAAATAAAAGCAGGGAATTGAGATTCCATTGCTGTTATTTTATATATATATATATATATATATATATATATATATATATATATATATATATATATATATATATATATATATATGGTTACAATTATTTACGTTCCCAATGTGCTTATGATGTAGCACCCCGTGGATCTTTAGCTAGTGTGTATCATCTTACGAGAATACAGTATGGTATAGATAACCCAGAAGAAGTACGCATAAAAGTCTTTACCCAAAAAGATAATCCTAGAATCCCGTCTGTCTTCTGGATTTGGGGAAGTGCCAATTTTCAAGAACGCGAATCTTATGATATGTTGGGAATTTCTGATGATAATCATCCGCGCCTTAAACGTATATTAATGCCTGAAAGTTGGATAGGCTGGCCCTTACGTAAGGACTATATAACCCCTAATTTCTATGAAATACAAGATGCTCATTGAATGATAATAAATTCGTGCTCACTTATACAACACAACTCTAGATTTTATTCAAGTCACGGAATATTTTGCTATTTTGTTCCTAAACGAAATGAAATACCTATTATATTCTAATTAATTCCTATTATTTATATTCTACTTACTTCCTATTATACAAAAAGGGTCCAGATAGACTGATCAAAAAAGGGCTTCATTTCGATTTTCCAATTTGGACACATATTCATTTCCTTCGTATGACCAGAAAAATACAATGACTCAAAGAAGTTCTTACCACGAATTTTGTACCGCGCACATTATTTAGAACAACTAGGAAAGTAAGTATCAAGAAAAAAATATTCTTCGGAATAGTGGAATACAAAATTAATAAGAAATGCAAAAATGAAGCCACGCAAAGGGCACCTAATCTCACCTCCTTCTATAAAGAAAAGAACCAGACATTCGAACCCTTTTTTAAAAAGAAGTGTCTAGAGATTTACCTACTTAGTGTATACTAAGTAGTATAGTAAAGAATATAGACCCCAATGCATCTCGAGGTATTTGTATCAATATCTATTTGGTAGATCCTTTTTCTGTGCCAGGAACCAGATTTGAACTGGTGACACGAGGATTTTCAGTCCTCTGCTCTACCAACTGAGCTATCCTGACCCTTTCTTGTGCATCATCCTAGTAGAGTATTTGCATCTATGTCAATTAAAGGGATTAAAAAATCAATAAAGTATTTAAAGGGATTAAAATCAATAAAGTATTCCATTCCTAATTTGGAAATGGGGAGGATAGTCCTATGCATTGTGGATGGCTTACTTAATAATACTTTTAAATTAAATTAATAATAGAGATTTTTTGCGGATACTCTAATAAAAAAGAAATCTATTTAATGAATAGTATAAGATCTATTGAGTTCTCTTCGCACTCCTTTGTGAAAGAGTAGAATGAGAAAGCTAATGAATCTTGAACCCGTTGATAAAAGAGAAAAGAGGATAAATACCATGGTTAGAGAATAAAAGAGGGTTTGGGGATAGAGGGACTTGAACCCTCACAACTTATAAGGATTTTCCTTTTACTAGAAATTTCATTGTTGTCAGTATTGACATGTAGAATGGGACTCTCTCTTTATCCTCGTCCGATTAATCCTATTTTTAAAAGATCTCAAAAACAATGAATTGAAGGATTTGATTACTCAATATTCGAGTGGAGTGAATTCACAATAATTCTAAAAAATGCAGAATTTTCTATTTCCTAATCATTCCTAATATCATTCTAAAAAATAAATAAAGAACCTATACTATATTAAGGTATGGGTTGTGTGATTAATCGTTTGTTATGTCAGTATCTATACGTGTGTATTAGATGTATAAAGCCCTTCTTTCTCTAATTTAGTAATTTAGAGTAGAGGTAGTTTTACTACCAACACAACGTAATTACACCTCGATTCGTTAGAACAGCTTCCATTGAGTCTCTGCACCTATCCTTTTCCTTTGGGTTCTAGTTTGAGAACCACTTGTTTTTTCAAAAAAGGGATTTGGCTCAGGATTGCCCATTTCTCAATCCAGGGTTTCCCTGAATTTGGAAGTTACCACATAGCAGGTTTCCATATCAAGGCTCAATACAATTAAGTCCGTAGCGTCTACCGATTTCGCCATATCCCCATTGTCCTTTTTTTCTTTGAAACCTAGATTCCTTGTGTAATTTCCTACATCTCTTAGTTTTTTTTTGAATCATTGAATTCATTATTCGACGTAGTCTAGCAGCTCGTCTCTATTCAAGAGACCCCGCTTATTGCAATTCAGAATTGAATTGATTCTACCGTTGATATATTTGCAATTCAGTCGTTATCAATATATCCAAAAGTTTTTCTCTCCCCCACCCCTTCCTTATTTTTTTAGAATATTTAAAATCATACTATAACACTTGATATTCATTCTTTTTTTCTAATCAGAATTTGAAATTTCATTTGTTATGATTCTAGCTTTTCCTTAGTGAAATATTAATCCTTAAATTATTAACAAATAAAAAAACACAAAATATTTCATAAAATGTAAAAATATATATAATGCTTGAATGAAAATTACAAAAGATTAACATTTTCTCTTTATTATTCATATAGATTATTCTTTTCTATGTATTAGATTATTCGTCCGAGACATATCAAATCAAAAATATCTGAAATCAAATTCAATATAGAAATTGGAATAGATTCTATTAGAAAAATGGATTTTTGAGTTAGAGAAATAAAAAGAAAGTTCAATAGATTCTATAATCCTATTAAATTCTATAATCCTCTATTAAATTCTATAATCCTATTTAAGAATATCGTTTAGTTAAGCATATCAAGCTAACTTTATCTTTATGAAATTTTAGTATTTTTTCTAAGTGGAATTTAAAATTTCGAACTAGTTAATAACTAAGATTAATAATTAAGATCTGCCATTTTTAAAATTTCCTATATATATTTCTATTTGTTACACTATTTCTGTTATGTAAGCCCACTTAGCTCAGAGGTTAGAGCATGGCATTTGTAATGCGAGGGTCATCGGTTCAAATCCGATAGTCGGCTTTTTTCTCTATTGATGTTCCATGAACAAGAATCTCTTTTTTTTTCTCCGAATTAAATGGAGAATCTAGAGTCCATTACGTCGTTCTACCTTACAATTTTGCTAGATACAAAACATTAAAATAAATAATATATATACAAAAAATCCAGATGTTGATGAAATTCCATTTTTTGTGGTACTTTAGTAGATTTTACTCTATTTATCCTTTAGTTTAATTCAGTTTAAATTTTAATGTATTCTGTAATGTAAATACAATGAAATTTATTGTGTAAAATGGAATTTCAATAAAAAAAGCAGTCTTCATGTCCCGTTATCGAGGACCTCGTTTAAAAAAAATACGCCGTCTGGGAGCTTTACTAGGACTCACTAGAAAAACGCCTAAATCCGGAAGTAATCTGAAAAAGAAATTCCATTTTGGGAAAAAAGAGCAATATCGTATTCGTCTTCAAGAAAAACAGAAATTACGTTTTCATTATGGTCTGACAGAACGACAATTACTTAGATATGTACATATCGCTGGAAAAGCAAAAAAGTCAACAGATCAAGTTTTACTACAATTACTTGAAATGCGTTTGGATAATATTGTTTTTCGATTGGGTATGGCTTCAACCATTCCTGGGGCCCGGCAATTAGTTAATCATAGACATATTTTAGTTAATGGTCGTATAGTTGATATACCAAGTTTTCATTGCAAACCCCGAGATATTATTACTACGAAGGATAACCAAAGATCAAAACGTCTAGTTCAAAATTCTATTGCTTCATCCGATCCGGGCAAATTGCCAAAGCATTTGACGGTTGATACATTGCAATATAAAGGACTAGTACAAAAAATCTTAGATAGAAAGTGGGTCGGTCTGAAAATAAATGAGTTGCTAGTTGTAGAATATTACTCTCGTCAGATTTGAGCTTAACGCAAAAGGAAAGGTTCACAAATTTTTTTTCCCGTCCCCTTTCCCCGAACTAAATCGACATAAGGCTCTTAATTCGTATTTTCTCATTCACCTAGCAGAAATAGATTAACCTTAGGATCTTTTTTATTTTTTGTTATATTTTACATACCAAAGTAATTTGGTTTAGAAAATTCCATTAAATAAAGCTATTATTGCTCAAATAAATTGTTATTTGATTTGATACATTGTGATCGGTAACGTTGATGAATTAAGAGAAACGGAAAGAGAGGGATTCGAACCCTCGGTAGACAAAAGTCTATATAGCAGTTCCAATGCTACGCCTTGAACCGCTCGGCCATCTCTCCTACATAATTTTATTATGGAAAATAAACTGAGTGAATAGCGAGTTTTCATATTCCTGCAGTACAGGTACAGCCACAACCATTTGGGGATTCCATGGCTCTATTGGAAAAATTCTTTTTGATGTTAGCTCTAGGTATAGGTTCTTATCAAGCAACTTTATTCCATTTGATCACTCATGCTTATTCGAAACCTTTATTGTTCTTGGGATCCGGATCCGTTATTCATTCAATGGAACCTCTTGTTGGATATTCACCAGATAAAAGTCAGAATATGGTTCTTATGGGTGGTTTAAAAAAATATGTTCATATTACAAGAACAACTTTTTATTGGGTACAATTTCTCTTTGTGGTATTCCACCTCTTGCTTGCTTCTGGTCCAAAGATGAAATTCTTAGTAATAGTTGGTTGTATTCAACTTTTTTTGGAATAATAGCTCCTTTTACTGCAGGATTAACTGCATTTTATATTTTTCGAATATATTTACTTACTTCTGATGGGTCTTTGCGTGTTCATTTTCAAAATTACAGTAGTACTAAAGAAGGTTCGTTGTATTCAATATCCTTATGGGGAAAAAGCATACCCAAATGAGTCAATAGAGATTTTGTTTTATCAACAATGAAGAGTGGAGTTTCTTTTTTTTCACAAAATATACCCCAAATTCCTGGTAATACAAGAAATAGGATAGGATTCTTTAGTACTTACTTTGGAGCGAAAAATACTTTTGTCTATCCTCACGAAACTGGGAATACTATGCTATTTCCTCTTCTTATATTACTTCTTTTTACTTTGTTCATTGGATCCATAGGAATCCATTTTGATAATGGAGTAATGGATAATGGAACATTGGAGTTAACCATATTATCAAAGTGGCTAACCCCTTCAATAAGCCTTTTCCAGGAAAGTTCTAATTCTTCCATAAATTCGTATAAATTTCTCACTAATGCAATTTCTTCTGTAAGTTTAGCTATTTTTGGTCTATTCATAGCATATATATGCTATGGATCCGCTTATTCTTTTTTTTTTTCAGAAATTGAATTTAAAAAATTCCCTTGTAAAAGGGAATCCAAAAAAGAACTTTTTGGATCAAGTAAAAAAAGGTACACAGCTGGTCATATAATCGCGGTTATATAGATGTTTTCTATACCAGGCTATTTATCTGGGGTTTAAGAAGATTTGCTGAACTAACGCATTTTTTTTGATAAAGGTGTTTTTGAAGGAGTTATCAATGGAGTAGGTCTTGCTGGTTTTTGTTTAGGAGAAGTAATAAAATATGCAGGGGGAGGGCGAATATCATCTTATCTATTCTTTTTTATGTTATGTATCCTTGTTTATATTCTTTTTTCTTCCTTAATTCATTATTCCATGAATTCCTCAAAACGAGACTCATCAAAATGCAAAATCTAAGACTACTAATAAAATAAGAAAAAAATTTGAAACATACGATTAAATTACTTCTCCCGAATATCCAACTGACTTATTAATTTCTTATAACGTACTCTATTTTTCTTTGCCAAATAAGCCAGCAAACGTTGACGTTTTCCCAAAAGACTTCGTAGACCTCTTTCCGATGAAAAATCTTTTTTGTGTAATTCCAAATGTGAAGCAAGTCTCCGTATATTATTGGTGAAACTGAATACTTGAAATTCAACAGAACCCCTGTTTTCTTGTTTTGTTTTCTTGTTTTTCTTCTTTAACCATAAACAAAAAAATTCTACCTCCTTTCTTTTTTATGTATTTTTCTGATCAGGAAAAATAAAAAATTATGTCAGTTATTTTGAAGTTATTCGAATCTCGTACACACAAAAATTTGCAATTATTCATCTACTGCTGGGATCTAAAATTTGGATTTATTTTATCGATGCAAATTGGATTTGGATAGAATGGTACATTTTTTTATTTTAGATAGAAGAAATGTTTCTTCTATCTAAAATAAAAGAATTTTGCTGATTTATTTATTGCTATATCCAATTTATAGAATTGATACACCATTTAATTGATATCATTTAGCAAAATGAAATACAACATATGCATCCATCTTTCGACTCGAGAATTTCACGGGAGAGAGATATAGTATAAGAAATAGGCTATTAAGTAACTCTAAATGAATTGTGGATACATCTGTATCCTTAACATACTGAAACGAGTGCCATTATTCGTATCAAAGCAATAGCGATTCATAAAAGCTAAATCTTGTAATCAATGGTGGGCCAATAATGAATTTTTCTGCATATGTATTAAGACGCTTGGTCTGATTTCGAAATTGTCTAGAGTTTTTTATGTTGCTTTCATTGCAAAATGATGGATCTCCTTCCGTAACTTTCCAATTACGAGTACAAGAATTGAAAGACATGAAAATTCTCAATTCTCTACAGCGTCTAGGAGATAGATAGAATATTTTCAGGAACAAGAAAATCATAAGAATCTTTTTCTCTATTAACTACCATTCCGCGTCTTCGACTTCTATTAGTTTCTTTTCTTCTTTAATGCAATAGCTATAGTTTGATATAGAATCCATTTCTCAAAGTAATGGAAACCATTCTCTTATAAGAAATGGTTCAAAAATTGCTATTCCACCTTTTAGATTTAAGTATCATGAAAAGTGATACCTGTGAAGATCGTGCATTTCAGTCATATTCAGATCCGTTTTTCGAGTTCATGATATAACCAAATTGGATGGATCTTCCACCCGTTTAGCTAAGAAAGAATAGATGCGGAGGTGGATAATAGATCGATATGAAGATCATGAGCTGCCCCATAATGAAACCACCAGTAGTCGCGAATATCTCCTTCTTCCCTAACCCAAGATTGGAAAAGAAGATCTAAGAGGGATCTATGTAGAATGCGGTCAGAAATCCATAATAGAGTCCGACCACAATGACCGAATTAATTATACTCATCGAGAAACTTAGACTACTAAGTAGAAAAGATTTGAAAATCATGTCATGGGTCTCCTTTTTTCTTTCTTTAGAGTTTTCTATATGCACAATTTCTCGATGTTTCGATGAGAATTTCTTGACTTTCCATATATAGAAAGAGATAGACTATAAATGGCATCTCTTATGTCAATAAGACCAAAGGGATGTATATTAAATGATAGGAAGTGCTAGGAAGTGGAATAGAATGAAATAGAGCCACTTTGGACTTCCCTATGAAATGAGGCATGGAACGGAGCCACTACGAAGAAATTTTGGGAGTTACAAAAGAAGCTTCGGACTCATATTGTTCATGGGTTGAGAGCAGGAGATGAACTCTAGGAGGTCAAATCTCCCGTTGTTCCTCAGTAGCTCAGTGGTAGAGCGGTCGGCTGTTAACCGACTGGTCGTAGGTTCAAATCCTACTTGGGGAGATTTGATTCATTCTTTAATGTAAGAATAAAGAATAGAATTTAAAAGCTTGCTTTGACCCTTAGGAGTAGGTAACCCGTTCGCTATCCTTGTTTCTATTGCATTCTATCTCATCGTATCACATTCCGTTCTACGATTCCACTTCGACAAAAGGAAAGAGCATACCCAAGTTCAATTGCTTTACATCCGCTATTCCGATCATGATTTTCCTACCCTCAGGGAGAAAGTAAAGGCCCTTCCCCCTTTGGAAGGCTGTGGGCGAGGAGGGATTCGAACCCCCGACACCGTGGTTCGTAGCCACGTGCTCTAATCCTCTGAGCTACAGGCCCACCCCGTCTCCATTGGATCTCTTGTAAAAGCCCAAGAAAAGGGACTTGCAAAATTTTCTCTTCACCTCACAACACCACAGTTTTTATTGTGGATATCTTAGGAAAAAGTTTGAAGAGCAAGTAACCTCCATCAAAAGGGTAATTAGAGGGGAAAGCCTACACTTTCACAAAGTAGAATTTCTACACATGAACATGAGAGCTTGAGCTCACCCCTAGGACTTGAAAAGTCTTGGGAAGGTTCAAGCCAAATTTCATGTAAATCCAACACTTTTTGAGGCACTTTTGGAGGTGATTGAAAAAGAGGCCAATTTGAATGTGAATTCAAATTGCAGCAACTTTCACCACTCAAATTCAAAAGTTAGCTCCATATTCAAACTCAGCACATTTTTCTGAGTAAGCCCACCAATTTTCGTCCTCATTGGAGTTCATCTTGTCAAGAGCTAAATTTGCAAGAATTCAAAACTGAATTTGAATTTCAGTTTAAACATGCAGCAAATTTAGCCAAACACAGTTCAAATTTGAGAATTCAAATTTAAACCAAGACTTGGTGACTAAGTCTCACATTAAATTGTGAGTAGCTAAGGATATTTTGGCACAACAGAATTCAGAAAATTGGAAAAACAAAAGAATTAGAGGGGAGGCCCACTGGTCAGTAGACTTAGCACAGAAGTCTCCTCAGCCGACTTCCTCGACCGAGCGCGCTCGCCAGCTGCAGCCAGCGTTGGCGCCCGACCACCTCGGCCGGCCAGCTCCTGCTTCGGCAGAGGAGGTGGCACAGAAGGTGTCGCGCTCTCCACTGGCCTCAGGGGCCTATAAAAGGCCTGAGACCGCCGGCGAGTTGCTGATTTTCACGAGTTCCGCAACCAGCAGCCTAGTCGCCCGAGCTCCGATCGTATGCCACCCCAGCTGTGATCATCTTCCGGCTTTGACCTCCATAGGAAAGTGAAGCGCTAGCTCGTCCTCAAGACCACCGCACAAACCGTTCCAAGGTTTGACCTTTGTGCGCGGAGAATTTTCCAGTTTAGGACGGGTAGCTCCTTTCGGGACCCGATTAGGTTTAGGAGAAATTCGGGAAGCTTAGTGGGTGGGAGGTCGAACGGAGCTGTGAGAGAGCATCTAGATGTTCTGGCGACCCTTCTCGATCGAAAACCGGAAGGAAATCACCGCCGGAACCCTAAGTTCACCCTAGGACAGTATGGCGGAGGAGGGGGTCGCCGGTGAGGTCTGGGTTGCCGGCCGTTTAGGGCCCAACAGAGCTCATGCCGAGTTTCCCGAGGTTTCCCTGAGTGTGGCGACGCGATTAGCGCACGAAGGAGATGGTCAGAAGGGCGGGAACACGTTGCCGAGGTAGCACAGAGGCATAGGGCTCGTCGCCGGCGAGCTATGACGGTTAGCCGGCGGCGACATGGTGTCCAGCGGGTTCAGCACCCGAGATTACGTGGGGGCGGCGAGTCTCGTCGGCTCCGGTGAGCTAGATCGCCGGGAACGCTGACCTCGCCGGAGCTCCGGCGGCTCGGGGCGGCGACGTCAGGAGGTAGACGAAGGGCGCGGCCCCACCTGTCAGCCCCTGTGCTAATCGCGCGCGAGCGCGCGGTTAGTTCAATTTAAATGGGCGGACCCCGCTGTCAGCCTCTGGTTTAGCGCGGGAGGGGATTTTCTGTAGGAAAATAATTCAGGGATTAGCTCAAGCTTTAGAAATTCATAATTTGGTGTTGGAAGCTCCAAATTCAATGAACCAAATTTTGCTGAACTCAGGATTCTGAGTACTTTCCAGCAATACCAAATTCAGCTCATGAAAGTGAATAGTTTTCTAGAATTAAATCCCCAAAGTTTAAACTGTTGGGAATTTTATCGGGAGAACTACTTTATGAAAAACTCTGAAATTTGGCTGAAAGGTTCATTGGAAAATCCCTGAATCCCAGTAAAATTTTCAGATTGATCCAAGTTCATTTAGTTACCCTAATGGGGTGATTAAGAGAACTGCCCTGAGAAAATAGAAAAATATACAGAAACATTTTTCATATTTTCTCAAATCTTAATTAGGGCATAACTTTCTGTAGAATTCTTCAAATGACATGAAACCAACTCCATTAGAACCATCTTGAAGTCTAGTTTCCAGAAAGTAATGGTTGGAGCCATGAAAACCCCTGGAATTATTCAGAGGCTCAAATATTGACCAAATGGGCTTTTATTTGTACAAGGTGCAAATGAACTCTGTTTCAAATGAAACTTGGTCAAGACTCTGGTTAGGACCCTGCCAAGCCACAATAAAAATTTCAGAACCAAAGGGGAGGGCTAGCTAGAGTTAGTAGTAAATAAGTATTCAAGTTTACACATTGCATTAAAATTTACATGTAGTATTATATTCGACGTGTAGCCATTGAAGAAGAGACTCCGGAAGTGCTGGACTTCCTTCTTCCGGACGAAGAACTAACCCCTGACCAGCAGCAACAAGGCAAGCCCCGATTTGCATTAACCCTTTTATAAGTCTTACTTTGTTTACATGTGTCATATGAAGTATGTATGTGCATTAGGTATTGGATGAATGAAACCCCACTTGCATAACCAAAGGTTCCTAAAAGAGTGAGGGTAGTGTCAAGGACCTCGAGTAAACAGGCTATGCTTAATGAGTTATAGGACTTCGGTACAAGTCGAGTAGTTGGAATGTACTCGCGAGATAGGCATTGGGACACACGGGTTCGGTTGAGTGATGTGAGATTACTTTAGTAATGAAAATGAGACTAGGCAGGGGCTAGGGCGCAGCAAGAGGAAGTCTTGTGTGCGCAGCCCTGTCCGTGTCGATTGAGGACCGATCCGTGTGCGGCCCTGCTTAACAAGTATTGAACGTACCGAAGGCATATCGGATATATGGGCCCCGATAAACCGATGTAGCCTAAACCTCCGGGCGTCGAGGCATAACGCACCAATTTATAGGTGTAGGCTGAGGGCAGCAAGGTGGAAATCTGCCAACGGGCATAGAGAGATGCTCCGTGTGGGGAACCTCCTGCTCGTTTCGGTGCGACCGGTTCGACGTTTGGGCTGTTGGGTGAAAGGTTGTCCCATACGATATCGAGTGAGCGTGCTGTGCAGCTCCACGGGTGGGCGTACGTGACGTGCTCTTTGGGTTTTCCCTGCAGGTGTATATCGAGTCGATTCGCCGTCCCTCGCGGTGACAAGTACCGCTTGTTCACTGCGTCGTAACGTAGACTAATGAATGAAATGTTATAATTCAATATTGCTGTTATGACATAATTGTATTGTTACCTGTGTGCCACCAAATATTGCTCACTAAATTTCATCTTCATGAAATGTTAACTTGTTGCTAAAAGATGAACTAAGGATGAACTTGTAGGCGTGTCCATTTGCTGCAACATTGCTACCCTATGTCATAGTACACCTCATGTAGAGTTTCATGCTTAGGTGAGTCGGTTAAGCCTTGCTGAGCCTTCGTGCTCACGGTTGCTGCTTAAGTGTTTTACAGGTGAGGAGCCATCCATGGACTCGGAGTACGAGTCCACCGGCGAAGGTTACCCTCCGTCGGGGACCACGGCTGAGTGGGAGCCGTACACGCCGCGCTGAGCTGAGGAGTGCAGCTAGTGTGGGTTGCCCTAGGGCTGGGCAACCACTTTTGCTAGATAGGCGGGCGTGAGTTGTATAAACGAAACTTCCGCTGTGTAATAAAAGACCCTAGTTTGTAACTGAGAAGTGTACTATTTTGTACATTCAGTTTGTCCTCCCATGTAATATAATGTATTCTTATGACGTGTGCTGTCGGGTGTCGCATCACGCGGCACCACCCTCTGCGATCCTGGATGAGCGGATCCCAGTCCGCCACAGCCTGGTATCAGAGCTGCAGTGGGGATAGCACAGTACTTAAGGACTGCATTATGGGAAAAACTTAGGTATACGGTGAGGAATCGGTAGTTGCCCAAGTAAGGACTATATTAGCATAGTTACTTAAAGTGGCAAAGACTAACTTATGTGTTATAATTCTGAATTCCAATTATGTAACGACGCACCTACGCTCTGGTAAGTATGGTAAGGAACGCCACCGAAAGCGGGTCAATTTCGGTTAGCTCCCCCTGACGAGGAAAGTGGTTCAGGGATTGGTCTCACAGCTTGGTGTGAGACGTCAATATGAACCTCTTGGACTCTTCATGTCCCTGAGTTCATATGCAACGCTGATCCCTAGCGTGCATTAGGCAAGTAAGTGGAGACCCCATCGCGTGGTCAGTAACGCGAGAGTGTGTTTGTCTGGAAATAGCCCAGGAGGACATACACAGTGCTTGCCATCAGCGTGCCCTGTAGGGCAGTAGGTGGTATCTATTGGGTTGATAACATTCCCAACCGTGACGACCCATTCATGACATACTCGGGTTCCCCGTCGTGTGGTGTTGAAACATGATCACGTGCCTTGAGACGTGACTTAGCTCAAGGACGGCCGTATGACAATGATACGGGCGTTTGTATTTACTGTCAAATATGGAACTGCCTGAAATGAATAACCATTGAGTGCACCATTATTGTGTGGACTTCTGCAGGTACTAACCACGTATGTATCCGCGTAGAAAACGTGTGCGAGAGACCGTTTAGTGCCACACTTGAGACGTATATACCGGTATGATCCGGTTAGGATTTTCTTTTGTGAGGAACGTAGTACCGAGATATTGTAGGCATATGCATGAAAATATTTAGAACAAGGAACTAAAATCATTAGGTTCAACAATTTTGACCCTGGTTGGGTATAAAAATGGGATAGTGAAGCAGGATAGCCAAATGGATGAAAAACAGAGTGCTCTGTTTTGGACAGCAAGTTTGCTGATCTTCAACAGGGCATAACTCACGGGTCCTTTAGCCTAAAGAGGTGTGCTATATAGTTCTGGAAAGGTATTGAAGTACTCTACAACTTTGTTGTAGACTTCCAGAGCTGAAACTCACCTTAAGATGGCTTAAATCCCAGAGGAATGTAAACTGTCCAGAACCAGGACAGAGTAAAACATTCTCTGAACTGTTCTGTTTTCAAACATAACTCCCAGTAGAAAAATCTAAAATTTTCATATAATACATCCTTAGAAAGGAGATAAGAAGTGTGACATCTTTGTAATTCAAAGTTTCTGAAGTTTCAGCACAGATTTCAGTGGAAACTCAAATTGAAAACAGCCACTTCCAAGGGAGGTACTGTTAAAATTCTTCCAGAAATTCTGCTGACTTTGAATTAGCATAACTTTTTAACCAAGGCTGATCTGGGGGCAATTGAATACTCGTTGGAAAGATACTGAAGTTAACTTTAACTTTAGTATTCAACGTGAGTCATGAAAATGCCCAGAACCAGATCAGGACTTGGAATAGGTGGAAACTGGTCATTCTGACAGAAGAATGACAGTTGAACTCTTTGAAAAGGGTGTTGTACCCTAAGGGTGTGATACGTGATGACAACGCGATAATAATGTCGCGTAGAGACCAAACCCAGTTATGGTGAGCTTCCAAAGTGGAGGTTCATCAAGTTGGATTAAACTAGCTTGTGTTTGGTCTGGTAATGGTGTAGCTTGTGCAAAGTTATTACATTATCTACTTACGAGATATATCGCATGTTTTTGTTGTCATAATATTTTTACGCCCATTGTAATGGAACTGCATGCAAGTGTTGCGGGACTGATGCTATTGTCGTATGGTTGCAGACGGTTCGTACTAGGACCACGCACGAGGTAGGTGGCTCTAGCCAAGGGGGAGGCGATGACTCCCAGCCACCGGCCTACGACCGCACCCCGCAGCAGCAGCCACCACCGCCGCCTCCGCTTACTCTAGCAGATGTGATAGCGGCATTGGTGGGAGGTCGTGAGGAGCAGACCGACCTGCTCTGCACGATCGTGCAGAATATGTCCCAGGCGGGGGGACGTCAAGAGCGAGGGCCTCGTGAGCCCCGTGAAGTGTCGTACTCGGATTTCATGAGTACGCACCCTCCAGTGTTCACCGAAGCCGAAGAACCACTGGAGGCGGACAACTGGCTGCGGACTATCGAGTCCAAGTTCGGGCTGCTCCAATGTACGGAGCGACAGAAGACCCTGTTCGCCGCACAGCAGCTCCACGGTGCCGCTGGTGCGTGGTGGGCGAACTATATCGCCTCACGTCCGGCTGGCCATGCCGTGGAATGGCAAGAGTTCCGGGAGGCGTTCCGCGCCTACCACATTCATCCCGGAATAATGAAGAGGAAGTTCCAAGAATTCTTGGAGCTGAAGCAGGGCGGGAGGAGTGCCCACGACTACTCCCGTGCCTTCAACCATCTGGCGCAGTATGCGTCAGACTATATCTCCACGGAGGAGAAGAAGAGGGAGCATTTCTATCGGGGGTTACACCCCGAAATGAAGACGCACCTCGTTCAGTGGAATCGCGGCATATTCAACGACTTAGTCAATGCCGCGATCATGCAAGAGGACACTCAGCGGGAGTTGGCAGCTGAGCAGAGGAAGCGCAGCGCTCCACCTAGCAGCGGTGGTGGCGCGCCTCAAAAGTACCGTATGGTGTATCGGACACCATCCGGGCAGCAGTGGCGTCCACCGGCGCGACCTCAACAGTTCGGGGGACGTTCGTTCCAAGCACCTCCGTTCCGTCCGCCGATGCCACCACCAAGACAACAGAAACAGCAACAGCAGACGGTACGCCGGGCATTGCCACCGCCACAACGCGCCCCGGGATTCCGTCCAACGATTAGCGGGGGACCGCCCCGTTTCACCTGCTTCACGTGTGGCCAGGCGGGCCACTTCGCGAAGGACTGTCCCCAGGGGCAGCAGAGCAGCGGGCAAGCCCAGCTCCAGGGCGGTGCTCGAGGCCGACCTCCGGTGAAGAAGGTTGGTCAGCGGACTGGAGGCGTCCGCAACCTCGACAATGAGGACGCCCCAGAGGGAGATAACGTGCTGGCGGGTACGTTCACTCTCAACCATCAAGCCATCATAATATTGTTCGATTCTGGTGCAACCCACAACTTCATTAGTGCATCATATGTGGCTCAGCATCAGCTGGAAGCCTTTCCAACCGAGTGTTCTTATATGATCCGCTCACCGGGAGGAAAGATTTCAGCAACGATGATGGTTCCAAAAGCACCACTGTGCTTAGGTGGGAAGATATATCCCACCACTATGATTATCCTAGGGGGACAGAAGATTGATGCAATCTTGGGAATGTCATGGCTAAGCTACCATGGCGCTGTCCTCGAAACTTTAACACGGACGGTTCACCTCAACTCCCCATTACACCGTCCGTAGTCCCTCCTATTAGATAATCCAGTCAGAGAGGTTTCAGCGATCAATAGTGCTGAGGCTCTCAAGTTAGAAGACATCCCCGTAGTCCGGGAGTATCCCGACGTGTTTCCGGATGATCTACCGGGCATGCCACCTGAGCGGGATGTCGAGTTCAAGATCGAGCTCGCACCCGGGACTACACCCATATCACGGAGACCATACAAGATGGCTCCAAATGAGCTGGCGGAACTGAAAGAACAGCTCAATGATCTGTTGAGCAAGGGTATCATTAGGCCGAGTTCCTCGCCTTGGGGATGCTCGGCGCTGTTCGTGAAGAAGAAGGATGAAACCCTGAGGCTGTGTGTAGACTACCGGCCGCTCAACGCCGTCACCATCAAAAATAAGTACCCACTGCCCCGCATCGACATATTGTTTGATCAACTTGTGGGTGCAAGTGTGTTCTCCAAGATGGACCTTCGCTCTGGATATCACCAGATAAAGATCCGGGCGGAGGATATCCCGAAGACGGCCTTCTCGACGAGATATGGGTTATATGAATATCTCGTCATGTCCTTTGGTCTCACAAATGCTCCAGCCCACTTCATGTATCTCATGAACTCGGTGTTCATGCCGGAGCTGGACAAGTACGTGGTAGTGTTCATCGACGACATCTTGGTTTACTCCAAGACAGAAGCCGAACATGCCGAACACTTGCGGATCGTTCTTCAACGATTGCGAGACCACAAGCTCTACGCCAAGTTCAGTAAGTGCGAGTTTTGGATCAGCCAAGTGCCATTCTTGGGACATATCATCTCAGCAGAAGGCATTGCGGTTGACCCAAGTAAAATAGAGCAAGTGTTGAAATGGAAAGCTCCCACTTCAGTTCATGAAGTCAGAAGCTTCCCCGGGTTAGCGGGATACTACCGGAGATTCATTCCAAGCTTCTCCAAGCTCGCTAAGCCGATGACGGAGTTGCTGAAGAAAGGGGCGAAATATGTTTGGAACACGGCGTGTGAAGGAGCGTTCCGAGCATTGGTGAAGCATCTCACCACAGCCCCGGTCTTAGCTCAGCCGGACACAACAAAGCCCTTCGACGTGTATTGTGACGCGTCCGGTATTGGGCTCGGCTGCGTGTTGATGCAGGAAGGACGTGTGGTCGCTTATGGCTCACGCCAACTTCGGAACCATGAGCAGCATTATCCCACTCATGACCTTGAGCTTGCTGCAGTGGTTTTGGTGCTGAAAATGTGGAGGCACTATCTCCTGGGGAATTTGGTGCATCTCTACACCGACCACAAGAGCTTGAAATACATTTTCACCCAGAAGGAGCTGAACATGAGGCAACGGAGGTGGTTACAATTAATCAAGGACTATGAAATTGAGATTCACTACCACCCCGGCAAGGCGAATGTGGTTGCCGACGCGCTGAGTCGGAAATCACATGTCCATCACCTCACCATTCTACCGGTGGAGGAGGAAGAGCCAAGTTTATACTTGGTTCCTTATGGATCGCTGTACAACCTTGCCCTCATCCCTACCATTAGGGAGGACATCATTGCAGCTCAGAAGACGGATAAAGGCATGGCACATCTCTGGAGACGTATGGACAACGGGGAAATCAAATGTTTCCGGAAGGATGATGAGGGGACGCTGTGGTTCAATGACCGCATAGTCGTACCCCGGGATATGGAGTTGAGAAAGAAGATCCTCGATGAAGCTCACTTGTCCAAGTACTCCATTCATCCGGGCAGCAACAAAATGTACCAAGATTTGAAAAAGAAATTTTGGTGGACACGGATGAAGCGGGAGGTAGCTAAGTACGTATCCGAGTGCGATACGTGTAGACGAGTGAAAGCTGATCACATGAAGAAATCAGGGCTGTTGCAACCCCTGAAGATCCCGGCATGGAAATGGGAAGATGTGAGCATGGATTTCATTGTGGGATTACCCCTAACGTCCAACAAGCATGATTCCATATGGGTAATCGTTGATCGGTTAACCAAGACGGCTCACTTCATCCCGGTGAATACACGTTACAATGCCGGCAAATATGCGGAGCTCTACATAGCAAAGATTCTATGCCTATACGGGGTACCCAAGACCATTGTCTCAGATCGAGGTGCATTATTTGTATCTCGCTTTTGGGAGCAGCTACACGCTGCATTGGGTACTAAGTTGATCAGGAGCTCCGCCTATCACCCTCAGACAGATGGCCAGACAGAGAGGGTGAATCAAGTCCTGGAAGACATGTTGAGAGCATGTGCCATCCACCATGGTAGGAACTTGGATGATCACCTACCATTGGCGGAATTCTCGTACAACAACGGCTATCAGGCGAGTATCAAAATGGCACCTTACGAAGCTCTCTACGGTCGTAAATGCCGCACCCCATTAAATTGGTGTGAGTACGGTGAAAGGGTCACATTCGGGGTTGATGTGGTGAACGACGCCGAGGAGCGCGTTCGGACAATTCAAGCCAATTTGAAGGCCGCTCAATCCCGACAAAAGAGCTACGCTGATAAGAGGCGTAGACCGTTGCACTTTGACGTTGGGGAACACGTGTACCTCCGCGTGTCTCCAATGAAGGGCGTGCACCGGTTCGGTGTGAAGGGGAAGCTCGCTCCCCGTTTTATTGGACCCTACGCTATCACCGAGAAGTGTGGACCAGCGGCGTATCGATTGGAACTACCGGCATCTCTCGCTGGTGTCCATGATATTTTTCATGTTTCGCAACTGCGAAAATGTTTAAAGCATACGGCTGCTGTTCCTACCGAAGACATCGGCGAGCTGAAACCGGATTTAACCTATGAGGAGTATCCAGTGGAAATTCTTGATGAGAAAGCCAGAACCACGCGTAGCAGAACTTCGTGGTTCTACAAGATACTCTGGAGTAACCACACCGCGGAAGAAGCGACGTGGGAGAGCGAGGAGTTCCTTCGCTCAAATTACCCGGAGTTCATGGCATATCAACACGGGTAAGTCCCTATTACATCGCTATCTCTTCTTTTGTAATCTCGGGACGAGATTCTTTTAAGGGGGGAGGGATGTAAAAGCCCAAGAAAAGGGACTTGCAAAATTTTCTCTTCACCTTGTGGATATCTTAGGAAAAAGTTTGAAGAGCAAGTAACCTCCATCAAAAGGGTAATTAGAGGGGAAAGCCTACACTTTCACAAAGTAGAATTTCTACACATGAACATGAGAGCTTGAGCTCACCCCTAGGACTTGAAAAGTCTTGGGAAGGTTCAAGCCAAATTTCATGTAAATCCAACACTTTTTGAGGCACTTTTGGAGGTGACTGAAAAAGAGGCCAATTTGAATGTGAATTCAAATTGCAGCAACTTTCACCACTCAAATTCAAAAGTTAGCTTCATATTCAAACTCAGCACATTTTTCTGAGTAAGCCCACCAATTTTCGTCCTCATTGGAGTTCATCTTGTCAAGAGCTAAATTTGCAAGAATTCAAAACTGAATTTGAATTTCAGTTTAAACATGCAGCAAATTTAGCCAAACACAGTTCAAATTTGAGAATTCAAATTTAAACCAAGACTTGGTGACTAAGTCTCACATTAAATTGTGAGTAGCTGAGGATATTTTGGCACAACAGAATTCAGAAAATTGGAAAAACATAAGAATTAGAGGGGAGGCCCACTGGTCAGTAGACTTAGCACAGAAGTCTCCTCAGCCGACTTCCTCGACCGAGCGCGCTCGCCAGCTGCAGCCAGCGTCGGCGCCCGACCACCTCGGCCGGCCAGCTCCTACTTCGGCAGAGGAGGTGGCACAGCAGGTGTCGCGCTCTCCACTGGCCTCAGGGGCCTATAAAAGGCCCGAGACCGCCGGCGAGTTGCTGATTTTCACGAGTTCCGCAACCAGCAGCCTAGTCGCCCGAGCTCCGATCGTATGCCACCCCAGCTGTGATCATCTTCCGGCTTTGACCTCCATAGGAAAGTGAAGCGCTAGCTCGTCCTCAAGACCACCGCGCAAACCGTTCCAAGGTTCGACCTTTGTGCGCGGAGAATTTTCCAGTTTAGGACGGGTAGCTCCTTTCGGGACCCGATTAGGTTTAGGAGAAATTCGGGAAGCTTAGTGGGTGGGAGGTCGAACGGAGCTGTGAGAGAGCATCTAGAGGTTCTGGCGACCCTTCTCGATCGAAAACCGGAAGGAAATCACCGCCGGAACCCTAAGTTCACCCTAGGACAGTATGGCGGAGGAGGGGGTCGCCGGTGAGGTCTGGGTTGCCGGCCGTTTAGGGCCCAACAGAGCTCATGCCGAGTTTCCCGAGGTTTCCCTGAGTGTGGCGACGCGATTAGCGCACGAAGGAGATGGTCAGAAGGGCGGGAACACGTTGCCGAGGTAGCACAGAGGCATAGGGCGGTGTCCAGCGGGTTCAGCACCCGAGATTACGTGGGGGCGGCGAGTCTCGTCGGCTCCGGTGAGCTAGATCGCCGGGAACGCTGACCTCGCCGGAGCTCCGGCGGCTCGGGGCGGCGACGTCGGGAGGTAGACGAAGGGCGCGGCCCCACCTGTCAGCCCCTGTGCTAATCGCGCGCGAGCACGCGGTTAGTTCAATTTAAATGGGCGGGCCCCGCTGTCAGCCTCTGGTTTAGCGCGGGAGGGGATTTTCTGTAGGAAAATAATTCAGGGATTAGCTCAAGCTTTAGAAATTCATAATTTGGTGTAGGAAGCTCCAAAGTCAATGAACCAAATTTCGCTAAACTCAGGATTCTGAGTACTTTCCAGCAATACCAAATTCAGCTCATGAAAGTGAATAGTTTTCTAGAATTAAATCCCTAAAATTTAAACTGTTGGGAATTTTATCGGGAGAACTACATTATGAAAAATTCTGAAATTTGGCTGAAAGGTTTATTGGAAAATCCCTGAATCCCAGTAAAATTTTCAGATTGATCCAAGTTCATTTAGTTACCCTAATGGGGTGATTAAGAGAACTGCCCTGAGAAAATAGAAAAATATACAGAAACATTTTTCATATTTTCTCAAATCTTAATTAGGGCATAACTTTCTGTAGAATTCTTCAAATGACATGAAACCAACTCCATTAGAACCATCTTGATGTCTAGTTTCCAGAAAGTAATGGTTGGAGCCATGAAAACCCCTGGAATTATTCAGAGGCTCAAATATTAACCAAATGGGCTTTTATTTGTACAAGGTGCAAATGAACTCTGTTTCAAATGAAACTTGGTCAAGACTCTGGTTAGGACCCTGCCAAGCCACAATAAAA
>JASWHV010000010.1:8084451-8096951 GCA_030760725.1 Neostapfia colusana | reverse complement strand
GTCTTTCTCGCCGAGTTTCTGGACAGACCGATGTTGCTTGGGTGTTTCGTTCATAACTCGAGTTTTACAGATCCGATTGACGTGATTATCTTTGGTTTGTCTTCACAACTCAATTATATATCATCTGTGAAATTTTCACGAGCTTCGGATCTGTAGTTTTTGAGATACACGAGTTTCTTTACAGTGTTGCAGATCTGTTTTATATCGGGTAGAACAGATTGATCTTCGTTTAATATTTTGATCGTATCTCAAGTTTTACTTCGTGTTTTCAAGTGATTCTTGTTGCATTAGATCCGTGACTTGATTCTCTACCTCTATACTTGATTTGTCACGGTTGAACACATTTGAAAACACTTGCACACACGGTTTCTTTAACCGATTGATTTTTGCTGAGGGGTTTTTGTTGTTTCCGCTGCGAAAAGTTTTAATCTACCATTCACCCCCCTCTGATAGCTTTTCACGTGCTCTTCGATCCTACAATTGGTATCAGAGCCAAGGTGCTCTAATCTTTGTGATTTGCACGTGTTTTGACTAACCATCATGGAGAAGTACTCCGCAAAACCTTGTGTCTTCAATGGCATCGATTTTCAGGTTTGGAAGGCGCGGTTGGAGGCCTACATACAGGCGCAAGGCTTCGCCATATGGGAAAAGGTCTACCGGAACTTCGATGTACCACCCAACGATCAAGTTACGGCTGCAAACATGAGAGATGTTGACCACAACAACAAGGCTCGCAACTTGATCATCCAAGGATTGACTCAAAGCGACTTCGACCGTGTTGCACACCTCCGATCTGCATATGATGTTTGGAAAGCTCTTTGTGACTACCATGAAGGATCCAATACGATCAAGAAGGTAAGGCAAGATATATTCAAGAAAGAATACATGCGTTTTGAGATGCAACCCGGTGAGTCAATTGACGACCTTTTTGCTCGCTTTAATAAAATTCTCAGCAACTTGCGTAGTGTCAATGTTAACTTTTCAGATGCTGAAAATGCTAGACAATTGTTAGGAGCATTAGATATGTCAATTTGGGAGATGAAAGTTACATCTATTCGTGAATCTACTGTCATGAGTTCTCTTACTTTAGACGTGCTTTATTCTAAATTGAAAACTCATGAAATTGACATCATCTCACGTAAAAACCCCAACAAGTCTATTGCATTTGTTTCGCAACGTGACATGTCTAGTTCTAGTCAATCATCATCTAGTGGTGCACTCTCATTGCTGTCCTTTCTAACCCTTGAACAGATTGAAGAGTTTCCAGAGGAGGAGCTTGCACTCATCTCTACTCGGTTCTCAAAAGCATTACAAAATGTGAGAACTAGAAGGAGAGGAAGCTCCGGACCTCAACGATGTTTTGAATGTGGTAAGACAGGACATTTTTGTACGGAGTGCCCTAACCTTTCAGGTCCGACTTCACATGAAGAAAAGCAAACAAGGCCGAAGAAATCGTTTGCAAAGAATAAGAAGAAGAAAGATTTATCAATGCGCAACATAGTGATTGATCTTCGTTTAACATTTTGATCGTATCTCAAGTTTTACTTCGTGTTTTCAAGTGATTCTTGTTGCATTAGATCCGTGACTTAATTCTCTACCTCTCTACTTGATTTGTCACGGTTGAACACATTTGAAAACACTTGCACACACGGTTTCTTTAACCGATTGATTTTTACTGAGGGGTTTTTGTTGTTTCCGCTGCGAAAAGTTTTAATCTACCATTCACCCCCCTCTGGTAGCTTTTCACGTGCTCTTCGATCCTACAGAGCTGACGACAGCCATGCACCACCTGTGTCCGCGTTCCCGAGGGCACCCCTCTCTTTCAAGAGGATTCACGGCATGTCAAGCCCTGGTAAGGTTCTTTGCTTTGCATCGAATTAAACCACATGCTCCACCGCTTGTGCGGGCGCCCGCCAATTCCTTTGAGTTTCATTCTTGCGAACGTACTCCCCAGGCGGGACTCTTAACACGTTAGCTACAGCACTGCACGGGTCGAGTCGCACAGCACCTAGTATCCATCGTTTACGGCTACGACTACTGGGGTCTCTAATCCCATTTGCTCCCCTAGCTTTCGTCTCTCAGTGTCAGTGTCAGCCCAGCAGAGTGCTTTCGCCGTTGGTGTTCTTTCCGATCTCAATGCATTTCACTGCTCCACCGGAAATTCCCTCTGCCCCTACCGTACTCCAGCTTGGTAGTTTCCACCGCCTGTCCAGGGTTGAGCCCTGGAATTTGACGGCGGATTTGAAAAGCCACCTACAGACGCTTTACGCCCAATCATTCTGGATAACGCTTGCATCCTCTGTATTACCGCTGGCTGCTGGCACAGAGTTAGCCGATGCTTATTCCTCAGATACCGTCATTGTTTCTTCTCCGAGAAAAGAAGTTGACGACCCGTAGGCCTTCCACCTCCACGCGGCATTGCTCCGTCAGGCTTTCGCCCATTGCGGAAAATTCCCCACTGCTGCCTCCCGTAGGAGTCTGGGCCGTGTCTCAGACCCAGTGTGGCTGATCATCCTCTCAGATCAGCTACTGATCATCGCATTGGTAAGCTATTGCCTCACCAACTAGCTAATCAGACGCAAGCCCCTCCTTGGGCGGATTTCTCCTTTTGCTCCTCAGCCTACGGGGTATTAGCAACCGTTTCCAGTTGTTGTTCCCCTCCAAAGGGCAGGTTCTTACGTGTTACTCACCCGTTCGCCACTGGAAACACCACTTCCCGTTCGACTTGCCTGTGTTAAGCATGCTGCCAGCGTTCATCCTGAGCCAGGATCGAACTCTCCATGAGATTCATAGTTGCATTACTTATAGCTTCCTTATTCATAGACAAAGCGTATTCGGAATTATCTTTCCTTCCAAAGATCACTTGTATCCATGCGCTTCAGATTATTAGCCTGGAGTTCGCCACCAGCAGTATAGCCAACCCTACCCTATCACGTCAATCCCACAAGCCTCTTATCTATTTCCGTTCGATCGTGGTGGGGGAGTAAGTCAAAATAGAAAAAACTGACATTGGGTTTAGGGATAATCAGGCTCGAACTGATGACTTCCACCACATCAAGGTGACACTCTACCGCTGAGTTATACCCCTTCCCCGTCCCATCGAGAAAGAGAATTAATGAATCCTAAGGCAAAAGGGAGAGAAACTCAAGGCCAGGCCATTCTTCATCCGGGCTTTTTTTCCGCACTATTATGGATAGTCAATAAAATAATGGGCAAAATTAGATTCAATTGTTAACCGATCCTATCAAAAATAGGATTGACTATGGATTCGAGCCATAGCACAAGGTTTCATAAAATCTGTACGATTTTCCCGATCTAAATCGAGCAGGTTTCTATGAAGAAGATCTTGTTCAGCATGTTTTATTCGATACTGGCAGGAGAAGAACACGACTCAGTATTCTTAAAAGAACAGGGGAAGCAGAACCAACTCAAGATGATATGGGTCGCCCCTTCTTCTTGCTCCAAAGATCTTACCATTTCCGAAGGAACTGGGGCTACATTTCTTTTCAATTTCCATTCAAGAGTTTATATCTGTTTCCACGCCCTTTTTTTGAGACCTCAAAACATGAAATGGACAAATTCCTTCTCTTAGGAACACATACAAGAAAAAGGATAATGGTAGCCCTCCCATTAACTACTTCATTTTCATTTATGAATTTCATAGTAATAGAAATCCATGCCCTACCGAGACAGAATTTCGAACTTGCTATCCTCTTGCCTAATAGGCAAAGATTGACCTCTGTAGAAAGAATGATTCATTCGGATCGATATGAGGACCCAACTCCGTTGCATTGCCAGAATCCGTGTTCCATATTTGAAGCGGGTTGACCTCTGTGCTTCTCTCATGGCACAATCCTCTTCCTGCTGAGCCCCCTTTCTTTTCTCCTCGGTCCACAGAGAAAAAATGTAGGACTGGTGCCGACAGTTCATCACGGAAGAAAGAACTCACAGAGCCGGGATCACTAACTAATAGAATAGTACTACTAACTAATACTAATATATAGAAATAGATATCTAGAAATAAAAACGAACTAATATATATATAATCGAAATTGAAAAGAACTGTATTTTCTATATACTTTGTCCATGTCAACAAACAATTCGAAATACCTCGACTTTTTTAGAACAGGTCCGAGTCAAATATCAATGATTCGAAGCACTTCTTTTTCCATTACAGTATTTCGGAAACTGTAACACCCCAAAATGTGTTTAAAATGTGAATATAAAATTTTTGGACGTAATGCATGTGGAGAAAGATTCAAACTCAAATTGGAATTCAAATTTGAATCAAAACAGAAAAGAAAAAGGAAAAAGAAAAAGAAAAATGGCCAGTGGGCCGAAACCAACCTCAGCCGGCCCAGCAACCCGCGGCTGTTTTCCCCCTCCCCCTCTCTCTGCCGCGCGGGGCCTGCATGTCATCCCTCCCCCCCCCCCCCCCCCCCCCCCCGCTTCTCCCCCAACCGCCACCGATCCTCCCTCGCCGATCGCCGCTGCCTCGTACGAATTCCACGCCACGAGCCAAGATCTTTGGCCAAGTGGTGCTACACCATCTAAACCGACCCCGCCGCCTCCCCTCGTGCCTTTAAACTCAAGAAAACCCCGTCGGTTTCCCCTCACCGCTGCGTTTTCGGATCCGGTGAGAACCGAGGCGTCCTCGGCCATTTTCTTCCGATCCCCATCCAGTATTTCCGATCTAACACGCGTGGCATGCCCCACCGCCGCCAGGGAGTCCTGCAGGTGAAAGAAACGATGTGTCTTGCGCTCCAATAGTCGCTCCGACGAGCACCGAGTGCCATTGCCGGACTTCGACACCGCCGACCGACTTCCAGGGCCTCCGAGTGCAGGAAAATCCCTAGGTGAGCTTCCCCTACCCCTCCGAAGCTGATCCGTGCAAAAAGATGCGAGTTCTAACGTCTAGCAGCAAAAACCGAGGCTACACCGGCGAGATCGCCGCTCCCCGCCGCCGCGCGCGCGGGCTGGCTCTGGCCAGAGCGACGTGGCCCCCTTGTGGCCCGTCCGTTTTAAATCGTGTGGTCCCGAATAGATTTAACCCGTACCACTTCGCGATCTAATCTCAGCCCTCCGTTTTAAATCCAACGGCCCACATCAACCCCGCATATTAAACCCCGAGAAACATACGAGCTACCCCCGGGGTTCTGAGGAAATAGGATCTAGCCCCGGAAACTTCTGATCTAGCCTCTGGAACTTCAGAAATTCATGTAAATGCATTTAAAAATCAGTTTTAGCCCCTGGACTTAATAAGAATTAGGAAGACCTCCCTGTTTTGCACACATAGAAACCTGAAAATTTAAAAAAGGAGAAATGGGGCCCCACAGCAGCGTGGATTTGCACATCAGCCCCTGAGGGTTATTAGTTTCAGGAAATTGAATATGTGAATAGGATTTAAATTCAAACATAGGTATATGTTCAGTTTAATTATTCTAACCTTGTTGGATATTTGTAGAACAATATGAAGTCTGAATTTAGAGGGGAAATAAACTTTTGAACTAAATAAGGTTGCTGTTTTGTGATTTATCCCTGAAATACACCCTTTAGGCACACAACAAATGTAAATGTGTGAAAATGAATCTAAGTCACCAAAAAGGGGTAGGAAAAATTTATAAAGGTTCTGTTTAGGTAATTGGAACAGTAGAAATTTCTGTATGAATTTAGGTTGCTGTTTTATTGCTGGAAATTCATTTTTAGGCTAGAAAATAATTCTGAAAATGGGCAAAAATAAATTTAAAATTGATCCCCATCAGAGAGGAAGTCAAAAGATATTTTATTGGACATTTTAGATCAGAACATTTTCTGTTTAGGTGATATGCCTTGCTATTTTAATATTAAAGTTCACTTTTAGGTATAGAAAATAAATCTGAAAATATAGGAAAATAGGTATGCATAATTAGAAAATGTTAAATGAGGTCCCCAAAATCCAAAACTTCAAATTGAGATTTTGTAGAAGATCTGAAAACCAATATGGAGTAGGAAATTATCTTTTATGCAAATTTTGTGGCTAATAAGTGTATTACCCAATATAGAAAATTTGTTCAAATTGGAAATTCATACATACTGTGCACTTAGAAATCTAAATATTAAAGCTAGAGATAATATATATGTTTAAAAGTGCATGTATGCTTAGAATCAACATATCTAGGGTAAACACAACACTTAAATATGTGTATGACTTTCATATGTATGTATGTGTGGTTTGCATGAGTGGAAATGTGGACTATGGCTTATGGAATGTTGTTTTCTTTTTGCTATGTGTATTGGCATGAGTAGAACCAGCCCCAGAGCAGGTTCTCACCTTTCAAGATCAAGACTTTCCCTTCCCAGAGCAGCAGGAAGAAGGCAAGTGTCCTTGACCACTTTGATCCTATACTAGGATGTGTAGTAAGAATTTAATTGCATTGTCAATTTGGAATATGACACCCAAGCTAGGAAGTTTTCCTGGAATTGCATTATCTTGTTGCCTTGTAGCCTTGGGTTGGGAGTTATGTTATTATGTCATTCATTTACACTACTCATGCTTAGCCATGCTTAGAATGGGATAAATGGGATATGAGATCATCAATTTGTTTACTTTACCCTTGAATGAGATATTATGAATTATGTAGAGGTAGCGATCTAGGCAAGTTGGATGCTTTGGTTGGTGCTGCGTGCACGAGACTCGGGTGTGTGTATTGTACTTGCCTGGATCCTAAGGACCGGTTCATGGAGCATGTAACCTGGCTTTACCGCGCCAACCACATGCTGAGATGGGGCTGCTTGGCCAATTAATTAGGCGTATCTCCGGCGTAGCATGGGTGTTTTGATGGTGCGGGGGAGTAGGTGTTAGCTGGACTACCATATGAACCGCAAGGCTCAAGAGGGGGCCACTGCAGCGGGGTTGGAGCCTCTTGTATGTTGTTAGGGGTGAAACCTTAGTGGGCCCATGCTCGTCAGAAATCCCTTTGTAAAGGCCTCGTAGTGATCTCCTGGCTACACACCTGGGAAGTGTGAACGTGGTTCGCGGCCACTGGCATAATGGAGGTTCTTTTAGTCCACCCGGCAACGGGGGATGAAATCACTACATGTGGGTACAGTGGTGCAAACTTTGCAGAGTCAAAACTTTCATGACAGCCGTGCTCACGGTCAAGAGCAGCTTGGACTTATTCATGATTAGAGGATGATGAATTGGGAAGTTGAGGATGTTAAGCGGGGAGATTAACATTGGAAATAATGTTATGGTTACTTGATATTGATGATGGTTTAGGGGAATTGGGACCATTTCACCTATGTAGTAATGTAGGTGCTTAATAAGCTAAGGTGATAGGCATTAGTTGCGTAGTGCTTTACCATGAGTTCAGTCTTTCCTTGTTCTAGCCATGCATGACATAACTTTCCCACACTTGCTGAGTACCAACGTACTCAAGCTTGCTTTTCTGTTGGTTTAAATTGCTGCTCAGACCAAGGGAATGACGTGGTGTACAACGACCAAGACTTCGGACCCGAAGAAGGATTTTAGGTTCACGGAGTCCCCCGGGCAACGCCTGTGACAGAGCCCACAAGACTTATCTTCCGCTGCTGTTTTTATTTACATGTTATGAACATCTTATCATCCATCGAGACGTTATGCTATGCAAGACTTATTTATATTTGAACACTTGGCTTCTAATATAATTATGCTTCACTATTTGTCGTCACATGTATGAAAAAATGATCGTGGCATACATGTGATATTCACTCGGTCATTCTTCGGAGAAACCGGGTGTGACAGAAACCTAAGGACTCGATCGTATGGATATGGAAAATACAGGATTTCCGATCCTAGCGGGAAAAGGAGGGAAATGGATACTCAATTTAATGTAAGTAAACAGAATTCCATACTCGATCTCATAGATCCCTATCGAATTCTGTGGAAAGCCGTATTCGATGAAAGTCATATGTATGGCTTGGAGGGAGATCTTTCCTATCTTTCGAGATCCACCCTACAATATGGGGTCAAAAAGCCAAAAAAATAAGTGATTCGTTTTTAGCCCTTATAAAAAGAAAACGGATTCTTGATCCTCTTTCACGCTCATGTCACGTCGACGCACTGCAGAAAAAAGAACTGCAAAATCTGATCCAATTTTTCGTAATCGATTAGTTAACATGGTGGTTAACCGTATTATGAAAGACGGAAAAAATCATTGGCTTATCAAATTCTCTATCGAGCCGTGAACAAGATTCAACAAAAAACAGAAACAAATCCACTATTGGTTTTACGTCAAGCAATACGTAGAGTAACTCCCAATATAGGAGTAAAAACAAGACGTAATAAAAAAGGATCGACGCGGAAAGTTCTGATTGAAATAGGATCTAAACAAGGAAGAGCCCTTGCCATTCGTTGGTTATTAGAAGCATCACAAAAGCGTCCGGGTTGAAATATGGCTTTCAAATTAAGTTCCGAATTAGTAGATGCTGCCAAAGGGAGTGGGGGTGCCATACGCAAAAAGGAAGCGACTCATAGAATGGCAGAGGCAAGTAGAGCTCTTGCACATTTTCGTTAATCCATGAACAGAATCTAGGTATGTTAACACATGGATCCATACATCTCGATCAGAAAAGAATCAATAGAAGGAGAATCGGACGATATCTTTTTCGAAACAAACAAAAAGGAAAAGAAAGAGAAAACAGAAATCATGATCAACTAAGCCCTCTCGGGGGCTTGCTTAAGAATAAGAAAGAGGAATCTTATGGAAATAGCATGGAATAAGGTTTAATCCTATTCATGGTGATTCCGTAAATATCCCATTCCAAAATCGAAATAATCGGGACTTTTCAGAGATTAGATGCAGTTACTAATTCATGATCTGGCATGTACAGAATGAAAACTTCATTCTCGATTCTACCAGAATTTTTATGAAAGCGTTTCATTTGCTTCTCTTCAATGGAAGTTTCATTTTTCCCAGAATGTATCCTAATTTTTGGCCTAATTCTTCTTCTGATGATCGATTTAACCTCTGATAAAAAAGATAGACCTTGGTTCTATTTCATCTCTTCAACAAGTTTAGTAATAAGCATAACGGCCCTATTGTTCCGATGGAGAGAAGAACCTATAATTAGCTTTTCGGGGAATTTCCAAACGAACAATTTCAACGAAATCTTTCAATTTCTTATTTTATTATGTTCAACTTTATGTATCCCTCTATCCGTAGAGTACATTGAATGTATAGAAATGGCTATAACAGAGTTTCTGTTATTCGTATTAACAGCTACTCTAGGGGGAATGTTTTTATGTGGTGCTAACGATTTAATAGCTATCTTTGTAGCTCCAGAATGTTTCAGTTTATGTTCCTACCTATTGTCTGGATATACCAAGAGAGATCTACGGTCTAATGAGGCTACTATGAAATATTTACTCATGGGTGGGGCAAGCTCTTCTATTCTGGTTCATGGTTTCTCTTGGCTATATGGTTCATCTGGGGGGGATCGAGCTTCAAGAAATTGTGAATGGTCTTATCAATACACAAATGTATAACTCCCCAGGAATTTCAATTGCGCTTATATTCATCACTGTAGGACTTGGGTTCAAGCTTTCCCCAGCCCCGTTTCATCAATGGACTCCTGACGTCTACGAAGGAATGTGGTTCATTCGACAAATTCCTACCTCTATATCTATCTCTAAGGTGTTTGGGTTTTACAAAACTCCATAGACAAGGAGAAGAGAAATGCTATCCCCACTCCGACCAAGACAGAACTTTTACCAAAAGTTTATTATGATCTTTTTGTTCAAATAACAATTAAGGTGAAGCAGGGTCAGGAACAACGAATCTCTTTATGAAAACAGATCCACTTTGCAAGCTCGTTATTACGGGTAGTTCCTACAAAGAATCGATCTAATGATGTATACAATGCTTGAATTATCGATTTAGATGCTACATAGTGGGTTCTCATCCTTCAGAGACTACGAGTGTAATTGTAACACCCCAAAAAACCTGTTAAAGAGGGGAATTTAAAATTTTTGGATGTATTGCATGTGGTGAAGCAATTCAAATTTAAACTGGAATTCAAATTTGAATCAAAACAGAAAAGGAAAAGGAAAAAAATGGCCAGTGGGCCGAAACCCACCTCAGCCGGCCCAAAACCCGCGGCTGTTCGCCCCCCCTCTCTCTGACGCGCGGGGCCCGCGTGTCATCCCCCTCCCCGCGCGCGCGCCCAACCGCCACGCTACTTCCGCGCCGATCGCCGCTGCCACACCGATTTTCTTGCTCCGGAGCCGCGATCTCCAGCCCACGCGCTGCTACACATCTAAACCAACCCCCGCCGCCCTCCCTCGCCCATTTAAACGCCGAAATCCACCCTTTTTTTCCTCCCCGATCGGCCGCCTCAGTCCTCGGTGAGAACCGAAGCTCCCTCCGCCGTTTTCCTTTGATTCTCGTCCGGATTCTCTGATCTAACGAGCTTGTCGTGTTCCACCGCCACCGAGTAGTCTTGCAGGTGAAGGAAACCCGGTATTTTGCGCTCTAGACATAGTCCGGTGAGCACCGCCGCGTTTTCCCCTCGGACCTCGTCGCCGACCGCTTTCCAGGGCCTCCGAGCTCAAGAAAAACCCCGAGGTGAGATCCCCTACCTCCTCTCTTCCGTTCTATGCCAAGAAATCCAAGTTTTAGGAAGTATAGACGAAAACCCGAAGTTCTCCGGCGAGATCGCCGCCTCCCGCCGCCGCGCGCCGCCCGGCAGCGCCGCCAGCACACGGCCAGGGCGACGTGGCCCCCTGAGGCCCGTCCATTTTAAATCGAGTGGTCCCGAATAGATCTAACCCGTACCACTTCGCGTTATAACCTCAGCCGTCTGTTTTAAATCCAACGGCCCACGTCAGCCCCGCGTTATAAAGGCCAGGAATCTTATGCGCTACCCCCTGGGAATCTCGGAAAACACGAGCTAGCCTCGGAAACTTCTGATCTAGCCCCTGGACCTTCAGAAATTCATGTAAATTCATTTAAAAATCAGTTTTAGCCCCTGGACTTAATAAAAAATTAGGAAAACCTCTCTATTTTGTGTAATTAGGCCCTTGAAAATTTAGGAAATAGTAAAATAGACCCTGCAATAGGGTGGATTTGCCATTTTGACCCTATAGGGTATTAAATTCAGAAATTGAACATATGAGTAGAATTTAAATTCAAATGGTAATGTAAACACATGTGCAAATACAAATGTAAGTTTTCCTAGCATTTGGAAGACATTTAGAATGAGTTGAGAACTGATTTTAGGATGAAATGAAATCTGACTAAGTGCTGTTTATTTTTATAATTTCTGGAAATTCATTTTTAGGCTAGAAAATAATTCTGAAAATGAGTAAAATAAATTTAATTTGATCCCCACCAGAGAGGAGGTTCAAAGATATTTTATTGAACATTTTAGGTCAGAACCTATTCTGTTTAGGTGATATGTCTTACTATTTTAATATTAAAGTTCACTTTTAGGCATAGAAAATAAATCTGAAAATATAGGAAAATAGGTATGCATAATTAGAAAATGTTAAATGAGGTCTCCAATTTCAAAAACTTCAAATTAAGATTTTGTAGAAGATCTGAAAACCTATTTGGAGTACGAAATTTTCTTTCATGCAAATTTTGTGGCTAAGAAGTGTATTAATTGAATAGAGAGAATTTGTTCAAATTGGAAATTCATATATATTGTGCAATTAGAAATCTGAATACAAAAGTTAGAAGTAATATGTATGTTTAAAAGTGCATGTAGGCCTAAAATCAACACATCTAGGGTAACCACAACACTTAAAAATGTGAATGACTTTCATATGTATGTATGTGTGGTTTGCATGAGTGGAAGTGTGGACTATGGCTTATGGAATGTTGATTTCTTTTGCTATGTCTGTATTGGCATGAGTACAACCAGCCCCAGAGCAGGTTCTCACCTTTCAAGATCAAGACTTTCCATTCCCAGAGCAGCAGGAAGAAGGCAAGTGTCCTTGACCACTTTGATCCTATACTAGGATGTGTAGTTAGAATTTAATTAATTGCATTGTCAATTTGGAATATGGAACCCAAGCTAGGAAGTTTCCCCAGATTTTCATTATCTTACTTCCTTGTACCCTGGGTTGGGATTTATTTTATTATGTCATTTATTTATATACTTATGCTTAGCCATGCTTAGAATGGGATAAGTGGGATATGAGATCATCAACTTATTTACCTTACTCTTGAATGAGATATTATGAGTTATGTAGAGGTAGGGATCGAGGCAAGTTGGATGATTTGGTTGGTGCTGTGTGCACGAGACTCGGGTTTGTGTTTAGTGCTTGCCTGGATCCTAAGGACCGGTTCATGGAGCATGTAATCTGGCTTTACCATGCCAACCACATGCAGAGATGGGGCAGATTGGCCAATTAATTAGGTGTATCTCCGGCGTAGTATGGGTGTTTGGATGGTGCGGGGAATAGGTGTCAGCTGGACTACCATATGAACCGCAAGGCTCAAGAGGGGGCCACTACAGCGGGGTTGGAGCCTCTTGTA
>JASWHV010000010.1:7956951-8079451 GCA_030760725.1 Neostapfia colusana | reverse complement strand
TTCATTAATTGTTAATTCCGATCTTCCTCCCCAATCTGATATTATTGTCCCGGTGTATATAGAAATTCCCTTATGGTCAAATTCGGAGCGGTAGTAAATACCAGGACTTAGCAATATTTGATTGATCACAATTCGGTATATTCCATTTATTATAAAGGTTCCTAAGGAATTCATTATAGGAATGTTTCCAATAGAAATGGTTTGCTTTTGCACATCGAAACCAAAAGTTAATCTCATATATACATATAATTCAGTAGAATAAGTGAGTGATTCATACACAGCATTCCTTTCTTTTATCGAGGGTTCTAGCAATTGATATCCTTTCGCAAATAATTGAAATGCAATTTCGTGATCTGGATCTTTAATTATTGGAAACTTATCAAGTTCTTCTGCCAAGCCTTGATTAATGAACCTACAAAATCCCTCGAATTGGATCTGACTAAATCCGGGTATTGTGGACATTCCCTCATTTCCATTCCGGAGCATCTTAATCTAGTTTCCTATTTATTGAAGAAAAATTCCATTATCAGCTCACTCTTTATCAATCCCTACGGATCAATCTAGCAATCATGGAATCTATATTATGTTTACTGAATCACATGAAATTCTAGGGAACTCCACATACGTATTTCATGTATGTATTTCATACATATGAATAAATATAATTTTGACGAAAGTTCGACTTTCACAGAGGTAGAAATGGAATTAAAATGAATTGATAAAAAAGTCCTAGAATAAATTCTGCCACTTAAACTTTATGATATTCTAATCAGATTGGATAGCAAAGATTTCTCGTTTTATCTCCTTTCTATGAAAGAAATAAAGCCATAATAATTTATAAGCACTAGAAAGTTTGACTTTAGTTTGATTTAGAATTTAGAATAGTACGCTTAGTTTTATTTTCAAAAAGAATTTGAAGGTTCTTTTTTTGTTTCGTAGTAATAGAATTGCTGAAAAATAAAGGATTTCATTGTAGAATCCTAAAATAAAGTACTTACTTTTTTTAAGTACTTGCTAATCTAGTTATCCACCTATTCACATATCCTTTCTTTTTTATCATAATTTCACTTGTGTGGGCCAAGAAAAGAAGGTCAGGCCATAATTTATATCAGAGCAAATTTCCTCTTTTTATTCAAGATATTTAATGCAATGAAAAATTAAAGCATGATTCCCCGTAGGGATATGTACATAAGGGGGATCCTTAAATAATAATGTTGTTCGGACCTGGAGTTTACCTATATACAGATTAGGGAAAATTTTATTCTATTTTATTATGCCATTAAAGGAGAGAATACTGATTTAAGAGTCTTTACTACTGCAATTAAAAAAATTCTAGTTAATGGTTCCAATTTATTCTGAATTTTGCAGTCTGTGACTGGAAATCCACTTTTGCTCCTTTGCCATTTCAATAGAATAGAAAGAAAATTCTCCTTTGCCATCTCAATAGAATAGAAAAAAAAGAGGTTTTAGTAAGAAAATATGGATGAATACTTGTTCTTTTCTCGATTTTAGATCAGATTTTTTTGGCGGCATGGCCAAGTGGTAAGGCAGGGGACTGCAAATCATTTATCCCAGTTCAAATCTGGGTGCCGTCTGATCAATAAAATACTTAGGATTATAGTACTAATCAAACTAAAAAATTTCGTACCCTCATAAGTTGGGGCAAGAGAGTAACTAGGTCCAACAATACTGGATTTTGAGGATCCATACCATAGTTCTATCAAACGAGGCTTTGTTTTGGCGGCAATGGCCCAAATGGGGAACTACCAACAGAGATGAGGTAGTGTTTCCTTATTCTTTTATTAATTTGAATTGATTCAGGAATTTAAAACTTCCAAGGGTCCCTAAGTCTTTTTTTCAATCTAAGATTGAAGAAGGGACTTTGCGAAGAAATATCAATGTGCTTCGTACATCTTATGCTACCTACATACACTAAAGTAAAGGCTACTGATTCTGTTGAGAATCGGATTGAATAGGCTGATCTAAAATCAATTTCGGAGTCGTGGAGTGGATAAGGTCTCCTCGCTCTTTCATAGAAAGAGCGAAAGTGGGGCAGTAGGGTTTAGGTCAAAAATAAAGATGGGTAAAGTAAGTATCCAATAAATATTTATCTATCCTAATTTTATGGTATATTCTGACGTCCTTTGCTTATAAAAAATGTAACAAAAGGAAGAAAAAATCTCTCCATTCCCGCGTCTTCTATTCAAGAAATTCCCACACTCTTTTCCTTCTTTTTTAAGGAAAAGGTATATGTATCATATTTATACTTAATACTCTCCAATTCTACCAGAAATCATATAAGAATTTGATAGGAGTAAGTTCCTTTAACTGATTCATCCATAGTCTTAGAGCAGAATTTTGACTCTGTACCCTTAATTCTACTATGATTATTGATCAATAGTAGAATAATTCCTTCATAGAAATAGGAGACATAATTTATATGGGTATAGTAAGTCTCACTTGGGCTGCTTTAATGGTAGTCTTTACATTTTCTCTTTCGCTAGTAGTATGGGGGAGAAGTGGACTCTAGGGATACTACTAATTGATTGAGTAGTCGAATTGTAGTATCAACTCTTTTCTTTAATTGATCATTTTATTTTGTATTAATCATTTCGCCAAACTTTATTTTTTTCTCTTTCTTTAGTTTTGTTTCACTCTTGTAAAAAACTCTTTTAAGAAAGAGTCGTTCTATTCTACTATGTTTCATTCTACTATAATAGAAATAGAATAGAAAGAGCTATTATAGTAATTAAGAATTTCTACTAGAAGTGACGAGTAAAAATAAAGTTCTTTACATAAGAAAATTAGACTTTCTTACACGAAGCTATTCACAACATATCGCACATTTTCCATTTATACTCTTTCCTTATTCTTAGAAATTTTTTTGCTTTTTTTAAGGATCTCGCGTCATTTTTAAGTATGAAAGATTCGCAGGTTTTTTCTTTCTCCCTCTCCATGGATTCTTTCAATGAAGAATTGTCTTTGATTTTTTTGATTTTTACTTGCTTGAAATTAAGTGGATGCAGTGAAAAAATAAGTTGAATTAGATTACTATTTTGATCTACTAATCTATTCTATGTAGATTCAAGATAATATAATAGAAAGAATCTAAAGTGTGGTAGAAAAAAACTATATGTAGTTCTTTCTACCACACTTTAGGATTCCAACCAGATACTTTCATTTAAGACTTGGATTTTTATTTTCTTTAATCCCTTTTTCATTTCTTCAATGATTAATTGGAATTCCAATTAATCATTTTGGCTGGCTGTTTTTACATAAATAATAAGTAAAAAGGCAGTAGGAATTAGAATGAACAATGCAGTAGCAATAAATGCAAGAATATTTACTTGCATAACCTCTTTATTTTATTTTTTTACATCACAATAACTCGGGATGTAATCCCATGGAGAGGAAAAGGGAGTATCCCTGTAAATTCAAGGGGAGAACTTGCATCCTAATAATACTGAATCAATTCAATATTGTGAATATAGGATTTATCAAATAAATTCATGGTTGATAGTGGAATAATATAACATAGGAAGATCCTTTATCCATACTAAGACCAAAATAGGTTTTTTGATTGGATTCGGAACCCCTCCATTTTTTATCCTTTTCTACTTTTGCTTTTCTATATATATATATATATATATATATATATATATATATATATATATTGTGTGTGTGTGTGTGTGTGTATGGCCAAGAATCTTTCTTATCCAATTTCCCTTTCTTTTTCTTATAGTTATACATACAATTATGTATGTACGTATTATATAACCGACTTTCTATGGGTCACATAGACATCCAAATAAGCAGTAGAAGTATAAATAAGATGGATCTTGAATAAAAAAGATCCAATATTTAGGAAAAAGAGCGTTTGCTTGGTTTTTATTTTATTTTATTAGGTTACTGTCAATATATGCTTTTTGGGTTGAAAGCATCTAGGCCCCCGTGAGATATGGTTTTGGTGATTAATGACAACCGTTCGTTATTACTAATGAGTTTGTGGATGCGAGGTTTCACATATATCACATCAACCGTTAATGAACTATCTATTCACACCATCTACTGCTCATTGGATACAAATGGAGACCCCTCAATGATCCATTCTAAGGGGTTATTCGACACTCATAAAAACTAAATGAAGAAATCATACAACGACTCTACTTTATCAAAATTGGCAACACAAGGAGCTCACACCTCATCGTAATATCATTTCAAACAAGTATCAAAGAGGTCACTCGAGAGGATTCTAAAAGATCAACTCAAAACAACTCGAAGCAAACAAGTTGCATTCACCGGATCATCCGATGTCTTGCAAAAAGACTACATCGGTCGAGTTTGAGTTAGCAGAAGAAGAAGACCTTAGAGCCCAGTACACACCGGATCATCCGATGTGAAGGAAGTGGCACATCGGTTGAGTTCACCCGAAGGATGATATCTGAGTTACTCTGAAGATATACACACCGGATCATCCGATGATGAAATAAGTGTACATCGGTCAAATTCAACAGAGACAATATTTCTGACCCAATTCTGAAGATCAACTCACCGGATCATCCGATGATAAATTGAAGTAACATCGGTCGATTAAAAGATCCAACGGTTATATCCAACGGTCACATCTGACACGTGACATCAGCTAATTTGGAATTCGACCGATGATCATATAAAGGGGTGCATCGGAGGATCCGATGTTAACTGACAAAGTCTGCCCACTTTTCAACGGCTATCTCGTGTGGGCTGGCTATAAATACCCCTCCAACCGGCCATTTCGACAAGTCTTGATCTCCTGAGCCTCACTACACATTCTCAAGCATTCAAGACCAAGAGCTACCACTTCCACACTCCAAAACCTCTTGTAATCCAACTACAGGTTATATCTAGCTAGAGAGAAGCTTGTGTGTGTCCATTCTTGGTGATTGGAATCTCTAGACTAGTGAGAGAGAGTGTCTTGGTGACTTCTCTCACCTTGTAAACGTTGGAGGAAGAAGAGATCACTCCGGAGCTTACCAAGGTGTTTGTGGAAGCCCGGAGGATCACCGTTGTACAAGGCTTGAGCTCCACCTTGCCGGAGAGGGCGAACGGAGAAAGATAGTGGATTCCCTTGTCTTGGTGACTTGGGAGTGGCCATACCCTTTGGTGGGTGCCACAACGTGGATGTAGGAAGATTTTTATGATCTTACCGAACCACGGGAAAAATCGCCGTGTCTCCAAGTCTCCGCGGGAGTTTGCATTTCTCTCCTCACTCCTTACTATTACGCTTTTACTATTCCGCACTTAACTCTCTTACTTGCGTACTTAGTTTGCATAGGGAATTGGGCTTCAACCATTAAAGTTTTAAATTGCTCTAAAATTTTAAAAAGCCCAATTCACCCCCCCCCTCTTGGGCGTTTCGATCCTTACAATTGGTATCAGAGCAAGGTTGCTCATTGGATCATTCTAGCTTCACCGCTAGAGAGCAAAAATGGCCAAGAATGGGGGTTCGGTTCCTACCTTCGAGGGCAAGAATTTTGCTTATTGGAAAGCACGCATGCGCGCTTACCTTGAGGCAATTGCTCCCGAAGTGTGGGAAGCGACCCATGCGGGGTTTGGAAATCTTGACTATGTTGGAGACCAATTAAAATGGGATGCTAAGGCTAGAAATGCCATATATGAATGCATTAGTCAAGATGTTTTTGCTAGGATTGCTAGCAAGGAAAAAGCATGTGAAATTTGGGCATGTCTAGTTGAAATACATGAGGGCTCATCTCGTGTCAAAGAACTCAAATATCACATGCTTAAATCAAAATATGATGAATTTAAGATGCTTCCTCATGAAAACGTTAATCAAATGTTTTCTCGTTTAAATGTGCTCATTGAGGAAATTAACGCACTTGATATTGCTTCTCTTGGCAAGGGACTTATAAATCGCAAGATCCTCATGCTTCTACCCAAGCCCAAGTACAACATTATCAATTCAATGCTCCAAAAAGAGTCACTAGACAACATTGAAGTTTCGGAGCTCATTGGAGAAATTCATGCTCATGAAATGAGCGTACTTGGAATGATGGAGGAGTCATCATCAAAAACCATTGCTCTCAAGGCGTCAACCAAGAAGACAACTCCCAAGAAGAAGAAAATGGTTGAGCCTAGCTCAAGTGAAGAAGAGCAAGAAACAAGTGAAGATGATGATGATGAGCTTGCCTTGATGATGAGAAAATTCTCACGCCTCAACTCTAAGATTGCAAAGAAGGGATACTCTTTTGATCCCAAAAAGAAAGCCTTCTTGCCAAGAAAAGATGAAAACAAGACGTGCTACAATTGTGGTGATCTAGGCCACATATCATATGACTGCCCAAGACCGGACAAAAGAAAGGAAATCGGCAAGCATCACAAGCTAGAAGAAAGTGATGATGAAGAGAAGGTCAATCCCAAGCGCTCTTTTGGAAAGAAGAAATTTGACAAAGGCAAGAAAACCAAGCTCTTTCCAAAGAAAAGAAGAGGGCCTCAAAAGGTCTTCATGTGTGAAGCAAATGAGTGGATCACGGATGAAGAGTCAAGCGACGAAGATAGTGAAATTGAAGAAAACTTGGCGGGCCTCGCCATCGTCAACAAGAATGACTCCCCTCTTCGTCCACCTCCTATGTGCCTAATGGCAAAAGGTAACTCAAAGGTATGTGAAGACTCTAGCGATGATGATGAGGAGCTTTCACCCGATGAATTAGCATCCATGATTAGTGAATATCATGCCATGATAAAAAGGGAAAAGGCTAAGGTTAAGGCTCTTGAGCTAGCTCGTGCTAAGCTTGAAAGTGCTAACCTCGATTTGCATGACAAGTATGTAACCATACTTAAAGAGCATGACACGCTCAAATTAAATGTCAAACAAATCGAGGATGAAAATGCTACAATCAAGCTTAAGTATCATGAGCTTGACTTAGCTAACTTAGCACTCTTGGCAAAGCACAATGAGTTGATTCAAGAACATGAAGTGCTTAACCGTGCTTATGAAGCTATTAAACTTAAATTGAAAAACACAAAGAAAGAAACCCTTGATGGCAAAATATCATCTAATTCACATGCCACTAATGTTTTGGATAAGTCTTTGCCTTTGAAAGCAAGCCCTAGGGAGAAGGAACTAATGGACGAAATTGAAAGTCTTCGCACTAGTGTGGCAAGACTCTCTAAGGGGGAGGATAAGCACAAGGAAATCCTCTACCAACAAGCGAAAAGCTTCAACAAGAGAGGACTTGGATCCTTCCCGGTACCCAACAAAGGAAAGGTGCCCTCACCGGAGCTTAGGACAAGCTTCATCAAGGAAGTTGGGTCATATTGCCAACATTGTGAGGTCACCGGACATCACACGAGGGAGTGTCCTCTTCCCAACCGTCCTTCTCCCAAATTGCCTCCTAACTACAAATCTACTTTCAATGATTATCACTATCTATTGAACAAAGTAGGTGGAAAGGTGAAGGCAAGGTTCATCGGCAAAGACATCAAGGGCATGAAGGGGAAGCTCCCCAAGCAACTTTGGGTTCCAAAATCACTTGTATCACACATACAAGGACCTAAGTTGGCTTGGGTTCCTAAACTCAAAAACTAACTTCATGTGTGTAGGTGAACTACAAAGCCGGAGGAAAGCATTGGGTACTAGATAGTGGGTGCACTCAACATATGACCGGCAATGATGGTATGTTCACCTCCATAGAAAACCCCGGCAATCATGAACAAGTCACTTTTGGTGATAACTCAAAGGGGAAGGTAATTGGTTTGGGTAAAATTGCTATTTCTCATGATTTGTCCATCTCTAATGTGCTTTACGTTAAGTCTCTTAGCTTCAATTTACTTTCCATAGCACAATTATGTGATCTTGGACTAACATGCACATTTGACAAGAATGGTGTTGTGGTGACTAGTGAGTCAAGTAAAGAACTAATATTCAAAGGTTTTCGGCATGGACATCTTTACTTGGTGGACTTTTCCAACAAGGATGCTAGCTTGACCACTTGTCTTTTCACCAAGACTAGTTTGGGGTGGCTATGGCATCGGCGCATTGCTCACATTGGGATGAGCAAGCTCAAGAAGTCATTCAAGCTTGGGATGGTGACCGGCGTGAAGGATGTCACATTTGAGAAGAACAAGCTTTGTAGCGCATGTCAAGCCGGGAAGCAAGTTGCCTCACACCATCCGTTAAAGACAATGGTGTCAACCTCCAAGCCACTTGAACTACTTCACATGGACCTCTTCGGACCGTCCACGTATCAAAGCCTTGGCGGTAACCTCTATTGTCTTGTTATTGTTGATGACTACTCTCGCTATGCTTGGACATTGTTCCTAGGCGACAAGGGTGAAACTCCGGAAATCTTCAAGACCTTCGCTAAACGAGCTCAAAGGGAATTTCAACTTCCCATCATCAAGGTCCGGAGTGACAACGGCACCGAGTTCAAGAACTACAACATTGGGGAGTGGTGTGATCGTGAAGGCGTGAAGCACGAGTTTTCGGCCACATACACCCCTCAACAAAATGGTGTCGTTGAAAGGAAGAACAAGACTCTCATCACCCTTGCAAGAGCAATGCTTGATGACTATGGCACGTCGGAGAAGTTTTGGGCCGAAGCAATCAACACGGCGTGCCATGCTGCAAATAGGGTCTACCTTCATCGACTACTTCAAAAGACCCCATATGAGCTCCTCATTGGGAGAAAGCCCAACATCTCCTACTTCCGAGTCTTCGGGTGCAAGTGCTACATCTACCGCAAGAAAAGGCTCGGTAAGTTTGAAAGAAGGTGTGATGTTGGTATCTTTCTTGGTTATGCGTCAAACTCAAAAGCATATCGAGTATTCAACCAAACCTCCGGGTTAGTTGAAGAAAGTTGTGATGTTGAGTTTGATGAGACTAATGGCTCCCAAGAGGAGGGTTTTGGTCATGATGATATAGATGATGAGCCTCTACGAGAAGCCATGAAGAACATGACCATAGGAGACATCAAGCCCGAAGTTGAGGAGAGCCATGATCAAGGGGGAGCCTCAAGTTCCAACATCAACACCTCCATGGCGCCTCAAATTGATGAAGAAGAAGAGAAAAATGATCCATTGCCAATACAAGATTCACATGCCACACAACACCAAGAAGAAGAAGAAGTCCAAGGTCAAGTCCAACCACAAGATGAGCAAGATGCCTCACCACCACCAAGTGCATCACAACCTCTTATGAGGCATGGGCGCATCTCCAAGGCACATCCGATGGATCAAATCATCGGAAGTCCGTCACGGGGAGTAAGTACTCGTTCTCGCCATGTTGCTTCATTTTGTGAGCACTACTCCTTTGTTTCGTGTGTAGAACCCACAAATATTGAGGAAGCACTCCAAGATCCAAATTGGGTGATGGCTATGCAAGAAGAACTCAACAACTTCACCCGCAATGAAGTTTGGGTACTGGAGGAGCGACCTAAGGACAAGAACGTCATCGGAACGAAGTGGGTGTACCGCAACAAACAAGACGAGAATGGCGTGGTGGTCCGCAACAAGGCAAGGCTTGTGGCCAAGGGTTTTTCACAAGTAGAAGGACTAGATTTTGGAGAAACCTTTGCCCCGGTCGCACGGTTAGAAGCTATTCGTATACTCCTAGCTTTTGCTTCACATCACAATATTATGCTTTATCAAATGGATGTGAAAAGTGCTTTCCTAAATGGTTATATTAACGAGCTTGTTTTCGTTGAGCAACCTCCCGGGTTTGAAGATCCGAGGAATCCTAACCATGTGTATAGGTTACACAAGGCGCTCTACGGGCTCAAGCAAGCACCTAGGGCATGGTATGAACGTCTTAGGGATTTCCTAGTCATGCAAGGATTCAAGATCGGGAGGGTGGATACTACACTTTTCACCAAGGATATCAACGGGGATTTATTTCTTTGTCAAATTTACGTTGATGACATTATTTTTGGCTCAACTAACAAATCTCTTAGTCTTGAGTTTGGCACCATGATGTCTAGGGAGTTCGAGATGTCAATGATTGGAGAACTCAATTTCTTCCTAGGATTTCAAATCAAGCAACTTCAAGAGGGGACTTTCATCTACCAAGAAAAGTACACCAAAGACCTCTTGAAGAAGTTTGAAATGGAAGATTGCAGCTCAAGAAGCACTCCAATGGCAACAAATTGTCATCTCGACGCGGACATGGACGGTAAACCTATTGACCAATCTCATTACCGTTCCATGATTGGTTCATTATTATATCTCACCGCATCTAGGCCCGACATCATGTTTAGTGTGTGCTTGTGTGCTCGCTTTCAAGCAGCACCTAAAGAATCGCATCGTAAGGCGGTCTTTAGGATACTTAGGTATCTCAAGCATACCCCAAGTGTAGGTTTGTGGTACCCCAAGAACGCTAGCTTTCATCTCTTGGGTTACTCGGATTCGGACTTTGCCGGATGCCGTGTGGATCGCAAGAGTACATCCGGTGGGTGCCACTTACTTGGGCGTTCCCTAGTATCTTGGTCGAGCAAAAAGTAAAACTCCGTGGCTTTGTCCACCGCGGAGGCAGAGTATATAGCGGCCGGCGCATGTTGTGCCCAAATTCTATATATGAAGCAAACCCTTTTGGACTTTGGAATTAAGTTTGATTGTGTGCCTCTCCTTTGTGACAATGAAAGTGCGGTTAAGATAACTAGAAACCCCGTTCAACACTCCCGCACTAAGCACATTGATATTCGCCATCACTTCTTGCGGGACCATGAGGCTAAAGGAGACATCTCTTTGCAAGGTGTAAGGTCCGAAGAACAATTGGCGGATATCTTCACTAAGCCACTTGACGAGAAAACTTTTTCTAGACTAAGAAGTGAATTAAATGTGCTAGATGCATCTAACGTCATGTAAGTTGCCATGTTCATGTAAGGTTGCATATCAAATAGGTCTTGTCTAACTCCCAAAGGATAGGGGCAAGCTAGAAATAGCTTTTCCTGAGGAAGCCTTTGGCAGGTTTAAACTTGGCAAGATAGATTTACATTATGCCTTGCATGATTCCTACCATATAGACTTGCACTCATTCAATATCTTGCATCAGTTTGGTTGGCATTGCATACGGTAGATTGTCACAAAGGGGAACCACATCATGAGAAGGAGACTTGTTCAAAATGCAATAACTCAACTCATATGATGTGGATAGAGCAAAATTCTAAAGGTACATGCTTTAAAGAGATAGAAGTTCTCTACACTCTAGCTCACAAAGCATGGGCCTTACATTTTCATGGTTTCACTCCTAACCCTGTGTGTTCTCTTTGCTTAAGGGCTTAGCCAATATGTGGCACTATATTTAAGGCCTTATATTAGAGGTTAGGAGTTGCCCAAAAAGTCCTAAGACCAATCCTTATCTTTGTGTGCTTAAGTCAAAGGACATATATGGGCAGTCTTAGATTTTCTGTAGTCATCGGATTATCCGATGCTAGGGCCAGCAGATCATCGGATCAATTGGTGCTTCACCTCAGTGCTCAGATCAAGTCAGATGTCACAAATCAACCGATGAGTTCTTTTCAGAAGGCATCGGAGCATCCGATGTTTAGCCTTCCTGGTGCCCTGCAGAAATCGACCGATGATCGCCAACTCAACGTCGGATCATCCGGTGTGCAAAGAGAGTCTTTGGAACAACTCTCTGTTGAACTCAACCGATGCATCCTCCGATGATCATCGGTCCATCCGGTGTTTTATGTGCGGCTAGGGTTTGCCCGTACAGTTTAAAAAGGGGGGGTCGGCCGCCGATTCCTTTTTCTTCTTTCCCGAGCTCCGCCGCCGCCCGACGCCCCCGTCGCCGTCCTCGCCTCCCTGCCGCCGCCGCCCTTCGGCCACCGCCGCCGCCTCCCTGCCGCAGCCGCCGTCCTTCGGCCGCCGCCGCCTCCCTGCTGCAGCCGCCGCCGCCGCCTCCCTGCCGCAGCCGCCGCCGCCTCCCTGCTGCAGTCGCCGCCGCCGCCGCCTCCCTACCGCCGCCGCCGCCCTTCGGCCGCCGCCGCCTCCCAGGTGCCGCCTTCGCCGCCTCCCACGCACAACCGCCTCTCCCGCGCACGCCACCTCCCGCGCGCGTCGTCTCCCCTCCACCACTCGCCGTCGGCACGCATCACCCTCTCCGCTAGGGTTTCGCCGTGGTTCACCGATTCGTCGATAAGGTTTGCTCCGTGCCGCGCAACGCCTTTCATTGTTTTCGTCGTGCATCTTCACCGTCGCTAACCCTAGCTCTCAAATTGCATCAAGATGGGTCGGGATCGCAAAGGAAAGGGCAAGGCTATTGAGGAGCCCGCCGCGAAGAAGCGCAAAATGTCCAAGGACACTCGTCGTGCGGAGTTGGCCGCTCGCGCCGCCGAGGAGCGTGAGCGCGGCCATCGCGGTTCCTTACGGATCCGCGAGTCCCGGCAGAGGCAGGAGCAGCCTCCGATCCAGCCGGTGCCTCCCGAGGGCTCCGACGAGGAGGAGACCGAGGTGCCGCCACTCATCCGCCGGCGCACCCCGAGGACTCGTGGGGGTGGACAGACCCCTACGGCGAGTCGGCGTCCCTCTGCGGCTGACCGCACCGAGGACAGAGAGGCCGAAAGGGCCATCCACCTGATGGACACAGCTGTCCGTGTTGCCGAGGATGTCAGACTCACCGACTACAGGAAGACGAAGGCTAGGCAACTGAAGAAGCTCAGATGGTCAGTGATCCTTGAGGAGTGGTTCCCGCGGCCTAGGGACTCTCGAGTTGACTCCCGTTTCTGGACCCTGACACAGGCGTCCTTGTACGAGACTTACAGGCGTCGGGGTCACAAGCTATTCCAGCATAACAGCATTGACTGGGATCAGCTTGCAGTGGCAGCAGGACACGGGATCAGGCCCCTCTTTGAGAGATACAGAGGACTTGTGGATTTGCTCTCACACCAGAGGAGTGCCTACGTCGAGGAGTGGGTCAGGGTGTTCTACGCGACACTCTATGTCTCTGAGGGCCGTCGCTCGATCCACTTCATGTTCATGGGGCGGATCCACGACGTGTCTCGCGACTTGTTGGGCAGACTGCTCGGTGTGGAGCTTTCTACTACGTGTCTGCACCAGATAGTCTACGGAGACGCAGACCCGCCGAGGAGGCCACTGACTGGAGGAGTGGCACCACCTTTCGAGGAGATCAGAGGTCTGTTCACTCAGACGTTCACTCCTGACCAGCCGAGGGTGCCAGCTCTTCTCACCCCAGCAGCCCGGACAGTTCACCACGTCCTCAGGCGTACCCTGCTGCCGAGGTCCGGCTACTTGGAGGGATTCACGAGCCTTCAGCAGACCATCCTGTTCTATGTGATGAACGGGATGGAGTTCGACATAGTAGACATTCTAATCTGCGAGATGGAGGACGTGATCACCGATGGAGTTGGGATGTTACGACAGCTGGTCTTTGGTCACTGGATCTGTCACCTTCTTCACCAGCTGGTTCCAGAGGACACTCCAGGAGTCTCTCAGCTGACAGAGATGCACGTGACCCGGTACAGCCACTACCGAGTCCCCACTCCGGGAGACCGCCGCCTTGGCCGTCCCGTCGAGCGTGAGGTACGAGCCAGACTGTCCGAGGAGGACTGGGCAGAGCTGACTCAGGAGGACGCAGAGCTGGCACAAGCAGAGGCTCAGGGAGGAGACCTACAGCACGTGTGGTCGGACAGCGACACCAGCGACAGTGTCGAGGAGTACTTCCCTCCTGCTCCTCCCTCACCGAGGCAGCACGACGCAGAGGCAGGAGGCTCAGCTGCTCCACCACCTTCACCTCCTCCAGTGTCAGAGGCTCAGGTGACTCAGCCGTCAGAGCTCACTGCTTTACTTCAGCGGATGGCTCAGCAGCAGGAGCAGCAGGCAGCTCGACAGGAGGAGCTTCAGAGGCAGCAGCAGGAGATGCAGCTGGAGATCGCCCGTCAGAGGCGAGAGGACACCGACAGGTTCACCAACCTTGTCGACCAGATGACGCGACGCACTCTGGACCAGCAGCAGCAGACTCAGCAGATGCTGTTGGGCATCCTGGGGTTGGTCACCAACCTCTATCAGCAGACAGGAGTCGCTCTTCCACCTCAGCACTCAGGGCTCGGTCAGGTTCCAGGTGCACCGTCACTAGCGCCAGCTCCAGTACTGCCGCCGACGCCGTTCCAGTCCTCACCTCTTCCGGCAGTACCTCCACCGGCGCCTGCAGCCTCAGCGGATCCCACAGCAGCTCCAGCTCCAGCTCCAGCCCCCACAGCAGCTCCAGCTCCAGCTCCAGCTCCCGCTCCAGCTCCAGCACCAGCAACCTCTACCTCCAGCAGCTCCGACGACAGCACCGTCGACGCCGACCGCTTCACCATCGCCAGGAGCGCGCCTGAGTCGTAGGCACTCGACTTCCCTTTTTGGTGTCTTGATGCCAAAGGGGGAGAAGAGTTAGAGTCAGGGGGAGGGTTAGCTCAGTTCTAGGGGGAGTGTCTATGTCTACACTTTTGCTACTATATCTGAGATTGTCCTTTTGCTACTTTATTTGAGATTGATCGTTATTATTATTTGCTATTATTGTACTCCGGGTGCTACTCTGTGCTCTTACGCCTTATCGTTTATTATTTGAGCCTTCGAGCCACTTGTGTTGCAAATTTGTACCTGTTATATTTCTTTTTGGAGCATTGCGTTTTAATTCAATTATATGCTCTACTCGTTGTGTTGTCATCAATCACCAAAAAGGGGGAGATTGAAAGCATCTAGGCCCCCGTGAGATATGGTTTTGGTGATTAATGACAACCGTTCGTTATTACTAATGAGTTTGTGGATGCGAGGTTTCACATATATCACATCAACCGTTAATGAACTATCTATTCACACCATCTACTGCTCATTGGATACAAATGGAGACCCCTCAATGATCCATTCTAAGGGGTTATTCGACACTCATAAAAACTAAATGAAGAAATCATACAACGACTCTACTTTATCAAAATTGGCAACACAAGGAGCTCACACCTCATCGTAATATCATTTCAAACAAGTATCAAAGAGGTCACTCGAGAGGATTCTAAAAGATCAACTCAAAACAACTCGAAGCAAACAAGTTGCATTCACCGGATCATCCGATGTCTTGCAAAAAGACTACATCGGTCGAGTTTGAGTTAGCAGAAGAAGAAGACCTTAGAGCCCAGTACACACCGGATCATCCGATGTGAAGGAAGTGGCACATCGGTTGAGTTCACCCGAAGGATGATATCTGAGTTACTCTGAAGATATACACACCGGATCATCCGATGATGAAATAAGTGTACATCGGTCAAATTCAACAGAGACAATATTTCTGACCCAATTCTGAAGATCAACTCACCGGATCATCCGATGATAAATTGAAGTAACATCGGTCGATTAAAAGATCCAACGGTTATATCCAACGGTCACATCTGACACGTGACATCAGCTAATTTGGAATTCGACCGATGATCATATAAAGGGGTGCATCGGAGGATCCGATGTTAACTGACAAAGTCTGCCCACTTTTCAACGGCTATCTCGTGTGGGCTGGCTATAAATACCCCTCCAACCGGCCATTTCGACAAGTCTTGATCTCCTGAGCCTCACTACACATTCTCAAGCATTCAAGACCAAGAGCTACCACTTCCACACTCCAAAACCTCTTGTAATCCAACTACAGGTTATATCTAGCTAGAGAGAAGCTTGTGTGTGTCCATTCTTGGTGATTGGAATCTCTAGACTAGTGAGAGAGAGTGTCTTGGTGACTTCTCTCACCTTGTAAACGTTGGAGGAAGAAGAGATCACTCCGGAGCTTACCAAGGTGTTTGTGGAAGCCCGGAGGATCACCGTTGTACAAGGCTTGAGCTCCACCTTGCCGGAGAGGGCGAACGGAGAAAGATAGTGGATTACCTTGTCTTGGTGACTTGGGAGTGGCCATACCCTTTGGTGGGTGCCACAACGTGGATGTAGGAAGATTTTTATGATCTTACCGAACCACGGGAAAAATCGCCGTGTCTCCAAGTCTCCGCGGGAGTTTGCATTTCTCTCCTCACTCCTTACTATTACGCTTTTACTATTCCGCACTTAACTCTCTTACTTGCGTACTTAGTTTGCATAGGGAATTGGGCTTCAACCATTAAAGTTTTAAATTGCTCTAAAATTTTAAAAAGCCCAATTCACCCCCCCCCTCTTGGGCGTTTCGATCCTTACATGGGTCTAAAGATGAGAGCAGATTCATAAAAAAAGGAGTCGACAAATGGACTGATAATGAGGCAGATTCTTTCCAAGAATTCATTGAACATACACAAACATAGTTGGAACTAAAAAATGGAAGTGGTGTGGTTTAACCCCTAAAAAGGAACTAATTATATTAAATTAATTCTCTAAAAATAAACGAATACAATTTGTGTATGGATTGTGTCGAAGTGTGTGGTCGACACTTCCCCCGGACCTGCTCTGGGCAGCCCGCGGAGGTTCTTTTTTGGAGGGGCTAGTCGCTTACGGAGAGCTTAAGCGTAGGGACGAGTGAGGGAGGAGCTTGACACGGTGAGTTTTACGTGGTTCGGGCCGCCGGAGCGTAAAACCCTACGTCCACGGTGAGCAGAGGTGCTCGCTGTATTGCTTGTTGCTCAGAACCGGAGTCCTGAGCTTGAGGGTCCTTTGGCGGCGTCCATGGCTGCAGGGCCACCGGGACCGCCAGCTTCGAGGTGCTGGTCCAGCCCCCTTCGCCCGGCTCGGCGGGCCGGGCTGTGGGCCGCAGCAACGTCCTCTCGAAGACTCCTTCGGGCACATGGGCTCCGGTGGAGGCCTTCATTGAGAGGTCGTCAGCTGCGGCCTTGCCAGCGCGCGGTACATGGCGCAGGTCCAAGGCGAGGAAGTCTTTCTCCAACATCCGCACGTGGAGCAGATAAGCAGCTAGTTGTGGGTCATTGCAGGGGCATTCACCCTTAACTTGCTTGATAACTAGCTGGGAGTCGCCCTGCGCCAACAACTGGCGAGCGCCCAGAGACAGGACTGTATTTTAGGCAAAAGATGAGTGCTTCATACTCTGCCAAGTTGTTGGTTGCCTTGGAATTGAGACGCACCATGTACCCAGACTGGTCCCCCGATGGCATGAGAAGTAGTACGCCGGCACCGGCCCCCTGCTTTCGCGAGGAGCCGTCGAAGAAGAGCGTCCAATGAGGCCCGGTGAAGACCGGAGCTCGGTGCTTTGGTTCACCGTCTTCGCGTCCCCCTGGGTCAGCCTTCGTTGGCGTCCACTCAGCCATGAAGTCAGCCAGTGCTTGGCTCTTGACTGTCTGAAGTGGTCGGGAGCTCAGCTTGAACTTCGCCATCTTCGGGCTGTCTTCCGGCTTCGGAAGCTGGCAGTGAGTGCCAATGACACCCGTCTTCTGCTCCGGCGCACTTGTCCGCCAGGCTGAAGAGCCCCGAGATGTCTTGCACCTCCCTGGTGGCCAACTTCTCTAGCATCTTCTTGTTCCTCACACCTTGTCGGAATGCGACCACCGCTGATGCATTCGGGATGTGGGGGATGCGGTTGCATACCTGGGAGAACCGCTGGATGAAGGAGCGCAGTGATTCCCCAGGTTGTTGTTTGATGGCATGGAGGTCAAGCCCCGTGCCTGGACGGGTGTAGGAACTGCCGACGTTGGCAATGAACTGCCGGCAGAGCTCTCCCCAGGAAGTTATGGAACCCTGGGGGATGTTCATAAGCCAAGACCGGGCTGGGCCGGTCAAGGCAACGGGGAAGTAGTTGGCCATGACGGCCTCATCCCCTCCTGCGGCAAGTACGGCGGTGGAGTAGATCTAGAGGAACTCCGCTGGGTTGACGCTGCCGTTGTACTTCTCGGACAGGTGCGGCCGAAACTTGCGTGGCCACCTCGCGAAGCGGAGGTGGGGCGCCAGGGCCACACATCCTGCCCCTGTTGCTGCAGGCGTTGGTGCCGCGAACGCTTGGTTCGCTGCTGGCACAGTGTACCCCAGTATGGGCAAGGCTGCGCCATAGACCGGGGGCGCCGTTTGCAGGGCATATGGCTGTGACATATGCTGCGTGGCGTATGCCTGGGGCAGAGATTGCGTGGTGAAGGTCTGCGCCTCAGGCTGGGTCGAGGCTGATGTCATGCTGTCACCAGCCTCTTGGTTGCGATGCCTTTCTCGACGTCGCTCGAGGTACACCCGGGCATCCTGGCCCAAGTGGCACTGTTCCAGCTCTGTCCTCAGGTCCGTCGACCGAAGCCTGGTGGAGCTGGAATCCGCCGTCTGCCCGTCAACCGTTGGCGTGCGCGTCAGCGACACAGCCGGTTGGCCGGAGCGTCGTTTCCGCCGAAGTCGAGGGTTTGCGGCGGCGACGACGAGACGGTCGGTCTACCTCGCGAATCCACTGCTGGGTTGCTGCCTGAGGCGCGTCCCCAGCAGGCGGATTGTGCAGTAGCGCTCTTGCTGCAGCTAGCGCATCCCCGTGGGGAACACTCAGCGCTGCAGAAGATCTCACGCTAGTTGGAGCTTGCATTGCCAGAGTTGGTATTGCCGGAGTCGTCTACTGGCTTCCAGCTTGCGCCGACACACTCCGTCCTGAGTGCGTCGACACGTATTCCCCGCTAGTCACGGTCCGTCGTGAACGCGGGGGAGGAGAGCTTGCCGCTGAAGGTAGCTTCGTCATTTTTGTCGGCAGAAACTCGTCGCGCAAGGGAAAAGCCCCCTACCTGGCGCGCCAAATGTCGAAGTGTGTGGTCGACACTTCCCCTGGACCTGCTCTGGGCAGCCCGCGGAGGTTCTTTTTTGGAGGGGCTAGTCGCTTGCGGAGAGCTTAAGCGTAGGGACGAGTGAGGGAGGAGCTTGACACGGCGAGTTTTACGTGGTTCGGGCCGCCGGAGCGTAAAACCCTACGTCCACGGTGAGCAGAGGTGCTCGCTGTATTGCTTGTTGCTCAGAACCGGAGTCCTGAGCTTGAGGGTGAGCTATGCCTCGGGTGTGAGTTGCTGGAGTGCGAACCTAAGGGTGTGGATGGCTGGAGTGCCAACCTAAGGGTGTGGATGGCTGGAGTGCCAACCTAAGGGTGTGGATGGCTGGAGTGCCAACCCTTGCTAACGTTGCCTACCCGAGCCTTTTATAGTCCAAAGCTCGAGCGGCTCACAAGGTGGGCCCGGGACCTGACAGGTGGCCCCGGGGTGATTTCCTACCAGCTATTATGTCCTGGCGCTGGCGTCGAAGTCCTCGTCCTGCCGTCCTGCCCATGCCGTAGGCTAAGTGTAGCGTGTAGTCGTTGGCGATGGCATGGGCGGCAGGGCATGTCTTGTCCGGTCTTGTTGCTGCCTTCAATGGCCTGCAGCTTTAGACACTGTACGCCTGTCCTGACTGTGACTGGTCACAGTGCCTCCTGACAGGCGTGTGCTGCACCTCTTCGTCTCGGGAAGGCACGGGTCTTGAATGCTTTGTACGGTAAAGGCATGGCGCGCCTTTACTCCTGCTGCCTACCGCGCGGTCGGCAGCACTGCTCTGCTGGCCATGTGTCGGGCCCAGAGCTCTCCTCTGAGGAGGGGGGGAGCTCCGGCTCCGCTGGACACGTGGAGCCTTCGGAGCTCACCCCCGCGGAGGGGGCGAGGTCCGGTCTTCCGGGCCACGTGGCAGGCTCGGAGCTATCCTTTGAGGAGAGGAGAGCCCCGGCCCTGCCTGACACGTGGCGCCTCCGGAGCTCGCCCCTGCAGAGGGGGCGAGGTCCGGCCTCCTGGGCCACATGGCAGGCTCGGAGCTATCCTCCGTGGGGAGGGGAGCTCCGGCCCCGCTGGACACGTGGCGCCTTCAAACTTCGCCCCAACAGAGGGAGCGAGGTCCTTAGGAAGTTTTACGCTGTGCGCGGGGGTACCCGGTATTGAGGGTACCGACAGATTGTATTCCGGTAAAATAACGTCACTCTATTCCTTAAGATAAGAGTCAAATAGGAAGTTAAGATGAGGATGGTATCATCATATCATAAAAATAGAATAATATCCTAAATTATACTAATCCACGTATGATATGTATGTCTTTCCTTATCAACCGGAAGTAGTTAAAAAAAGATTCCTATACAGCTCTCTTTTTATTGAGAGCTGCGAAATAAAAAAAATTAAAGTAAGGGTTCTCCGTAGATATTTGATCTTGCCTTCTGCCACCCTTTTCAGGGAAATTCTTGATGAAAAAAAGGAAAGATGAGTTTTTCCATTCATTGAACCCTAGTTCGGGACTGACGGGGCTCGAACCAGCAGCTTCCGCCTTAACAGGGTGGTGCTCTAACCAATTGAACTACAATCCCGGCGGGGTGTATGGCATACCTATTCTTAAATAGAACCCTAAGAAGATTCGTCTGTCGTACTCTAAGAAATAGATGAATCATATACTACTATACCCACATAGGATATGTGGGTATAGTGAGAGTGGCATAACTAGTATGCCTCGATTTTTTATCCCTAAAAACAACTGATAATCCACCTTTCAATAAGAAAAACTGTTTTCTTTGTAAGAAAACAATCAGAGAGATATAGCTTAGAAACAAATTTTCCCCTTCTTTTCTCTTTATCCTTTATTTCTAAGGATCATATATTTTTTTTATGGAAGAAAAAAATGGATTTAGTTCATATTCACGAAGCCCTAGATTTTTGAGCCGAGCTGGATTTGAACCAGCGTAGACATGTAACACCCCAAAAATGTGGCAAAATATGAATTCAAATTTAGTGTATGTGATGCATGTTGAAGGAAAATTCAAATTCAAACCGAAATTCAAATTTGAAGCAAAAACAGAAAAGAAAAAGCAAAGGAAAAAGAAAAATGGCCACTGGGATGAAACCCACCAGCCGGCCCAGCAGCCGAGGCCTATTTTCCCCCTCCTCCTCTCATTGCAGCTCGGGCCCCGCCTGTCAGCGCTTTCGTCTCCAACCGTCACCCGCCCTTCTCTACCGCTCCGAGAAACCGCCGCGCCATCCCTCCCGAATTCACCGTCGCGCCGACGATCTACAGCCCCCCCTCGGCGCAGCATGAACCCACTCACCCCTGCCTCCCCCTCGCCCATTTAAACAGAGGAACCCCTCCTGTTTCCTCCCCGATTGGCCACAACCGAAGCAAGGTGAGAACCGCCGCCGCTGCTGCTCTTTTCCTAGCTTCCCCTTCTGTTCCCTCCATGCTAACATGTTCGTAGTGCTTGACCGCCTCGAGAGAAGCTCATCGTCGAAGAAATTCCGAGGAGGATCGATCCCGTCGCTCTCCCACCGAAGATCACCTTCGGTCGCCGCTCCTCGCCGCCGTTGAGCCCTTCCGACCCTCTCTGGTTCACGAAAAGCCCACTGGTGAGCTCCCCTACCTCCCATCTTCCGTTCTATGCCAAGGAATCCAAGTTTTAACGTACGTAGACGAAAACCCAAAACTTTCCGGCAAGATCGCCGCCTCCCGCCGCCGTGCGCCGCCCGCACCCGGCCAGGGCGATGTGGCCCGTCGATTTTAAATCGTGCGGATGAAAATAGAACCCCCGCGTACCCCTTTGCGATCTAATCTCGGCCCTCCATTTAAAATCGGATGACCCACATCAGCCCCGCATTATAAAGGCTGGGAATCTTACGCGCTACCCCCTGGATTTGTTAGAAAAGAATAGCTAGCCCTTGAAACCTTCTGATCTAGCCCCTGGGCTCTCTGGAATTCATGTAAATGCATTTAAAAATCAGTTTTAGCCCCTGGACTTAATAAAAATTAATAAAAACCTCTGTAAATGATGCCTTGACCCCTGAGGTTTTTGGGAAATATGATTTTGACCTTGAAACAGTATAGAATTTAAATTTCAACCCTGGGGGAATATTTAATTTAGAAATTTAAGCAAATTGAGTGTGATTTAAATTCAAACATAGGCATAAATTCAGTTTGAATTATTCAAAATCTGTTGAAAACTTGTAGAACAATCTGAAGTTTGAATTTAGAGGGGAAATCAACTTTGAAATTTCAATAAGGTTGCTGTTTTGTTATTTATTTCTGAAATATACCCTTTAGGCATAAAACAAAATTAAATATGTGGAAAAATGAATCTAAGTAACCAAAAAGGGTAGGGAAAATTTATAAAGGTTCTGTTTAGGGTATTTGGAACAGTATAAATTTTGTGTATGAATTTATTTTGCTGTTTAGTGCTGAAATTCATTTCTAGGCTATAAATAATTCTGAAAAATAGGTAAAAATAAATATAAATTGATCCCATCAGAGTGGAAGTCAAAAGATATTTTGTTGGACATTTTAGATCAAAATATATTCTGTGTAGATGATATATTTTGCTATTTTAGCATTGAAGTTCACCTTTAGGTATGGAAAATAAATCTGAAAATATAGGATAATAGGTATACATAATTGGAAAATGTCAAATGAGGTCCCCAAATCCAAAACATCAAGATAAGAATTGTGTAGAAGATCTGAAAACCTATTTGGAGTAGGAAATTATCTTTCATGCAGATTTTGTGGCTAAGAAGTGTATTATCTAATATAGAAAATTTGTTTAAATTGGAAATTCATGTATAATGTGCACTTAGAAATCTGAATATTAAAGTTAGAAGTAAAATATATGTTTAAAAGTGCATGTATGCATAGAATCAACATATCTAGGGTAAACACCAAACTTAAATATGTGTATGATTTCCATGTGTATGTATGCGTAGACCATTGCTTATGGAATGTTGTTTTCTTTTGCTATGTGTGTGTTGGCATGAGTAGAACCTGCCCCAGAGCCGGTTCTCACCTTTCAAGATCAAGACTTTCCATTCCCAGAGCAGCAGGAAGAAGGCAAGTGTCCTTGACCACTTTGATCCTATACTAGGATGTGTAGTTAGAATTAATTGCATTGTCAATTGAGTTATGAAACCCATGCTAGGAAGTTTCCCTAGATTTTCCTTATTTTGCTTCCTTGTAGCCTTGGTTGGGAGTTAATTTATTATGTCATTCATTTATACTACTTATGCTTAGCCATGCTTAGAATGGGAATAATGGGATATGAAATCATCACCTTGATTATTTTACCCTTTGATTGGATTATTATGAATTATGTAGAGATAGGGATCTAGGCAAGTTGGATGCTTTGGTTGGTGCTGTGTGCACGAGACACGGGTTTATGTTTAGTGCTTGTCTGGATGCTAAGACCGGTTCATGGATCATGTAACCTAGCTTTACTGTGCCAACCACATGCTGAGATGGCGCAGTGTTGGTACCCTCAATATGGGGTACCCCCGCGCACAGGGGGAAACTGCCTAAGGACCTCGCCCTTCTCTGCAGGGAGAGCTCCGAAGGCGCCACGTGTCCCGCGGGGCCGGACCTCCCTCTCCTCAGAGGAAAGCTCTGGGCCCGCCATGTGGCCAACAGAGCCGGACCTCCCCCCTCCGCGGGGAGAGCTCCGAAGGCTCCACGTGTCCAGCGGGGCCGGACCTCCCTCTCCTCAGAAGAGAGCTCCGGGCCCGCCACGTGGCCAGCAGAGCCGGACCTCCCCCCTCCGCGGGGAGAGCTCCGAAGGCTCCACGTGTCCAGCGGGGCCGGACCTCCCTCTCCTCAGAGGAGAGCTCCGGGCCCGCCACGTGGCCAGCAGAGCCGGACATCCCCCCCACCGCAGGGAGAGCTCCGAAGGCTCCACGTGTCCAGCGGGGCCGGACTACTCTCTCCTCAGAGGAAAGCTCTGGGCCCGCCACGTGGCCAGCAGAGCCGCACTACCTGGCCCCGTGCGGTAGGCAGCAAAAGTAAAGATGTGCCATACCTTGTCTGTACAAGGTATTCAATACCCGCGCCTTCCCAAGATGCGGAGACACGGAGCGCGCCTCTGTCAGGTGCCGTTGCACCCAGTAACATCGCAGTGAAGACTGGCACGCCGCGTCAGAGGCTGTACGCCAATAAACACAACGACAAGACATCCCCTGCCGCCCCTGCCATTATCAACCACTACGACTAGCTCGCGGCATGGGCAGGGCGGCAGAACGAAGACTTAGAAGCCTACGCCAGAGATAACTACCGCCGTAACTGCAATATATGGTAGGTGGCAGGCAATCTCCCCGGGACCACCTGTCGGTTCCCGGGCCCACCTTGTAAGCCGCCCGAGCCTTGAACTATAAAAGGCTCGGGTAGGCGACGTTAGCAAGGGTTCACACCTCAGCGATTCGCTCCCTAGACATTCTAGCACTCAGGTCATCCTCAAGCTCAGGACTCCGGTTCTGAGCTCCAAGCAATACAACGAGCACCTCTGCTCACCGTGGACGTAGGGTTTTACGCTCCGGCGGCCTGAACCACATAAAAATCTCTGTGTCAAGCTTCTCCTTCCATCGTCCCTAACGCGTAAGATCTCCGTGAGTGACTAGCCCCTCCAAAAAAGAACCTCCGCGGGCTGCCCAGAGCAGGCCCGGAGGAAGTGTCGACAACACACTTCGACATTTGGCGTGCCAGGTAGGGGGCTTTTCCATTGCGCGACAATCTTTCACCGATGAAGATGACGAAGCTTCCTTTAGAGGCAAGCTCTCCCCGCCCATGTTCACGACGAACGGTGACCAGCGGGGACTACGTCTCGACACACTCAGGACGGAGTGTGTCGGTGCAAGCTGGAAGCCAGCAGCCGACTCCGGCAGCGCCGACTCCAGCAAGCCCAAGATCCACTGCAGCGCTGAGTGTCTCCCACGGGAGTGCACTAGCTGCAGCACGAGCGCTACTGCGCAATCCACCTGCTGGGGACGCGCCTCAGTCAGCAACCCAGCAGTGGATTCATGACGTAGACTGTCTCGTCATCGCCGCCGCCAACCCTTGACCTCGGCGGGGACGACTTCCCGGCCAACCAGGTGTGTCGCTGACGCGCACGCCAACGGTTGACGGGCAGACGGCAGACTACTGCTCCACCAGGATCCCATCTGCGGACCTGAGGTCGGAGCTGGAACGACGCCACCTGAGCAAAGATGCCCGTCTGGTCATCGAGCGACGGCAAGAAAGGTGTCGCAACCAAGAGGCTGGCGACAACATGTCGACCGCCTCGACCCAGCCTGGGCCGTAGACGTTCGCTACGTGATCTCTGCCCCAGGCATACGTCACGCAGCATATGCCTCATCCATATGCCCTGCAAGTGGCGCCCCCGGTCTATGGCGCAGCGTTGCCCACACTGGGGTACACGGTGCCGACGGTGAACCAAGTGTTCGCGGCACCAACACCTGCAGCAACAGGAGCAGGATGTGCGGCACTCGCGCCACACCTTTGCTTCACGAAGTGGCCGCGCAAGTTCCGGCCGCACCTGCCCGAGAAGTACGACGGCAGCGTCAACCTGGCGGAGTTCCTCCAAATCTACTCCACTGCTATCCTTGCTGCAGGAGTGGATGAGGCCGTCATGGCCAACTACTTCCCCGTCGCCTTGACCGGCCCAGCCCGGTCATGGCTCATGAATCTCCCCCAGAGTTCCATAACCTCTTGGGGAGAGCTCTGCCGGCAGTTTACTGCAAACTTCGGCAGCTCGTACACCCGGCCTGGCACGGAGCTCGACCTCCATGCCATCCAACAACAACCTGGAGAGTCGCTGCGCTCCTTCATCCAGCGGTTCTCCCAGGTGCAGAACACTATCCCCCACATTCAGAATGCTTCTGTGGTGGTGGCGTTCCGGCAGGGTGTACGGGACAAGAAGATGCTTCAGAAGCTCGCGACCAGAGAAGTGCGCAACATTTCAGAGCTCTTCAGCCTAGCGGACAAGTGCGCCAGGGCAGCAGAAGGGCGCAACTGGCACTCACAGCCAGTCTCCGAAGCCGGAGAACAGCCCGGACCAAGTGATGCTTCCCGTGGAAGCGGAAGAAAGGTCAAGAACACCAGCGGCAAGATCATGCTGCCGACTGAAGCTCTAGTTGCTGCAGCTACAGCATCCACCGGAGCAAGGGGGCCACGCCCCGACAAGAGGCCGCGACAGTCACCAGCCCCGGACGGTGACCAAGGCGAGCCGTGCCCCGTGCACAACACCAGCAGACATACTGCTGCTGAGTGCCAGGAGATTCAGAAGCTCGCGGAGCGCTTCCACATAGGGGAGCAGCCGCGTGCTGACGCCCCTCCCTTCCGTCAAAGGGAGGGCAAGCAGAAGGTCGACGCCCAAGACAACGTCGACCACCAGATGGAGTTCCAGGAGCCTTAACGCGCCGTGAAGGCGGTGCGCAACCGCGAGGACTCCAGCTCCAGCAACGATGAACGCCGGAAGGCGCTCTACGTCATCTACGGCGGGTCCTCTTACCCCTCGTCCCGAAGCGCAGTCAAGACTCTGCGCAGAGCAGTAGCGTCGGTGGCTCCTCTCCCAAGTGCCGCGACGCACCTCAAGTGGATGGGAACCCCCATCAGCTTTGACGCCACCGACTGCCCCAGGAACATGGCTGGGGCTGGCAACCGCTCTTGGTAGCCCAACGTGAAGATGTACCACGTCCTGGTAGATGGCGGGGCTGGGCTGAACCTCATCAGCCGCGCAGCTTTCCAGAAGCTGCAGGTCCCGATGGCCAAGCTCACCCAATCGAGCCCGTTCTCAGGGGTCGGGCCGGGACAGGTCGTCCCCTACGGCAACATCAGCCTTCCGGTGACCTTTGGGGCACCGGACAGTTATCGAACAGAGTACATTCTGTTCGACGTAGCGGAGATCGACCTCCCCTTCAACGCCATCATCGGCAGACCAGCCCTGTACCGGTTCATGGCAGTAGCCCACTACGGCTACCTCGTCTTGAAGATGCCTACACCAACAGGTGTTCTCAAGATTCGTGGAGACCGCACTGCTGCAGTGTCAGCCTTGGAGAAGCTCCAAGCGCTTGCAGCAGCCCGAGCACCAGCTCCTGGCGGCGCAGAACCGGGCCAGCTCCACCCGAGTGCACGCCAGCGTACCTCGACCTCAGCACTCCGGGTGCAACCCCTCGACGAGGGCGACATCCCCCTGAAGGTCATCCAAGTCGGCGCCGATGCTGCCCAGACCACCCGGGTAGCCGGGGGCCTGGACAGCAAATAGGAAGGCGCGCTCATCACCTTCCTCCGGCACAACGTCGACGTGTTTGCATGGCAACCGTCGCATATGCCGGGGATCCCTAGGGAGGTGATCGAGCACCATCTGAAGATCTTCCCTGACGCACGGCCAGTCCAACAGAAGCCCCGTAAGCAATCCATCGAGCGCAGAACTTCATTCATGAAGAAATCAAGAATCTTCCGGACGCTGGCTTCATACGGGAAGTCCACCACCCCCGGTGGTTGGCGTACCCCGTCGTCGTCCCGAAGGCCGGCAAGAAGCTCCGGATGTGCATCCACTACACCAGTCTCAATAAGGCATGTCCTAAAGATCCATTCCCTCTTCCTAGAATAGATCAAATAGTAGACTCTACATCAGGCTGTGATATGCTATGCTTCCTAGGCGCCTACTCGGGTTTTCATCAAATCCCTATGTCTAGAGAAGATGAAGAACACACTTCTTTCATCACAGTAGACGACATGTATTGTTATGTCTCTATGCCTTATGGTCTAAAGAATGCTCTCCCCACCTTTGTACGTGCTATGCACAAAACATTTGGAAAGCTATTAATAGACTTAGTTGAGGTGTATGTCGATGACATCGTTGTCAAGGTCAGGCAGAGCTCATCCTTGTTAGATAACCTAGCTCTAGTCTTTGACAAACTGCGCTCCACGCGCACTAAGCTGAACCCTGACAAATGTGTGTTCGGTGTATCCTCGGGGAAGCTCCTAGGATTCCTGGTCTCACACCGAGGGATTGAGGCCAACCAAGAGAAGATCAAGGCCATCGACCTGATGCGTCCCCCCGCCCGCATCAAGAATGTCCAGAAACTCACGGGATGCCTAGCCGCGCTGAGTCGGTTTATACCGAGGCTAGCAGAGCGGGCACTTCCCTTCTTTAAGCTCCTGTGCAAATCCGGTCCTTTTGCTTGGACCGACGAAGCAGAGGAAGCATTCCAGGAGTTGAAACAGCTCCTGACGACCCTACCCATCATGGTAGCCCCCGAGCCCGAAGAGAACTTGCTGCTCTACAACACGGCAACAACAGAGGTGGTGATCATGGTCCTCGTTGCAGAGCGGACGGACCCCTCATCACCGCAGCCTGCTCCGATAGCAGAAGACGAGCACCAGGAGACCCCGAGGACTCAAGACGACCTCCCGGAGCTCCAAGACAACCTCCCGGAGGTCCAACGGGACCTCCCGGAGCTCCAAGACAACCTCCCGGAGGTCCAACGGGACCTCCTGGAGCTCCAAGATAACCCCCCGGAGGTCCAGAGGGACCTCCCAAAGGTCCAAGACGGCCTACAACCCCCGGGTCCCAGCTCCAGAGGCTCCCCCGGACCAGTCTACCTCCTGTCGGCCTGAGTCAATGAAGGAAGACATCTCAGGCCCAGGGGGGAGGGTCCGGACAATCCAGAGGCCTGTCTACTACATCAGCGAAGTCCTCCACAACGCCAAGACAAGGTACCTGGAGGTCCACAAGCTGCTGTATGCAGTACTCGTGGCATCCAGGAAGCTCCGCCACTACTTCCAAGCCCACCGGATCTCGGTGGTCACCTCATACCCGCTGAAGGCCATTCTTCACAGCCCCAACGCGACCGGCAATGTCGCTAAATGGGCAGCGGAGTTGGCGGAGTTCGAGCTGGACTTCCTTCCTCGCCACGCGGTCAAGAGCCAAGCGCTGGCTGACTTCGTGGCCGAATGGACACCAACAACGACCAACCTAGGGGGCCACGAAGACGGTGAACCAAAGCCCCGAGATCCGGTCTTCACCGGGCCTCACTGGACGCTTTTCTTCGACGGCTCCTCGCGAAAGCAGGGGGCCGGTGCCGGCGTACTGCTTCTCATGCCATCGGGGGAGCAGTTTGGGTACATGGTGCGTCTCAATTTCAAGGCAACCAACAACATGGTAGAGTATGAAGCACTCATCTTTGGCCTGAAGACAGCCTTGTCTTTTGGCGCTCGCCAGTTGTTGGCACAGGGCGACTCCTAGCTAGTCATCAAGCAAGTCAAGGGTGAATGTTCCTGCAATGACCCGCAACTGGCTGCTTATCTACTCCACGTGCAGATGCTGGAGAAAGACTTCCTCGCCTTGGACCTGCGCCATGTACCACGCGCTGGCAATGCCGCGGCTGACGACCTGTCAACGAAGGCCTCCACCGGAGCCCCCGTGCCCGAAGGAGTCTTCGAGAGGACGTTTCTACGGCCCACAGCCCGGCCTGCCGAGCCGGGCGAAGGGGGCTGGGCCAGCACCTCGAAGCTGGCAGACCCGGCGGCCCTGCTACCATGGACGCCGCCAAGGATCGTAAGCGTCACTGGGGACTCCGTGCTACCCAGCGCTCAAGATCCAGAAGCCCAAGTCAGATCCGATGCATGGATCACAGAGATCCGGGACTACTTGAAAGACAATATCCTCCCTAATGAACGTGTATCCACTGAACGGATCGTGCGCATGGCTAAAAAGATACGCGCTGGTAGAAGGGGATCTCTACCGGCATGGTGCCAACCACGTCCTATTGCGGTTCATAACCCAGGGGGGAGGCTGCGACTTGCTCGCTGAGATCCATGGAGGCGAATGTGGGAGTCACTCTTCCTCACGCACGCTTATCGGTAAAGTCTTCCGACATGGCTTCTACTGGCCGACAGCAATCCGGGATGCCGTCAAGATGGTCAAGAGCTGCAAGGCGTGCCAGTTCCATGCCAAGCAGATCCACACACCGGCTCAGGCGGTACAGATGATCCCGCCCTCGTGGCCGCTCGCGGTGTGGGGGTTGGACATCCTGGGGCCATTCCCCAAAGCCGTCGGGGGATTCCGGTACCTCTACGTCGCCATCGACAAGTTCACCAAGTGGCCAGAAGCTACACCTGTAATCACCATCAACAAGCAATCTGCAGTCAAGTTCATCAAGTCAATCGTCTGCCGGTTCGGGGTCCCGAACAGAATCATCACCGACAACGGGACCCAGTTCACCAGCGCAGCATTCCAAGACTACTGCGAAGACCTTGGCATCCAGGTGTGCTATGCCTCCATTGCTCACCAAAAGAGCAATGGGCAAGTCGAGAGGGCCAACGCTGAGATCCTTCGGGGCCTTAAGACTCGCACCTATGACGGCTTGAAGAAACATGGTGCCAAGTGAGTGGATGAGCTTCCGAGCACCTTGTGGGCTAACCGGACATCCCATAGCCAGGCCACCGGGGAGACACCCTTCTTCATGGTGTATGGGGCCGAAGCTGAGCTCCCCCAGAGATCACCATGAAGTCTCTCCGTGTCCGAGTTTACGACGAAGCCGGGCAGGACAACCTCCGGCGTGAAGACATCGACCTCGTCGACGAGGCTCGATTACACGCAGTGCTCCGCAACGCATGGAACCGGCAGACGCTCCGGCGCTACCACCAGAGGTCCGTACGTGTCCGGGAGCTGCAAGGAGGCGACCTGGTACTGCGGCGCATACTTTCTCGCGAAGGGACCAACAAACTCTCCCCCAGCTGGGAAGGTCCCTTCCGGGTCACGAAAGTTTGCCGCCCCGGGTGCGTACGCCTTTCCACCGAGGATGGGGATCCGCTCCCGAACCCTTGGAACATAGAACACCTCCGTAAGTTCTATCCCTAGAGCAGTAGTAGGACAATTCTTTTTCTTTCTGTAATAAATCCCATAGAGTTCAGGAACAGCGCTCGGAGCGGCTAAGTCCCAGGGGACGGTCTAGGACTACGTTTCAGCTTGGCCTGGTTCCGACCCTAAGCGCGTAGAGTCTTGCTTCCCTTCTTAATGGGGCGGGTCTTCGTCTCCATGTTTAGCCTGCCTTCCTCCTATGGATATTTATATGGAAAGAAACATGTCTTGCCACGCTCTTACCCTTGTGCTCATTTAAATTATGCATTAATTTTTATGACCGCACTTTCCATGTATGCTCACCGTACATCTATCTCTCCTTCCCACTCTCATCCCTAGTCGGCATTTTCTATCCTTCCGTATACCGGACTAGGACCGTAAGCCAAATAAGACAATGATAAGGGGAAGGGAGAGCTCCCGAGGAGAATTATGTTTCCCCTACTTGTGTGTAGGACCTCCCGGATTTAGCTCCCCCACAGGAGTATGGTAGGTGTGCCCAAAGCATTGGCCACACCTACCAGGGGGCCACTACGGGGACCGCGCAGGGAAAGACTGGAGCTCCAGACTACTCCAAGGCAAGACCGGAGGAGCCGGACCTCGCCCCCTCCGCAGGGGCGAGCTCCGAAGGCTCCACGTGTCCCGCGGGACCAGACCTCCCTATCCTCAGAGGAGAGCTCTGGGCCCGCCACGTGGCCAGAAGATCCGGACCTCCCCGTCCTCACGGCGTGAGCTTCGAGGACCCCTTGGGCTCTTAACGCAACAGGGACCTGAGGAAAGTGTCTGTGCAAGACTTCAATATCGGTGAAGGCCTCCGAGGTCCTTGCGGAGCTAAGGACATGTCCAGGCCAAGCCAAGAAGAAGATAAGCACGGACACAAGAAACAAAGAGCCTGTTCATTCATCAAAAGCTCCACGAGCTGGGCTACAGACTCGACAAAAACAAACAAAGAAAAGGAAAAGATACAGGGCCTTCTGGCCGTAGGGGCAACTGCCTAGGAGTCCCCGGACTCCCACTGGAACCTAGAGGACACAAGGGCGGCCATGTCCTCGACTTCGGCCCTGGCAGCTTCCTCCCGCTCGATGACGGGGCTTAGCCTCACCGGCTCCAGAGAGAAGGAAGGGTCTTGACTCCGGAAGCATGCCAGCACGTGCGTGGCGACCTCCTTCGCCAGACCCCGTCCCTCCGCCTCAAGCTCATCGGCGATCACTGCTTCGAGCCTGCCCAACTTGGCGCCGATGGACTCAAGCATCGGGATTGCCTCAAACACCTCCTGCGCCGGAGCCTCCGTCCTCACCGGGCTGAAACCGAGGGGAACCAGGGCAGACCCCGCCTCACCGACAAAGCTCCAGACCGCTCGAGCCTCGACAGACCGCGAAGCCTAGAGCTTCTCCACCTCTTGGCAGGCCGCCAACTCACGATCCAGCGCCGTCTGGCGCTCCCGGGAGGTCTGCTCCTCCCTCACGGCAACAGCCGACTCCCAAAGCCCTAGCTCCTCGGCCCGAGCCCTCAGCTCGCCCTCGCTGGCCTCCAGCCGTGCGGCGACCTTCTTCTCCTCGGCCGCCACAGCGCGCTCCCGATCCGCGATGGCGCACTTGCGACGAGCTACCTGCAGCCGCAGCTCCTCCACGGCAGTGGAACACGCCTCAGCCCTGGTGTAAGCCTCGCGGGTCTCCTGGTGGAGCCGCGGGGTCTCGGAGCCCAGGAGGTCGACGGACCTCTTCTGAGCGCCGAGCAGCGCCTCCATGGCATCAAGCCTCGACTGCCTCAAGTCGAGCTCCGCCCTGACCTCCTGAGTCCGCTGCTTCAGGAGATGCCCCCAGATGAGGATGCGGTCTCTCTCCCCAGCCAGCACCTCCCGCTCTCGCTCCAGGGTAGCCTGGACCTGCCGGACGCCCGCCTGGGCAAGCTCCAAGGCGTCCACCAGGGGCAGCGGGGTGGCAGAGGCCGAAGCCGCGCCCCTGACCTCCTCCATCACGTCGTCGTCTGGTGGAGGTGCCGGCATCTCGGCGACCGAGATGAGGCGCCGATCTGGGGAAGCCGCAGGACTTGCAGCTGCTCCTGCAGCTGCCCCTCCAGCCTCAGCACCGGAGGGCCGGGCACCGCCAGCCGACTCCGCCAAGCCCTCGACAACCGCCGGCTTCCGAGCTGGCGAAAGGGGACGAGCTTCCGCCGCCGCCACCGCAGCGGATGATCCCGCCAGCACAGAAGAAGCCCACGCCGACTTGGAGTCCGTCGGAGCCGCCGCAGCCTCCGGACGCTGCAGCACAGAACCTCCGCTAGCCGGAGATATCCGGAGAACGGACTCACCCCCGGCAGCCGATGAGTCCGTGCCAACAGGGGAAGCTCTCAGGCTAAGAAAAGGAGAAAGGAACACTAGTTCAAAAATACAGAAAGAACAATGCTTATTGTGGGACGCGGACGCTCTAGCGGGCATGGAGCCCCGGCTTCTGAGCCGGGACAGAACCACCAGGGCCTGCCGCCGACACCTGTGCCTGCGCCGCAGGTACACGGACCGCCGAAGCAGGAGACGCACCCGGAGCCCCCTTTGGAGGTGGAGCAGTAGGGCACCCACCCGGCAGCGCCTCTGGCGCAGCTTGCCGATCAAGTCCCTGAAGATCGGGGCACCCGCGCCCCCGGTTGAGTCGTGGCGCTGCTCCCCCTGATGTAGCCGCCTCCCGAGCCTGCAGTCGGGACGTTCATTAGCCGAGGCGCCTGAGCTCCCGGCTCACCCTCGGGCATCGCTGCACCGGTGTCCCCCCTCGGAGCTCCTCCGCCTGAGGAAGGAGGGCGGGACGCCCGGGGCTCCTCAGACCGCCGCTGTCCAAGAGGAGCCCCGTCGGAGCGGAAGACCCGAGGCCTCTTGGAGTCGCCGCCCGACGAACCGGCGCCTCCCGAAGATGGGCGCGAGGGTACCCCGGTCCCCTGGCTCGGCGCAAACACCGATGTCGGTACCCGCGATATGGGGTACCCCCGAGCACAGGGGAAAATGCCTAAGGGTCTCGCCCTTCTCCGCAGGGAAAGCTCCGAAGGCGCCACCTGTTCAGTGGGGCCGGACCTCCCTCCACTCAGAGGAGAGCTCCGGGCTCGCCACGTGGCCTACAGCAGCCAGTCCCCCCCCTCCGTGGGGAGAGCTCCGAAGGTGCCACATGTCCCGCGGGGCCGGACCTCCCCCTCCTTAGAGGAGAGCTCCGGACCTGCCACGTGGCCGACAGAAGCCGGACCTCCCCCCTCCGCGGGGGAGAGGTCCGAAGGCTCCATGTGTCCTGCGGGCCGGACCTCCCCCTCCTCAGAGGAGAGCTCCGGGCCCGCCACGTGTCCAGCAGAACAGCGCTGCCTGCCCCCGAGCGGTAGGCAGCGGGCGTAAAGACGCCCCATACCTTGCCCGTACAAGGTATTCAAGGCCCGCGCCTTCCCAAGACGCGGAGACGCGGAGCACACCTCTGTCAGGTGTCGTTGCGCCCAGTCGCATCACAGACTGGCGCGCAGTGTCAGGGCCTGCCAGCCAATAAACACGGCGACAAGACATCCCATGCCACCCCCGCCGTCATCAACCACTACGACTAGCATGCGGCATGGGCAGGGCTGCAAGACGAAGACTCAGAAGCCTTCGCCAGAGACAACTACCGGCATAACTGCAGATACGGTAGATAATAGACAATCTCCTCGGGACCACCTGTCGGGTCCCGGGCCCCCCTTGTAAGCCAACCGAGTCTTGGACTATAAAAGGCTCGGGTAGGCAACGTTAGCAAGGGTTCGAACCCTGTTGGTTCGCACTTTGCAACTCATACGCTAGCCATACACTCTCAAGCTGTAACTCACCCCCGAGCTCAGGCCTCCGGTCCTGAGCAGCAAGCAATACAGCGAGCTCCATAGCTCGCTGTGGACGTAGGGTTTTACGCTCCGGCGGCCTGAACCACGTAAAACTCGCCGTGTCAAGCTCTTACTAACTCGTCCATCTGCGCAAGGTCTCCGCTAGAGACTAGCCCCACCGAAAAAAGAACCTCCGCTGCCCAGTGCAGGCCCGGGGGAAGTGTCGACTGAACACTTCGACATTTGGCGCGCCAGGTAGGGGGCTTTTCTCCTAGCGCGACGAGTTTCCGCCGACGAAGATGACCAAGCTTCCTTCAGCGGCAAACTCTCCCCCCCCCCTGCGTCTGTGGCGAACCGTGACCAGGGGAGAGTACATGATGACACACTCAGGACGGAGTGTGTCAAGGCAAGCTGGGAGCCAGCAACCGGCTCTGGCAGCGCCGACCCCGGCAATGCAGGCTCCAACCAGCGTCAGCCTTCAGTAGCGCCGGGCGTACCCGGTGAGGGTGCGCTAGCAGCAGCAAGGGCGCTACTGCACAATCCGCCTGCTGGGGACGCGCCTCAGGCAGCAACCCAGCAGTGGATTCGCGAGGTAGACTGTCTCGTCGTCGCCGCCGTAAACCCTCGACTTCGGCGGGGACGACACTCCGGCCAACCGGCTGTGTCGCTGACGCGCACGCCAACGGTTGACGGGCAGACGGCGGGTTCCAGCTCCACCAAACTTCCGTCGACGGACCTGAGGACAGAGCTAGAACGGTGCCACTTGGGCCAAGATGTCCGAGTGTTCCTCGAGTGACGTCGAGAAAGGCGTCGCACTCAAGAGGCTGGCGACAACATGACGTCGGCCTCGACCCAGCCTGGAGGGCAGACCTTCGCTACGCGAGCTCTGCCCCAGGCGTACGCCGCACAGCATAAGCCACAACCATGTGCTCTGCAAGCGGCGTCCCCGGCCTATGGCGCAACCTTGCCCATACCGGGGTACACTGTGCCAGGCGCAACCAAGTGTTCGCGGCACCAGTACCTGCACTGGGAGCCAGCAACCGGCTCTGGCAGCACCGACCCCGGCAATGCAGGCTCCAACCAGCGTCAGGTCTTCAGTAGCGCTGGGCGTACCCTGTCACACCCGGTTTTTCCGAAGAACAACCGAGTGAATATCACATGTATGCCAGGATCATTTTCTCATACATGTGATGACAAATAGTGAAGCATCATTTATTACAAGCCAGGTGTCGAATATAAATAAGTCTTACATCGCAAATATCTTGATGGACAATAATAAGTTCAACACAAGTAAATAAACTAGCAGCGGAAAATTATTCTTGAGGGCTCCATTACAGGCGTTGCCCGGGGTCTCCATGAACCTAGAAACCTTCTTCGGGTCCAAAGTCTTGGTCATTATACACCACCTCATTATCTTGACCTGAGCAGCAATATAAACCAACAAAATATGCAAGGTTGAGTACCAATGGTACTCAGCAAGTGTGGGAAAATTATATCATGCATGGCTAGAACAAGGGGAGGTTGAACTCATGGTTAAAGCACTATGCCATTAATACCTATTACCTTAGCTTATTAAGCACCTACATTACTACACAGGTGAAATGGTCCCAATCTCCCATCCCATCATCATAACCAAATAACCATATCACCATTTCCAATGTTAAACTTCCCGCTTAACATTCACAACATTCAAAACCATCACTCCTTTAATCATGAATAAGTCCAAGCCGCTCTTGACCGTGAGCACGGCTGTCATGACAGTTTTGACTCTGCAGAGTTTGTACCACTGTACCCACATGTAGTGATTTCATCCCCCATTGCCGGGTGGACTAAAAGAACCTCCATTATGCAAGTGGCTACGAACCACATTCACACTTCCCAGGTGTGTAGCCAGGAGATCACTACGAAGCCTTTACAAAGGGATTCCCGACGAGCGTGGGCCCACTGAGGTTTCACCCCTAACAGCATACAAGAGGCTCCAACCCCGCTGCAGTGGCCCCCTCTTGAGCCTTGCGGTTCATATGGTAGTCCAGCTGACACCTACTCCCCGCACCATCCAACACACCCATACTACGCCGGGGATACACCTAATTAATTGGCCAAGCTGCCCCATCTCAGCATGTGGTTGGCACTGTAAAGCCAGGTTACATGCTCCAAGAACCGGTCCTTAGGATCCAGGCAAGTACTAAACACAAACCCAAGTCTCGTGCACCCAGCACACAACCAAAACATGCAACTTGCCTTGATCCCTACCTCTACATAACTCACAATATCTCATTCAAGAGTATGGTAAAATAAACTGATGATCTCATATCCCAATTATCCCATTCTAAGCATGGCTAAGCATATGCATAATAATAAATGACATGATAAAATAAATCCCAACCCAAGCTACAAGGAAACAAGGTAATGCAATACTAGGGAAACTTCCTAGCATGGGTTTCGTATTTAATCTAGACAATGCAAATAATTCTAGCTACACATCCTAGCATAGGATCAAAGTGGTCAAGGACACTTGCCTCCTTCCTGCTGCTCTTGAAATGGGTAGTCCTGGTCTTGGAAAGGAATAACTTGCTCTTGAGCAGGTTCTACATCATACCATCACACATAGCAAAAGAAAAACAACAATCCATAAGACATAGTTCACACTTCCACTTCATACAAACCACACATTCACATTTATGAAAGTCATTCACCATTATATGTGTTGTGGTTACTCTATGTGTGTTGATTTGTGTCTTGCATACACTTTTAATCATATGTATATAATTCCTACTTTTGTATTCACATTTATGCTTGCATACTATATATATGAGTATCCAATTTAAATAAATTCCTTATATTCAATTACTACACCTTTTAGCTACCAAGTATGCATGAAAGGTATTTCCCTTCTCCATATGTGTCTTCATAATTTCTACCAACCCTAAACTGAATCCTTTGGATTTTAGAACTCCATTTATCATTTACTAGTTGCTATATTTTCAGATTTATTTCCTATGCCTAAATGTGAACTTTATTATGAAAATAACAAGACACATCATCTAAACAGAATAGGTTCTGATCTAAAATATTTACTAATATATTTTTGACCTTTTCCTCTGATGTAGACTATTTTACAATTATTTTCCCTATTTTCCAGAACTATTCTTTACTTAAAAATATGTCCCTAAATGTGAATAATAAATTAAACAGATTCATTTCAGCCCAAATATATTTTTATCTCACTCCAAAGTTTTCTAAATACTGAAAAAGTTTTTAATTTAATTTTGACAATATGTTTGTCCCACTTTTTAATTTTTAAACACTAGCCACATATTCAATTTCCTAAATTAAATACTAAACAGGGCTAAAAAGATAAACTCACCCCATTACAGGGTCTATAATGTTATTTTCAGAATTTCCAGGGGTCTAGCTACACTTATCAGAGGTGCTTTTCCTAATTTTTATTAAGTCCAGGGGCTAAATCTGTTTTTTAAATGAATTTACATGATTTTCTGGAGTTCCAGGGGCTAGATCAGAAGTTTCCGGGGCTAGCTCTTATTTCCCGAGAACCCCAGGGGGTAGCACGTAAGATTTCCAGTCTATATAACGCGGGGCTGACGTGGACCGTCCGATTTTAAACCGACGGCTGAGATTATAACGTCGAACCGGTACGCGGGGATTTAAACCCTACCGTGCGATTTAAAATAAACGGCGCACAAGCAGCCACGTCGCTCTGATCGAGCGCGGGCGGCGCTGCCGGCGGCGCATGGCGGCGGGAAGCGGCGATCTCGCCGGAGACTTTCGGATCTTCGAGAATTCTCCCTAGAACTGTGATTTTATGGCATAGATCGGTGGAGGGGAGGTCGGGGATCTCACCTCGGGGGTTTTCTTGAGCTCGGAGGTCCTGGAAGGTGATCGGCGACGAGGTCCGAGGCAAAACCACGGCGAAGCTCGTCGGCGCTGTGTTTACACCGCAAGTCACCGAGTTTTCTGCACCTGCAAGGTTCCCCGGAGGCGGTGGATCAAGACCAGCGAGTTAGACCGGAATTTCTGAGCTTAGATCGGCCAGAATTCGCCGGAGAAGTCTCGGTTCTCACCGGAGTAAAAATCGGCGATCGCGGGGGAAAAACAGAACGAGGCCGGGGTTTTTATAGACGGGGGAGGGCGGAGGGGTGGTTTAGATCATGTCCGCGTCGCCTACGAACAGAATTCAGCGGGGATACGCCGAAATCCCGATCGGTTTTGATTCGGGTGCGAGAGAGTCCGGCGCGGGCGCGAGGTGGAAGACGATCTGGTGGGTCCCGCCTGTCAGTGGGAGAAAGCGGCGCGCGCGGCTGCTGGCTGGCGCGGCACTGGTTGGGCCGGCTGGTGGGTTTCAGCCCACTGGCCGGTTTTTTTCTGTTTTCTGTTTTTGTTTTTCTATTTCTTTTCTTATTTGAGTTTAGTTTGAATTCCAGTTTGAATTTGAATTTTTGCAAAACATGCAACGCGTCCAAAAATTTTTAAATTCCCCTCTTAACATGATTTAGGGTTTTGAATCAAAATTTTGGGGTGTTACAGCTCTACCCCCCTTAAAAGAAATCTCGTCCTCGAGATTGGTGTTTCTAAGAAAACAATTCCGGAAATTGTGCCTTGAGCTCATCTTCCCGCTCCCAGGTGGCTTCCTCTTCTGAGTGATGCTTCCACTGCACCTTGCACATCCGGATTCTTTTATTTCTGGTGAGGCGTTCCATTGTCTCCAAAATCTTGTATGGTTGCTCGGCATAAGACAAATCCTCAGCTACGTCCACTTCATTCATGGGTAACACCTCTTCAGGCGTCCTCAGGCATTTCTTGAGTTGTGACACATGGAACACATCGTGCACATCCGATACACGAGCCGGTAATTCTAGTGGATACGCCACTTCACCTTTCCTCTCCAAAACTTGAAAGGGTCCGATGTATCGAGGTGACAACTTCCCTTTCACCTTGAACCAAAGAAGTCCTCTGATAGGGGACACCTTGAGATAGACATAGTCTCCTACGTTGAAAACGAGCTCTCTTCTTCGTACATCGGCATAGCTCTTTTGGCGTGTCTGTGCTATCCTCAAGTTGTTGCGAATTTCCCTCACCTTCGCCTCGGCTTCTTGTAGCACTTCTGGACCAAACACTTTACTTTCTCCTGTTTGGTTCCAAAATAGGGGAGTTCTGCACTTCCTCCCATACAAAGCTTCAAACGGTGACATCTTCATACTAGCTTGATAGCTGTTGTTATAGGAAAACTCCGCATACGGTAAATTCTTGTCCCAACTCCTATTGTTTTTGAGTGCACATGCCCTTAACATATCTTCAAGGATCTGATTGGTTCTTTCCGTCTGCCCGTCAGTTTGGGGATGATAGGCAGAGCTGAAGTTCAGATGGGTTCCCATGGTTTCATGCAACTTCTGCCAAAACCTCGAGGTGAACTGTGTCCCTCGGTCCGACACAATCTTCTTTGGCACTCCATGGTAACACACGATTCTTGACATGTACAACTCTGCCAATTTGGATCCGCTATAACTTTCCTTCACGGGGAGGAAATGTGCTACCTTGGTTAGCCTATCAATGATGACCCATATTGAATCATATTCTGATTGGGTCCTAGGCAATCCCACGATGAAATCCATGCTGATTTCTTCCCATTTCCATTCAGACACTTTGAGTGGTTGCAATAATCCCGCGGGTCGTTGATGTTCTGCTTTCACCAACTGACATGTGTCACATAGGGCAACATGTTCCGCGACATCTCGCTTCATGCCATACCACCAATACCTGCTCTTGAGGTCCTGGTACATCTTCGTACTCCCAGGATGAATGGAATAGTCGGAATCGTGAGTCTCCTTCAAAATTAATTCACGGATCTCCTTTACTTCTGGCACACAGATCCTTTTCCCGTGCCACACCGTACCTTGTTCATCCTCTCTGAAACCTGGAGCTTTATTTTCCTTGATGAGTTGCCTGATTTACTGTATCTTCTCATCATTCTTTTGGCCCTCGCGTATGTCTCGCTCGAGTGTGGAGTCCACTTCCATGGCGATGGCTTCACTACTATTTACTAGACATAGATTGAGCCTTATAACCTCGTCCTTCAATTCTGCAGGCATGTCCTTCAAGCTCAACTTATTGACCTGCACTTTCCGACTCAAAGTATCGGCCACGACGTTTGCTTTCCCGGGATGATAGTTGATGCCCACATCAAAGTCATTGATTAACTCTAGCCATCTCCTTTGTCTGAGGTTGAGGTCTGGCTGTGTGAATATGTACTTCAAACTCTTATGATCCGTATATATCTCTGTCCTCTTCCCCATCAAATAGTGTCGCCAAATTTTCAACGCGTGTACCACTGCGGCTAGTTCTAGGTCATGTGTAGGATAGTTCTTCTCGTGCTTCCGAAGCTGCCGGGATGCATATGCCACGACATGCCCTTCTTGCATGAGAACACATCCCAACCCATTTCCAGAGGCATCGCAGTACACTGTGAAATTCTTCTGCATATCTGGCATAACCAACACTGGGGCTGTTGTCAATCTCTTCTTTAGCTCCTGAAAGCTCGTCTCGCACTGTGGCGTCCAAGTGAATGTGATTCCCTTCTCCAACAGTTTAGTGAGAGGTCTCGAGATCTTGGAGAATCCCTCAATAAACCGTCGGTAGTATCCAGCCAATCCCAAAAAGCTTCGAACTTCCCCGACATTTTCAGGGGTCTTCCACTTCTGTATATCCTCGATTTTGGCGGGATCTACGGAGATTCCTCCCTCCGAGATTATATGTCCTAAGAAGGGAACTCTCTTCAGCCAAAACTCACACTTACTCAGCTTGGCATATAGTTGGTGTTCTCTTAGCCTTCGCAACACCAATCTTAGATGTTTCTCATGTTCTTCTTCATCCTTGGAGAAGACGAGAATGTCATCTATGAAAACCACCACAAATTTGTCCAGATATTCCATGAATACCTTGTTCATGAGTTACATGAAGTATGCCGGGGCATTAGTTAGCCCGAAAGGCATGACAGTGTATTCATACAGTCCGTACCGAGATACGAAAGCTGTCTTTGGAATATCAGATTGCCTTATCTTGAGTTGGTGGTATCCCGACCTGAGATCAATTTTCGAGAACACACAAGCTCCCCTCAACTGATCAAACAAGTCTTCAATGCGAGGTAATGGGTACTTGTTCTTGATGGTTACCTCATTCAAAGCACGGTAATCCACGCATAACCTTTGGGTTCCGTCCTTCTTGGGCACAAATATCACCGGAGCTCCCCATGGTGAGGAACTAGGACGAATATACCCCTTCTCCGACAATTCTCTCAAATGATCCTTGAGTTCTTCCAACTGCTTGGAGTCCATCCGATAAGGTCTCTTGTATATCGGGGCTGTTCCAGGCACTAGCTCAATTGCGAATTCCACTTCACGATCGGGAGGCATACCTGGCAACTCCTCCGGAAAAACATCTGGATATTCCCTGATGGTCCTGATTTACTCAACTTTCACCTCAACTTGATTTAATTTAATGTCCCTCCTAGGCTCGTGTATTGTTATGAACTTTACTCTTGTGCCACTAGGGTGAGTTAGTTCCACCGTTCTGGTCGAACAATGAATGATTCCTTTATGTTTGGTCAACCAATCCATACCCAAAATAATATCTATCCCTTGTGAATCTATCACTATGAGGTTAGCAGTAAATACTACCCCATTAATGTCTAGGTTCACTTTGGGACACACTTGTCTTGTCCTTATTTCTCCACCTGGAGAGTTTACGGCTAGCATATGGTTCATGTGTGTTGTTGCTAGGTCATACTTCTTAACAAACCCTTGAGCAATGAACGAATGGGTAGCACCAGAATCAAACAGCAGGGTTGCAAGGTGTAAATTGGCAGGAAACTTACCAACTACCACGTCGGGTGCATCTTGTGCTTCCTCCATAGTGACGTGGTTCACCCGTCCCCTCATTACATTCTGCTGTTGTGGCTGCGCGGGCTTCTTCTTTGGGCATTTGTGGGCGTAGTGCCCCACTTCACCGCAGTTAAAACATTGCACCCCAACCTTAGGTGCCTGGCCTTTGTTGTCTTGGGGTTGGTTTGGGGGTCCTTGCACTGCTGGTCGAGGTGGATATGCGGGGCGAGGCTGCTGCACAAACTGACGTTGCGGCTGTGCTGGTGCTGCCGGAGGCCTGTAGTTCGGGTTGTACCCTCTTGGTGCTGAGTAAGGTACCGCAGCACGGTTCGTCTGCCCTGCAGGTGGCTGCATCAGACGTGGGCGGGTGTTGCTCCCTGAGGCTTGATGTGACCACCCGGCCTTCCTCTTATTCTCATTTTCCAAGGCCTTTAGCTTCCTTTCTACCACAAACGCTCTGTCCACCATCTTTTGGAAACTTTCATACTCATTTGAGGACATTGCACACTGCATCTCTGCAGTAAGTCCTTCCACAAAACAATCTTGTTTCTGCTCATCAGTCTCTATGTCCCGTGGGGCATAACGGGATAGTTGAGTAAATTTAGTGAGGTATTCCCTCACCGTCATGTTTCCCTGCTGCAGTCCCAAAAACTCCTTCCTCTTGTTTTTGAGTTCACCTCTTGGGATGTAATGGTTGCGGAAGCTACGCTTGAACTCTTCCCAAGTGATGTTCACAGGGTCATGATGGGCGGCCACGTAGGCGGTCCACCAATAAGCAGCAGGTCCATGCTATTGATGAGAGACAAACAGCACCCTCTCATACCCTTGGCATTGTATGATCCTCATCTTACTTTCAATGGTCTTCAGCCAATCATCTGCCTCCAGAGGTTCAGCAGCACTTGCAAACTTTGGAGGTTGAGTTCCTAGAAACTCACTCAACCTTGGTTGGCGTGGTGCAGCTTGTGGAGATGGAACTTGATGCAAGTTGGCCACCACTTGAGTCAAGTTCTGGATGAGCTGATTCTGATTCTCCAGCATTTGGTGGAGGGGATCAACTCCTTCACGGCGACCCCCCCGGTCCTGGCCTCCAGAAAGATGAGGGTTGCATGCCTCATCGTTGTTGTTGGCGGGGTTGGCAGCACGTCCTTTTCCTCTTCCGGCCATCTGGCAGAATCAACCAATGTTAATTTGAAAGCATTTAGTATCATCTTACTACTTTCATTTGTTTGTACTTTGAAGTGTTGAGGCTTTGTTATACTTTTACGAGGGTTCATATCTCACACCAAATAAATGCACTATTATTTCATGTGGGTTCACACACCAAAGCAAAACAATCTGAAGACGAGGCTGTGGACAATTGCTCATGGCTTCCACAACTCACGTCACACACCAAGCATTAACACACCCTTAACTTAACGTAACGACTTGACTATTCGACATCTTGCTAACTAAGGGAAGGACTCTACACTACTCGTTTTCTTGAGCTGGCTCCTCGGGATCTTCCTCATCATTTCGGCTGCCTTCTGACTCTGCTTTGGGTGGGGAGGCTGCTGGTGGAGAAGTGCGACGACGCCTGATCGCTCGACGATCTGGGGACTCAGGAGTCCATGTATCATTCACGGTGACACACAGTTCATTCCCATCTCCTCTTTCTCTCGCCCTCAAGCAGGCTCGCAGCAACGCTTCCGTTTCCTTCAGGGTGTCCCGGACATCCTGAAGCTCTTGTTGACACTCCTGCAGTCGAGTGCTGAGCATAGCAGCATCCTCCAAGCACAAGTCCATGTGCTCATGAGAAGTCCCTTGCTGCACCGGCGGGTACTTGTATTCCGTGGTACCACTCTCTCGCTGGAGGACATACATGTACTCAGTTTTGTCCAAGTGGTGACGATATATGTGACTCTGGCAGGTGATGGCCTCCCAGGTGACATCTTTCTCCGTATCGACCTGTGTTGCTCTACAAGCTGGAGAGTGGTGAATCTTAAGCAGCTGATTTTCGTGTATTATCCTCATATCTGAACTCCATTCTTCCCTCTTCTCACGGATGGTCCTGGTGGAGTTATAGTGGATGATTAGCTTGCCCGTATTGCCGGCGGCTTCGAGCATACGCCGAAGACGGCGCAATAAGCCTCCTACTGCCAATCCGTAGAAAAGGTACGTCACCGGACGGCTCTCCTCCCTCTCGGCAAGGGCAACTACGGGAACTCTCCCTCCTGTGGACTTGCGAGCGGTGCGAATCATGCGAACCATCTAAAACAAAAAGAATTTAAAATTAGGTTAGATAAACTCTCAAACAAAAATCCTATTTTGAATGAAAGTTGGGGTAAGATGAAGAAAGTGACTCCATTAAATAACACTTTTCAACACACACCTTGTAAAATAGTTTTTAAGAAAATAGGGCCCTTAAATACGTCCATTTCTACCTAGGTCCACGTTCCTACCGGCAACCTTGGCTCTGATACCACCTCTGTCACACCCGATTTTTCCGAAGAACAACCGAGTGAATATCACATGTATGCCAGGATCATTTTCTCATACATGTGATGACAAATAGTGAAGCATCATTTATTACAAGCCAAGTGTCGAATATAAATAAGTCTTACATCGCAAATATCTCAATGGACAATAATAAGTTCAACACAAGTAAATAAACTAGCAGCGGAAAATTATTCTTGAGGGCTCCATTACAGGCGTTGCCCGAGGTCTCCATGAACCTAGAAACCTTCTTCGGGTCCAAAGTCTTGGTCATTATACACAACCTCATTATCTTGACGTGAGCAGCAATATAAACCAACAAAATATGCAAGGTTGAGTACCAATGGTACTCAGCAAGTGTGGGAAAATTATATCATGCATGGCTAGAACAAGGGGAGGTTGAACTCATGGTTAAAGCACTATGCCATTAATACCTATTACCTTAGCTTATTAAGCACCTACATTACTACACAGGTGAAATGGTCCCAATCTCCCATCCCATCATCATAACCAAATAACCATATCACCATTTCCAATGTTAAACTTCCCGCTTAACATTCACAACATTCAAAACCATCACTCCTCTAATCATGATAAGTCCAAGCCGCTCTTGACCGTGAGCACGGCTGTCATGACAGTTTTGACTCTGCAGAGTTTGTACCACTGTACCCACATGTAGTGATTTCATCCCCCGTTGCCGGGTGGACTAAAAGAACCTCCATTATGCAAGTGGCTACGAACCACATTCACACTTCCCAGGTGTGTAGCCAGGAGATCACTACGAAGCCTTTACAAAGGGATTCCCGACGAGCGTGGGCCCACTGAGGTTTCACCCCTAACAGCATACAAGAGGCTCCAACCCCGCTGCAGTGGCCACCTCTTGAGCCTTGCGGTTCATATGGTAGTCCAGCTGACACCTACTCCCCGCACCATCCAACACACCCATACTACGCCGGGGATACACCTAATTAATTGGCCAAGCTGCCCCATCTCAGCATGTGGTTGGCACTGTAAAGCCAGGTTACATGCTCCATGAACCAGTCCTTAGGATCCAGGCAAGTACTAAACACAAACCCAAGTCTCGTGCACCCAGCACACAACCAAAACATCCAACTTGCCTTGATCCCTACCTCTACATAACTCACAATATCTCATTCAAGAGTATGGTAAAATAAACTGATGATCTCATATCCCAATTATCCCATTCTAAGCATGGCTAAGCATATGCATAATAATAAATGACATGATAAAATAAATCCCAACCCAAGCTACAAGGAAACAAGGTAATGCAATTCTAGGGAAACTTCCTAGCATGGGTTTCATATTTAATCTTGACAATGCAAATAATTCTAGCTACACATCCTAGCATAGGATCAAAGTGGTCAAGGACACTTGCCTCCTTCCTGCTGCTCTTGAAATAGGTAGTCCTGGTCTTGGAAAGGAATAACTTGCTCTTGAGCAGGTTCTACATCATACCATCACACATAGCAAAAGAAAAACAATAATCCATAAGACATAGTTCACACTTCCACTTCATACAAACCACACATTCACATTTATGAAAGTCATTCACCATTATATGTGTTGTGGTTACTCTATGTGTGTTGATTTGTGTCTTGCATACACTTTTAATCATATGTATATAATTCCTACTTTTGTATTCACATTTATGCTTGCATACTATATATATGAGTTTCCAATTTAAATAAATTCCTTATATTCAATTACTACACCTTTTAGCTACCAAGTATGCATGAAAGGTATTTCCCTTCTCCATATGTGTCTTCATAATTTCTACCAACCCTAAACTGAATCCTTTGGATTTCAGAACTCCATTTATCATTTACTAGTTGCTATATTTTCAGACTTATTTCCTATGCCTAAATGTGAACTTTATTATGAAAATAACAAGACACATCATCTAAATAGAATAGGTTCTGATGTAAAATATTTACTAATATATTTTTGACCTTTTCCTCTGATGTAGACTATTTTACAATTATTTTCCCTATTTTCCAGAACTATTCTTTACTTAAAAATATGTCCCTAAATGTGAATAATAAATTAAACAGATTCATTTCAGCCCAAATATATTTTTATCTCACTCCAAAGTTTTCTAAATACTGAAAAAGTTTTTAATTTAATTTTGACAATATGTTTGTCCCACTTTTTAATTTTTAAACACTAGCCACATATTCAATTTCCTAAATTAAATACTAAACAGGGCTAAAAAGATAAACTCACCCCATTAAAGGGTCTATAATGTTATTTTCAGAATTTCTAGGGGTCTAGCTACACTTATCAGAGGTGCTTTTCCTAATTTTTATTAAGTCCAGGGGCTAAATCTGATTTTTAAATGAATTTACATGATTTTCTGGAGTTCCAGGGGCTAGATCAGAAGTTTCCGGGGCTAGCTCTTATTTCCCGAGAACCCCAGGGGGTAGCACGTAAGATTTCCAGTCTATATAACGCGGGGCTGACGTGGACCGTCCGATTTTAAACCGACGGCTGAGATTATAACGTCGAACCGGTACGCGGGGATTTAAACCCTACCGTGCGATTTAAAATAAACGGCGCACAAGCGGCCACGTCGCTCTGATCGAGCGCGGGCGGCCCTGCCGGCGGCGCACGGCGGCGGGAAGCGGCGATCTCGCCGGAGACTTTCGGATCTTCGAGAATTCTCCCTAGAACTGTGATTTTATGGCATAGATCGGTGGAGGGGAGGTCGGGGATCTCACCTCGGGGGGTTTTCTTGAGCTCAGAGGTCCTGGAAGGTGATCGGCGACGAGGTCCGAGGAAAAACCACGGCGAAGCTCGTCGGCGCTGTGTTTACACCGCAAGTCACCGAGTCTTCTGCACCTGCAAGGTTCCCCAGAGGCTGTGGATCAAGACCAGCGAGTTAGACCGGAATTTCCGAGCTTAGATCGGCCAGAATTCGCCGGAGAAGTCTTGGTTCTCACCGGAGTAAAAATCGGCGATCGCGGGGGAAAAACAGAACGAGGCCGGGGTTTTTATAGACGGGGGAGGGCGGCGGGGTGGTTTAGATCATGTCCGCGTCGCCTACGAACAGAATTCAGCAGGGATACGCCGAAATCCCGATCGGTTTTGATTCGGGTGCGAGAGAGTACGGCGCAAGCGCGAGGTGGAAGACGATCTGGTGGGTCCCGCCTGTCAGTGGGAGAAAGCGGCGCGCGCGGCTGCTGGCTGGCGCGGCACTGGTTGGGCCGGCTGGTGGGTTTCGGCCCACTGGCCGGTTTTTTTTCTGTTTTCTGTTTTTCTTTTTCTATTTCTTTTCTGATTTGAGTTTAGTTTGAATTCCAGTTTGAATTTGAATTTTTGAAAAACATGCAACACGTCCAAAAATTTTTAAATTCCCCTCTTAACATGATTTAGGGTTTTGAATCAAAATTTTGGGGTGTTACATACCCGGCGGGGGTGCGCTAGCCGCAACAAGAGCGCTACTGCACAATCCGCCTGCTGGGGACGCGCCTCAGGCAGCGACCCAGCAGTGGATTCGCAAGGTAGACCGTCTTGTCGTCGCTTCTGCAAACCCTTGACTTCGGCAGGGACGACACTCCGGCCAACCGGCTGTGTCGCTGACGTGCACGCCAGCGGTTGACGGACAGACGGCGGATTCCAGCTCCACCAGGCTTCCGTCGACGGACCTGAGGACTGAGCTGGAACGATGCCACCTGGGCCAAGACGCCCGAATGTTCCTCGAGCGGCGACGAGAAAGGCGTCGCAGCCAAGAGGCCGGCGTCAGCATGACGATTGCCTCAACCCTGCTTGAGGCGCAGACTTTCGCCACACGAACTCTGCCCCAGACATACGCCACGCAGCATATGCCACATCCATATGTCCTCCAAACGGCGCCCCCGTTCTATGGCGCAACCTTGCCCATACCAGGGTACACTGTGCCAGCGGCGAACCAAGCGTTCGCGGCACCAACATCTGCAGCAACAGGGGCAGGATGTACGGCCCTGGAGCCCCACCTCCGCTTCACGAGGTGGCCGCGCAAGTTTCGGCCGCACCTGCCCGAGAAGTACGACGGCAGCGTCAATCCGGCGGGGTTCCTCCAGATCTACTCCACCGCCGTACTTGCCGCAGGAGGGGATGAGGCCGTCATGGCCAAACTACTTCCCCGTCGCCTTGACCGGCCCTGCCCGGTCTTGGCTAATGAACCTCCCTCGGGGTTCCATAACTTCCTAGGGAGAGCTCTGCCGGCAGTTCATCGCCAACTTCGGCAGCTCCTACACCCGTCCCGGCACGGAGCTTGACCTCCAAGCCATCAAGCAACAACCTGGGGAGTCGCTGCGCTCCTTCATCCAGCAGTTCTCCCAGGTACGCAACACCATTCCACATATTCAAAGTGCTTCTGTGGTGGCGGCACTTCGACAGTGTCCAGGACAAGAAGATGTTTGAGAGGCTTGCAACCAGAGAGGTCTGCGATGCCTCCGAGCCCTTCAGCCTGGCGGACAAGTGCGCTAGAGCAGCCGGAGGGCGGAGCTGGCACTCACTGCCAGCTTCTGAAGCCGGAAGACAGCCCGAAGACGGCGGAGTTCAAGTTGAGCTCCCGACCATGTCAGACAGCCAAGAGCCAAGCACTGGCTGACTTCGTGGCTGAGTGGACGCCAACGAAGGCTGACCCAGGGGGCCGCGAAGACGGTGAACCAAACTACCGAGCTCTGGTCTTCACCGGGCCTCACTGGACGCTCTCCTTCGACGGCTCCTCGCGAAAGCAGGGGGCCGGTGCCGGCGTACTGCTTCTCATGCCATCGGGGGAGCAGTCTGGGTACATGGTGCGTCTCAATTCCAAGGCAACCAACAACTTGGCAGAGTATGAAGCACTCATCTTTGGCCTAAAAGACAGTCCTGTCTCTGGGCGCTCGCCAGTTGTTGGCGCAGGGCGACTCCCAGCTAGTTATCAAGCAAGTTAAGGGTGAATGCCCCTGCAATGACCCACAGCTAGCTGCTTATCTGCTTCACGTGCGGATGTTGGAGAAAGAATTCCTCGCCTTGGACCTGCGCCATGTACCGCGCGCTTGCATGGCCGCAGCTGACGACCTCTCAACGAAAGCCTCCATCGGAGCCCCTGCGCACGAAGGAGTCTTCGAGAGGACGTTGCTGCGGTCTACAGCCCGGCCCGCCGAGCCGGGCGAAGGGGGCTGAACCAGTGCCTCAAAGCTAGGCAGTCCCGGCGGCCCTGGATGCCGCCAAAGGATCGTAAGAGTCACTGGGGACTCCGTGCAACCCAGCGCTCAAGATCCAGAAGCTCAAGTAGTCCCGATGCATGGACCACGGAGGTCCGGGACTCCTTGAAGGACATCCTTCCTGATGAACGTGCATCCACTGAACGGGTGGTGCGGATGGCTAAGTGCTACGCGCTGGTATCTTTACTGGCGTGGCGCCACGACATCCTATTGCAGTGCATAACCCAGGAGGAAGGCTGCGATTAGCTCGCAGTAGTCCAAGGAGGCGAGTGCTGGGAACGCTCATCATCCCGCACGTTGGTCAGTTAAGCCACCCGGCATGGCTCCTACTGACCGAGAGCCACCTGGACGCCGTCAAACCGGTTAGGGATGCAATGCGTGCCAGGTTCACGCCAAGCAGACCCACACAACCGGTGCAGACGCGCACCCAGAGCCGTCGGGGGATACCGGCTCCTCCATGTCGAGGGCCAGCCGGACTTCCCAGGGCCGGGTCACGGGAACTACCCTTCCACATGGTATGCGGGGCCGAAGCCATGCTTCCCCCTGAGATCGCCATGGGGGTCCCCCCGTGTCCGGCGTACGGCGAAGCCACGCATGACCCGCTCTGCGTGAAGACAGGCGCTCCGACGCTACCCCAGTAAGTTCACCATGCTTACTTAGGTGTTCATTTAAATTACGCATTAATTTATATGAACACCTCCCCACGCTCTACAAAGTGTGCGTCCATTGTACACTTGGTTCCTCTTTCCTGCTCTCATGCATAGTCGATATTTGCCGTCCTGCCGAAAACGGTAGTGCTTGGGGTACCTGCCAAAGGCCCGGTGGCCTTTTGGATCTCCCCCTGTGAGGGTACTGTACCGCCAGTTGGTCTCCTCCGAGAAAAGACCTACGCTAGACCGGGGGGTCAGGAGCCTTGCTTTGCCCGGTCTTGCACCCAAAGCATGCGCACTCTGCCCCCCAGCGCTACGGTCTGAGTACCAGGGGGCCGGACGGTTACACCCTGACTGGGGCTGGGGCCAGACATCCGGGACCAAGTGCATTGGATTACCCGAGCCCCGTATTCCGGCCTGGGACAGTAAGCCAAATGAGACTAAGGGACAGGAAAGGGGGACCACTGAGCAGTGCCGGACTTCGCCCCCACAGCTGGGCCGAGCTCTGATGCCAGCATTCGCCCTTCTTTCAGAGGCGAGCGCTGATGCCGGGCCTCACGCTCTTCGCTGGCCTGAGTTCCGATGACTTTCGGACTCCGCCTCCACAGCCAGGCAGAGCTCCGAGGCCAGCCCTCGCCCTCCTTTCAGAGGCGAGTGCTGATGTCGGACCTCACGCCCTTCGCTGGCCTGAGCTCCAATGACTTCCGGACTCCGCCCCCACAGCCAGGCCGAGCTCCGAGGCCAACCCTCGCCCTCCTTTCAGAGGCGAGCGCTGATGCCGGACCTCACGCCCTTCGCTGGCACGAGCTCCGATGACTTCCGGACCTCCGCCCCCGCAGCTGGGCCGAGCTCCGAGGTCAGCCCTCGCCCTCCTTTCAGAGGCGAGCGCTGATGCCGGACCTCACGCCCTTCGCTGGCATGAGCTTCGATGACTTCCGGACCTCCGCCCCCGCAGCTGGGCCGAGCTCCGAGGTCAGCCCTCGCCCTCCTTTCAGAGGCGAGCGCTGATGCCGGACCTCACGCCCTTCGTTGGCCTGACCTCCGATGACTTCTGGACTCCACCTCCACAGCCAGGCCGAGCTCCGAGGCCAGCCCTCGCCCTCCTTTCAGAGGCGAGCGCTGATGCCGGACCTCACGCCGTTCGCTGGCCTGAGCTCCGATGACTTCCGGACCTTCGCCCCCACGGCTGGGCCAAGTTCCGAGGCCAACCCTCGCCCTCCTTTCAGAGGCGAGCGCTGATGCCAGACCTCACGCACTTCGCTGGCCTGAGCTCCGATGACCTCCGGACCTCACGCCCCTCGCTGGCCTGAGCTCCGACGACTTCCGGACCTCCGCCCCCGCAGCTGGGCCGAGCTCCGATGCCAGCCCTTGCCCTCCTTTCAGAGGCGAGCCCTGATGCCGGACCTCACGCCCTTCATGGACCTGTGCTCCGATGACTACCGGACCTCCGCCCCCACAGCCGGGCCGAGCTCCGATGCCAGGCTTCACCCTCTCCTAAGAGGCTGAACTCCGAAGCCATCAAGACCCTGCCAGCACAGGGAGTACTCAAGACAAGAAAGTGCGCGGGTAGGAGAAGGCCTCACCTCGGGCTCGTTACCTCCCCCGAGGTGAGCCCGGGGGCCACTGTCGGTACCCGCGATATGGGGAACCCCCGCGCACAGGGGAAAATGCCTAAGGGTCTCGCCCTTCTCCGCAGGGAAAGCTCCGAAGGCGCCACGTGTCTAGTGGGGCCGGACCTCCGTCCACTCAGAGGAGAGCTCCGGGCTCGCCACGTGGCCTACAGCAGCCAGTCCCCGCCCTCCGTGGGGTGAGCTCCGAAGGTGCCACATGTCCCGCGGGGCCGGACCTCCCCCTCCTTAGAGGAGAGCTCCGGACCCGCCACGTGGCCGACAGAAGCCGAACCTCCCCCCTCCGCGGGGGAGAGGTCCGAAGGCTCCACGTGTCCTGCGGGGCCGTACCTCCCCCTCCTCAGAGGAGAGCTCCGGGCCCGCCACATGTCCAGCAGAACAGCGCTGCCTGCCCCCGAGCGGTAGGCAGCGGGCATAAAGACGCCCCATACCTTGCCCGTACAAGGTATTCAAGGCCCGCGCCTTCCCAAGACGCGGAGACGCGGAGCACACCTCTGTCAGGTGCCGTTGCGCCCAGTCGCATCACAGACTGGCGCGCGGTGTCAGGGCCTGCCAGCCAATAAACACAGCGACAAGACATCCCATGCCGCCCCCACCGTCATCAACCACTACGACTAGCATGCGGCATGGGCAGGGCTGCAAGACGAAGACTCAGAAGCCTTCGCCAGAGACAACTACCGGCATAACTGCAGATACGTAGATAATAGACAATCTCCCCGGGACCACCTGTCGGGTCCCGGGCCCCCCTTGTAAGCCACCCGAGTCTTGGACTATAAAAGGCTCGGGTAGGCAATGTTAGCAAGGGTTCGAACCCTGTTGGTTCGCACTTTGCAACTCATACGCTAGCCATACACTCTCAAGCTGTAACTCACCCCCGAGCTCAGGCCTCCGGTCCTGAGCAGCAAGCAATACAGCGAGCTCCATAGCTCGCCGTGGACGTAGGGTTTTACGCTCCGGCGGCCTGAACAACGTAAAACTCGCCGTGTCAAGCTCTTACTAACTCGTCCATCTGCGCAAGCTCTCCGCTAGAGACTAGCCCCACCAAAAAAAGAACCTCCGCGGGCTGCCCAGTGCAGGCCCGGGGGAAGTGTCCACTGAACACTTCGACAACCGCCCTCGGAGGGGACCAAGCACGCTTCTTCTCCGGCTGGCCGGACGACGGCTCCTTCCCCTCCCCCTTCCCCTTGTCAACGGTCCGAGCTCCGTCGACCCTCGGTGCGGGTTGGGAAGCAGCCGACGCCTCGCGCTCCGCCCCGGAGCGCTCGACCCCGGGGATCGAGATCCCCCGGAAGGCATCCCCAACCTGACGCACGGCGATCCTGATGTCGTCCAGGTTTGGCATCTTCCACAGCAGCTCCGCCCTCCACTGTGGCTCCAAGAAGAGGGGAGTGCAGGAGGCTGGGAAAGTGAGGTCGCCGCCGTGGACGAAGTTGCTGCTCACCCTTGCCACCATGACGTACAACATCTCCTCAGATGGGTCGGAGCCGAGACCCATCTCCAGCCTGGTGCAGTCGTGCTCGCCGGTGTAGTACCACGCCGGGCGGTTGCGCTGTTGCAAGGGCGCAATGCGGCGTGACAGGAAGTCTATCAGCACCATCAGGGACGTCAGCCCCTCGTTGGCCAGAAATCGTATCCGCTCCCAGACCGGCGCGTATTCCGGCTCCAACTCCGGGATCTCCTCCCAGAAGCGACGCTCGGTGGTCGGGCCGACAGTTGGTAGCTGCAGGCGATCATGCTCATCGGTCTGCACGATCACCCAGTTCTCCCTCCAGCTTTCCCACCTCGCCACGCTGAAAGGTAGAAGGTACCCAGAGGCCTTCGTATCCTTGCAGCGATGCTGGAAGTAGTATGCCCCCAGCTGATTCTTCGAGCTGCGCCCGGTCGTCCGCAACACGAAGAAGTGGTGGAAGAGCGTCACCGAAGCACGCACTCCCACGAACATCTCGCAGAAGTGCACAAAGACGGTGGCCATCGCGAAGGAGTTGGGGGAGATATGGTGAAGCTGGAGACCGTACGTCTCCAGCAGCGTCACGAAAAAGGAAGAAATCGGCGGGACAAACCACGCTAAGGCGTAGGCAGTGAAGAAGACTATCTCCCCCTTATCAAGGAGCACAGGGAGAGATCCCCGCCGGAGCCAGTGTTTCTGCTCCTCCGCGAGTCAGCCCAGCAGCTTGCGCACAGTCACAAGCTCGGCCGATCGGGTAAGGCGCGGCGGAAGCAGATTGGAAGCCATGGCTGACAGAAGCTCAAGAACTTGGAAGACAAGGGTGCAAGAACTCAGAGAACAAGGAAGGTTCAAGCTCAGGGAAGTGCGAAGGGAATCCTGCGATGCAGATAAGATCCCCTTTTATACTTCCCCTACTTGATTCAAATTGATTCGAAACTCTTCGAATGCACTGCTTGGACAACCGCTTCAGCTCCAAAGCCAAGCGTCAATGATAAGTGGACCCGAGCCGTCCAGCAGAAGCGGTGGGCCAAGAAGTCTGTCTCCCGAGAAGTCAATCCGGCGGGACGCTTCGGCGGTTCCCGAAAAGGTGCTGCGACGTGCAGAAGTGGCAGCCTTGGGAACCACCGCAGTAAAAGCAGCCATCATCATGGCACACGCTCCCACGATCCCACGACTGTTCGTGCTCTGGCAGCAGTCAAAGCGGGTCTTCAAGAAGGTGCACGGAGTTGAAGAGACGGGGGCCCCACCTCGGGCTCGCTATCTCACCCAAGATGGGCCCGGGGGCCACTGTCGGTACCCTCAATATGGGGTACCCCCGCGCACAGGGGGAAACTTTCTAAGGACCTCGCCCTTCTCCGCAGGGAGAGCTCCGAAGGCGCCACGTGTCCCGCAGGGCCGGACCTCCCTCTCCTCAGAGGAAAGCTCCAGGCCCACCACGTGGCCAACAGAGTCGGACCTCCCCCCCCCCCCCCCTCCGCGGGGAGAGCTCCAAAGGCTCCATGTGTCCAGCGGGGCCGGACCTCCCTCTCCTCAGAGGAGAGCTCCGGGCCCGCCACGTGGCCAGCAGAGCCGGACCTCCCCCTCCACGGGGAGAGCTCCGAAGGCTCCACGTGTCCAGCGGGGCCGGACCTCCCTCTCCTCAGAGGAGAGCTCCGGGCCCGCCATGTGGCCAGCAGAGCCGGACCTCCCCCCACCGCGGGGAGAGCTCTGAAGGCTCCACGTGTCCAGCGGGGCCAGACTACCTCTCCTAAGAGGAGAGCTCCGGGACCGCCACATGGCCAGAAGAGCCGCGCTACCTGCCCCCGTGTAGTAGGCAGCAAGAGTAAACACGCGCCATACCTTGTCCGTACAAGGTATTCAAGACCCGCGCCTTCCCAAGACGCGGAGACACGGAGCGCGCCTCTGTCAGGTGCCGTTGCGCCCAGTCACATCGCAGTGAAGACTGGCATGCCACGTCAGAGGCTGTATGCCAATAAACACAGCGACAAGACATCCCCTGCCGCCCTGCCATTATCAACCACTACGACTAGCTTGCGGCATGGGCAGGGCGGCAGAATGAAGACTTAGAAGCCTACGCCAGAGACAACTACCGGCGTAACTGCAATATACGGTAGGTGGTAGCCAATCTCCCCGGGACCACCTGTCTGGTCCTAGGCCCACCTTGTAAGCCGCCCGAGCCTTGGACTATAAAAGGCTTGGTTAGGCGACGTTAGCAAGGGTTCGCACCTCAGCGATTCGCTCCCTAGACATTCTAGCACTCAGGTCATCCTCAAGCTCAGGACTCCGGTTCTGAGCTCCAAGCAATACAACGAGCACCTCTGCTCACCGTGGACGTAGGGTTTTATGCTCTGGCGGCCTGAGCCACGTAAAAATCTCTGTGTCAAGCTTCTCCTTCCATCGTCCCTAACGCGTAAGCTCTCCGTGAGTGACTAGCCCCTCCAAAAAAGAACCTCTGCGGGCTGCCCAGAGCAGGCCCGGGGGAAGTGTTGACAACACACTTCGACAGGCAGCTTGGCCAATTAATTAGGTGTATCTCCGGCGTAGTATGGGTGTTTGGATGGTGCGGGGAATAGGTGTCAGCTGGACTACCATATGAACCGCAAGGCTCAAGGGGGGGCCACTGCAGCGGGGGTTGGAGCCTCTTGGATGCTGTTAGGGGTGAAACCTCAGTGGGCCCACACTTGTCGGGAATCCCTTTGTAAAGGCCTCATAGTGATCTCCTGGCTACACACCTCGGAAGTGTGAACGTGGTTCGCGGCCACTGGCATAATGGAGGTTCTTCTAGTCCACCCGGCAACGGGGGATGAAATCACTACATGTGGGTACAGTGGTGCAAACTCTGCAGAGTCAAAACTGTCATGACAGCCGTGCTCACGGTCAAGAGCGGCTTGGACTTATTCATGATTAGAGGATGATGAATTGGGAAGTTGAGGATGTTAAGCGGAGAGCTTGACATTGGAAATGAAGTTAGGGTTACTTGATATTGTTGATGGGTTAGGGGATTGGAACTATTTCACCTATGTAGTAATGTAGGTGCTTAATAAGCTAAGGTGATAGGTATTAGTCGCGTAGTGCTTTAACCATGAGATCAACCTTTCCTTGTTCTAGCTATGCATGACATAACCTTCCCACACTTGCTGAGTGCCAACGGTACTCAAGCTTGCTTTTCTGTTGGTTTAAATTGCTGCTCAGGCCAAGGGAATGACGTGGTGTACAACGACCAAGACTTCGGGCCCGAAGAAGGATTTTAGGTTCACGGAGTCCCCCGGGCAACGCCTGTGACGGAGCCCACAAGACTTATCTTCCGCTGTTTGTTTATTTCTATGTTGAGAACATGTTATCGTCCATCGAGACATTATGTAAGACTTATCTATATTCGAACACTTGGCTTGTAATATAATGATGCTTCACTCTTTGTCGTCACATGTATGAGAATATGATCCTGGCATACATGTGGGAGTCACTCGGTCGTTCTTCGGAAAAACCGGGTGTGACAGACATATCGTCAATGAATTTACAGTCCGTCCCCATTAACCGCTCGGGCATCGACCCAGGAAGAATTTATTCTAGGATTTATGATAATCTATGATTAACCTCTTTTTAAAATACTCCCTACCCCCAGGGGAAGTCGAATCCCCGCTGCCTCCTTGAAAGAGAGATGTCCTGAACCACTAGACGATAGGGGCATAACTAGACACTAGTGCTATATAAAACCACTCGTCATTATACTATAATGATAGTATGAGCAGTTTTTTAGAATTTTCAATATACTCGAATCGAAGAGTATAAATAGATCAAAGCAAAGAGTCTTTCCTACTTTTCTATTATGCTTTCATAATATATTTTTTTAGTTGATGGTTAGGTTAATTCACGGATCATCCCCTGCTTTTTAGGGAAATTCCTTTTACTTTTAAAGGATATAGAATAAGAATATATTAATAAAAAGGATTCTGGATTAGTTTAGTACAGATATTGATTTGATTGCTCTAACAGGAAAAAGAATCCAATTTCATATATTTTTTGCAATTTAAACTCTGTGCTTTGTTTAGTGTTTAGACCAAAAATATGGGCATCTCATAACAAACGAAGTCATAAACTTCAATAAAAAACAGAGACATTTTCAAAAAAAAAGAAAAAAGTTAATGAATTTAGTAGAAAAGTACTGTATCGGATTCGAACCGATGACTTTGGTTTTGCCGTGGAATTACTCTACCACTAAGGGAAAAACCCTTTATCGGATTTGAACCGATGACTTATGCCTTACCATGGCATTACTCTACCACTGAGTTAAAAGGGCTTTTTATTCAAAAATTAGCCACTTTCATTTACCATTATAGATCTACTGCATAATGTACAAAATATATGTATATATTAATGTACATAATATATACATATATAGATATATATGTAGAGATTTTATTTTCTATATTGATATATAGAAGTTTATTCATGGTGAGGTTCAAAAAGGCCAAAGGGGCAATAAGAACTGCTGTTAAAAAAATGGTAGACTTTGTTTTTTTATCTTTAGCCTATTCACTTTTCATGTGCTCAGAATGTTCTGCAGAATTAGGACTTTTTTCTATTGGCTGATCTTATGATGAGAACTTTCTCAATTTATGTTTTATTTCCCTTAACTCTAATTGGGGGTATAAACGAATTCGCCCTCTTCATATACCCATATGGTTAGGTATTGTATTAATTTTCAGTGATATACTTTTTATCTGTTTTGGTGCGAGATTGAAACAATTTTTCAGTTTTGGACGGATTTGTTGCAGCAATTTTCAACGGGTACCCTTTGGAAATAGTACCTGAATATTATCCAAAAGGTGTATTTTAAACAAACTATATTGGAGTTTTATCAAGAATTTTATTCTAAAAAGTGGACAGTCAAATTTATACTGCATAGTAGAAATAATATTCTACAGCACAAAAAAGAAAAGGAAGAACTGGATTGATGGGTATTGTCGCCTATATCTCTTAGTGTATATTGTAGGAATAATCAAACTATAGAATATACAAAATACGATCCTAATCGAAATGCATACATTTGGTTCATACGCTAGTGGCATGGTAAGAAGAGATTTCTTTTACAAACTAGAGAGGGGTCATCTAAATCCTAAATTAAAGGCCTGGGATTGAAGTACCAACTACTCACTTTTTTCCGTAGGTAGGATTAGCTTCCTCCTCGAATGGCTACCCTTGACAAAGGGTAGTGTTGGTATCATAATCTACATATAGTGGGTATAGTTTAGTGGTAAAAGTGTGATTCGTTCTATTAATAACTGAATTTGAAATGATATACTTAAGGCATCCTAAGTTTTTTATATTCATATTCTGATGAAAACTTTAGTTCTTATAAAGGGTTTAATCCTTTTCCTCTCAATAGCATATTGAGGAAGAATATACATTCTCGCGATTAGTATACAAAGACTAATTTAATTTGCATGCAAAATACAAATTTGATTATGTGTACAGAGGCGCGAAGCATAATTTTGCATTGGATTAAGTATTCCAATTGAATAAATATGAGTAAAGGATCTATGGATGAAGATACAAAAAAGTTTATTTCCAATCGTAACTAAATATTCTTATAGTTAAAAAATGGAAGCCAATAGCTAAAAAACGATAGTTTTGGTTTACTAGAACCATTAGGGTATTGTTTCAGCTCGGTGGAAACCCAACTCTTTTCCTCAGGATCTCTTGAATGAAATTAGGGAATGAAGTAAATAGATTAGATAGATATTTAGGAAAATTTCTATCTCCTACTCTATAGGGATCATCTAGAAAGCAGAGAGCTTTGGTTCCATTCAGACGGAAAAGCTAACATAGATGTTAAGTGGTGAGAATAGCCATAAAGGAGCCGAATGAAATCAAAATTTCATGTTCGGTTTTGAATTAGAGACGTTAAAAAAAATCAACCAACGTCGACTATAACCCCTAGATTCGTAGGCGTGGGCGAATTAGAGTCATTTGTTCCAATCCGAAGCATAAACAAAGACAGGGGTAATCTTTCGAAAAAGGAGCTTTCCTTTCTAAAAAGTAAAAAAAAAGTACCCACAGAAATGTCCAAATTCCGAATTAAAAAATGAAAGTAAAGGATATATTTAAATCTGAAACGGATATCTTTGTATCTTTTTTTATTTCTAACTCATATTTATGAGATAATAAAATATGACAAAAGCTATACCAAAAATAGGTTCACGTAAGAAAGTGTGTATTGGTTTGCGTAGGAATGCCCGTTTTAGTTTACGGAAGAGTACACGTAGAATAACAAAAGGGGTTATTCATGTTCAAGCGAGTTTCAACAATACCATTATAACTGTTACAGACCCACAAGGTCGGGTGGTTTTCTGGTCCTCCGCAGGTACATGTGGATTCAAAAGCTCAAGAAAAGCATCACCCTATGCCGGTTAAAGAACAGCAGTAGATGCTATTAGTACAGTGGGTTTGCAACGATCAGAAGTTATGGTAAAAGGAGCTGATAGCGGAAGAGATGCCGCATTTCGAGCCATTGCTAAAAGTGGTGTACGATTAACTTGTATACGCGATGTAACACCTATGCCCCATAATGGATGTAGACCTCCTAAAAAAGACGTCTGTAAAAGAATTAAACCGTTTTCAAGACAAATAAAGGATTCAATGATCAAATAAATATTAATCTATTATGGTTCGAGAGGAGGTAACAGGATCCACCCAAACACTACAGTGGAAGTGTGTTGAATCAAGAGTAGATAGTAAGCGTCTTTATTATGGTCATTTCATTTTGTCCCCACTTAGAAAAGGTCAAGCGGATACTGTCGGTATTGCCTTGTGAAGAGCTTTACTTGGAGAAATAGAAGGAACATGTATCACACGCGCAAAATTTGGGAACGTGCCACACGAATATTCTACAATAGTAGGTATTGAAGAATCCATACAAGAAATTTTACTAAATTTGAAAGAAATTGTATTGAGAAGTATCCTCTATGGAGTTAGAGACGCATTAATTTGCGTCAAAGGTCCTAGATACATAACCGCTCAAGATATAATCTTACCACCTTCCGTAGAAATCGTTGATACGACACAACCTATAGCTAACTTGAGAGACCCCATTGATTTATGTATTGAGTTATAGATCAAGAGAGATCGCGAATATCATACGGAACTCAGAAAGAACTCTGAAGATGAAAGTTATCCTATAGATGATGTATCCATGCCTGTTCAAAATATGAATTATAGTATTTTTCTTGTGGGAATGGAAATGAAAAATACGAGATACTTTTTCTCGAAATATGGACGAATGGAAGTTTAACCCCTAAAGAAGCGCTTTATGAAGCTTCTCATAATTTGATTGATTTATTTCTTCCTTTTCTACACGCAGAGGAAGAAGGCGCTAGTTTCGAAGAAAATAAAACCAGGTTTACTCCACCTCTTTTAACCTTTCAAAAAAGATTCACTAATCTAAAGAAAAAACAAAAAAAGGAATTCCATTAAATTGTATTTTTATTGATCAATTAGAATTGCCTTCTAGAACGTATAATTGTCTCAAAAGGGCCAATATACATACACTATTGAACCTTTTGAGTAAGACTGAAGAAGATCTTATGAGAATTGACAGCTTTCGTATGGAAGATGGAAAACTTATATGGGCCACTCTAGAGAAGCATATCCCAATTGATTTACCTAAGAACAAGTTCTTGCTTTAAATCCATTACAATTTTTTACTCTTTTTCTTTTTCCAGTTAGAATAAAAAAAGAAAACAATTTTGCATCTTTGGCACAATCTATATTTTCACGAAATGGATCATAATAAAATAGATTTTAGGTATCTAGGAAAGATTGACTTGGAAGTAACTATTTCGTAGATACCCATGCAAGGGACTTCACGGTTGAATGAATCAACCTGAAAAATAAAAATCCCTAAAAAAGACATAAAGTTAAGGATTTATCAATGGGTAATGTTGCTCCAATACCTAACCAAAGAGCTACTACAGTACCGATTAAAAAAACGGTCGTAGCTACTGGGTGACGAAATGGATCTAGGAATTTATTGACATTCTCGAGAAAGGGTATTGTTAATAAGCCTGTTGGCACAGAAACCATTAAGAGGACGCTCAATAACTTATTGGGTATTGTACGAAGTATTTGAAATACGGGAAAGAAGTACCACTCAGGTAATATTTCCAGGGGAGTTGCAAACGGATCCGCCGGTTCACCAATCATTGACGGCTCGAGAACCGCTAAACCTACATTACATGCAATAGTACCTGGAATTACTACTAGAAAAATGTATAAAAGATCGTTGGGCCATGCGGGTTCCCCGTAATAATTATGTCCCATCCCTTTAGCTAATTTTGCTCTTAATACAGGATCATTTAAGTCAGGTTTCTTTGTTATTGGGATAGGTGAATTCTTTAGGATCCATCCCCCAAAGGAACCGGACATGAGAATTTTTCATCATCCGGCTCGAGCAAGAATGAAGGAAATAAGACCGTGGAGGATCCACAATAGAATAGGTTATATAATGACTCAATAAATCAAGGTAAGAAAAGCTTTATTAGATTATCTTTTCCGAAGTTCCGCATATAACTACTCATTGAAAAGAATCCTATTCTTATGCGTAAATGCTCAATATCCAAGTGGGCTTACAAATTTGATCATGATCAATTGCTTTGTGGATTGTCTCTTGATTAGTTGGTGTTTATCCCCTCAATATGGCAAGTTTCTTACGTCCAAACTAAGTATTTACTTGTTACTAATAAAAAATGAAAAATTTTAGCCTACTTTCTTCCTTAGATCCCTTCTTTTACTCCGATAATATTGTGGATCAAAATCGATGCAAAGAAAATGAATACATTTCCATACTATAATAAAAACTAAGTGTAATAAATATAGAATTGGATCATATCACATGACTTATTCCATTTATACTCTACGGGATCTTGCGGAGCCTGTTCATGGATGACATGGTTCGGGTATGATCATAGAAAATATTCTCCTCGAATGAACCAGCCTATCCTTCCTAGATAGGGGACTTACATATTGATTGGATGCGGAGACACCTTTGGTCGTGAATTCTAATGCGGCAGATCCAATTCTCTATCTGCATGGCCAAATCAATAATTCAAGTCACACACTCCCATAATCCGCCTTACTTTCTTTTGAAAAATTAACTTCAACTATTTGTATCAAAATACTTAAGATATTTGTATACTTCAAAGTTGAAGAGAAGTATCCAAATGACATGTCTTATTTTACAATAACCCATGTTTGTAGCAATGAAATACCACAACCTACCCAATATGATATCTGAGAATTCAAATTTTCTATGATATGCCTTCCCTATAAAGGACCAGAAATACCTTGCTTACGTATCATTGGAAAGTGCATTAACATAAATACAGCAGTAAGCAGAGGCAGTACAAAGGTATGTAAACTATAAAAACGAGTCAAAGTGGATTGCCCCACACTAGCATTTCCACGTAATAACTCCACTAAAGGGGATCCTATTACCGGAATCGCGTCAGGTACAGCTATCACAATTTTGACTGAAAAATAACCAATTTGATCCCAAGGTAAAGAATAACCAGTTACACCAAATGGTGCAGTCAATACAGCCAAAACCACACCTGTAACCCAAGTTAATTCACGGGGTTTTTTAAATCCACCCATGAGATACACACGAAATACGTGCAGGATCATCATTAGAACCATCATACTTGCTGACCATCGATGAACTGATCGGATTAACCAACCAAAGTTGGCCTCCGTCATTATATATTGAACGGAGGAAAAAGCCTCTGTAACGGTTGGTCGGTAGTAAAAAGTCATAGCAAAACCGGTAGCAACTTGTACTAAAAAACAAGTAAGTGCAATTCCCCCTAAACAATAAAATATGTTGACATGAGGAGGAACATATTTACTCGTTATATCATCCGCAATTGCCTGAATCTCAAGACGTTCCTCAAACAAATCATATACTTTATTGAGATAGGTAACTAGCCCGACTCCCACTCCGAGAACCGTATATGAAAATTTCATCTCATACGGCTCAAGCAGAAACACACAAATTTTCAACGGATATTAGAAAAAAAAGGTTCAAAACTTCATCAGCCACAGGATTCTATCAATTTGCCTTGAAGATATTAAATAAGAAAAATCCAGAATTTCTTCTTTGTGATGATAATGCCAAAAAATCTCAAGTCGGCTCATCTGTCTTTCTTTCCCTTATGTTGATCATTAGAGGCCTCTTGACTTTTCTCTTCTCTATTTTTTATTTATTTTATTTATTTTACTAGTAAAATAAATAAAAATTTATAGTGGTTTTCTAATAGAAATTATCTTGTTGCGATCCTATGAATCAGTTCAATTAAAACCTTAGATTCATACTAGAGCCAGATGATTGAGTCTCAAGCTAAACAAAAGGCAAGGGTTCTTCGAATAAGAACCGCTTGATGATCATTTATTGAATTGGTGTAATGACTCGACAAAATCGAGAGAAAAAAGTTATCTTTTAGGCAAACAAAATTGGAAAGAAGAAAAGTTCTTTTCATATTAAGAACTACTTGAATTTTTTTTCAGTCTGGTTGCGAGGTCTAAATAGTGAGTATGAATCATAGTTCCATTTTTTTCTTGATCCACTCTATGTATTTCGTGTTCCAGATATTAGAATAAATAATATCCGATTAATTAGAATCATCTTGATAGAGAGAACAGGCCCTTTCTATGTATTATCAATAGGATCAATTCTAACAAGTCACACACTCATATTCTAGAGATACCAAAACAAAAAAAAATCCATGGTCGAACTACCATAATGTCTAGAAATGTGTAGCTTAAAGCAGAAAGACCCTTTTTGGATGGAAAAACTATGAAGTCATAGTTTTAGTTAGTAGAAACCTAATTCATTAAAATTCCGTCCAATAAAATAGAACAATTATAAATTTCTAAAATGATAGATAGGAATATCGCGAATAAAGCCATTGCAACCCCCATTAAAGGAGTAGTCCCCCAACCCGGAGCGACTTTCCCATATTCCGAATTCAAGGGTTTCAATAAACTACCTGCGCCAGTTCGTTTTGGCCTAGCTCTAGAACTATCTTCAACGGTTTGTGTAGCCATAAATTCTATTTAATCATTGGTGTTGACCTTGTATACTATTCCGTTGTAGTTGTAAATACACGATCTTTATCATAGATCCATTGTAATCTTGAAATTCTATAAAAATGGAAACAACAACTTTAGTCGCCATCTCCATATCTGGTCTACTTGTAAGCTTTACTGGGTATGCCTTATATACCGCGTTTGGGCAACCCTCTCAACAATTAAGAGATCCATTCGAAGAACATGGGGACTAATTGAAGTAAGAAGTCTCTGACTACTTACTTCAATTAAATTATTTCTTTTTTAGTCGGAAACTTAGGTGGTTCTCAGAAGAAGATAGCGAAAAAATTATCTCTAAAGTCGAAACTAAAAGGAATGTATAAACAAATGCTTCCATAGATGCGATCGTGGTTTATTTACAATTATAACTTCCACACCTATTCACTTGTCATTTGGGATTATTTCCAATATAAAAAAAAAAGAAAAAGAGTCAAAGAAAGGATGGGAGATGTTTCCCATATCAAATCAAAAAAGAGAGGCGAAAGATACCATAGCAATGTGGTATCAGATTGTCTGTCTCCTTGTAGTTGGATTCCCAACTTTTTGGAATGTTCCAAATTCCACTTGAGCATCCAAGTTTGGATCAATACCAGCAAAAACATCTCGGAACAGGGTTCGAGTGCCATGCCAAATGTGTCTGAAAAAGAAGAGCAAAGCAAAGGTAGCATGACCAAAAGTGAACCAACCCCTTGGACTGCTGCAAAAAACACCATCTGATTTCAAAGTAGCTCGATCTAATTCAAAAATTTCTCCTAATTGGGCACGCCTCGCATATTTTTTACAGTAGCAGGATCAGAATAACTTACTCCATTAAGTTCGCCACCATAGAACTCCACCGTTACGCCTACTTGTTCAACGCTATATTTGGATTCTGCTCTTCTAAAAGGAACGTCGGCTCTCACAATTCCCTTTTCATCTACCAAGACTACCGAAAATGTTTCAAAAAAAGTAGGCATACGACGTACAAAAAGCTCGCGCCCTTCTTTATCTCTAAAGACGGGATGTCCTAACCATCCAACAGCTATTCCATCCCCGTTGTCCATTGAGCCTGCTCTGAATAATCCCCCCTTTGCCGGATTATTACCAATATAATCATAAAAAGCTAACTTTTCGGGAATTTTAGACCAAGCTTCTGATAAACTATGATTTTCGGCTAACCCATCGCTAACTCTTCGATATATTTCTTGCTGAAAGTATCCCTGATCCCACTGATAACGAGTAGGTCCAAATAATTCGATTGGGGTAGTTGCCGATCCATACCACATAGTTCCGGCAACTACGAAAGCTGCAAAAAAACAGCAGCGATACTACTGGAAAGTACAGTTTCAATATTGCCCATACGTAATCCTTTGTATAGACGTTGAGGTGGACGGACACTAAGATGGAATGGGCCCACTAATATGCCCAGTGTACCCGCAGCAATATGATGCAAAGCTATTCCTCCCGGAACGAAAGGATCAAAACCTTCTGCACCCCACGCAGGATTTACAGCTTGTACTTTTCCTGTTAGTCCATAAGGATCGGACACCCATATCCCAGGACCATACAAACCGGTTACATGAAATGCACCAAAGCCAAAACAAGCCACCCCTGCAAGAAATAAATGAATTCCAAAGATCTTGGGCAAATCCAAAGAAGGTTTTCCCGTCCGATCATCACAGAACATTGCTAGGTCCCAATATACCCAATGCCAGATAGCTGCCAAGAAACACAAGCCAGAAAACACAATATGCGCACCTGCCACACCTTCATAACTCCAAATACCCGGATTCGTTACAGTTCCTCCTTAAATACTCCAACCATCCCACGAATCGGTTATTCCTAAACGAGTCATGAAGGGGATTACGAACATACCTTGTCTCCACATTGGATCCAGAATAGGATCAGAGGGATCAAAAACCGCTAATTCGTATAAAGCCATCGAGCCAGCCCAACCAGAAACTAGAGTTGTATGCATTATATGCACCGCAAGCAATCGACCCGGATCATTCAATACGACAGTATGAACACGATACCAAGGCAAACCCATGAAAAACCCCTTTAGCAAAGAAAAATAGACACGATGTCATTTTATTTTATCGCATTGGAAAAGACTATCCATATCCTATGTACCTAACCCTTCTAGGGGATTCTGTGTCATAAAGCGTGAATATTTATTTCATTCCATTAAAAATAAGAAGCCAGTTCAGTTTGTAAGAAGAAAGAGAAGCAGATCTATTCTATATTCGATAAGTGCCAATATGCAATGGGTAGCTTGGGCTATTTCCAAAAACGAAGAATAGATCCCTAATCCCTCTTTGTTTATCATTCGAATCACAGATTCCTTTTTCTTTATTCAATCTGTCTTACCTTCCTTATATGTATAATTTTTCAATCTATGTATCATTTCAATCCATATATTAATAGAATCTATAGTATTCTTATAGAATAAGAAAAAAATGAAGATAATAAATTGCGGATTCTTTCTTTCTCTTCCATTCTTAAGTTTCCATATTAAAGTGTAGTTTTCTTACTTAAATCTAATAATATTAATCTAATATGTCCATTGGTGTTCCAAAAGTACCTTACCGGATTCCCGGAGATGAAGAAGCGACTTGGATTGACTTATACAATGTTATGTATCGAGAAAGGACACTTTTTTTAGGTCAAGAGATTCGTTGCGTAATCACGAATCATATTACAGGTATCATGGTATATCTCAGTATAGAAGATGGAATTAGCGATATTTTTTGTTTATAAACTCCCCCAGCGGGTGGCTAATCTCAGGAATGGCGATTTTTGATACAATGCAAACGGTGACACCGGATATATATACAATATTCCTCAGAATAGCCACGTCCATGGCCTCCTTCATTCTGCTTGGAGGAGAACCCACTAAACGTATAGCATTCCCTCACGCTAGAATTATGCTTCACCAACCGGCTAGTGCTTATTATCGGGCAAGGACACCAGAATTTTTACTAGAAGTGGAAGAGTTACACAAAGTTCGCGAAATGATCACAAGGGTTTATGCACTAAGAACAGGCAAGGCTTTTTGGGTTGTATCCGAAGACATGGAAAGGGATGTTTTTATGTCAGCAGACGAAGCCAAAGCTTATGGACTTGTCGATATTGTAGGGGATGAAATGATTGACGAGCACTGCGATACTGATCCAGTATGGTTTCCAGAAATGTTTAAGGATTGGTAGTGGCTGAATTTCTTATAAATTTATTTCAAACCTAAATTCAGGTTTTATACGATTTTTTAGAAAATAGAAATATTTCATGATGATGAATCATCAGGTTACGATAGATCTAAACCAATCCTTTTTTCTATATACATACGACATGCCAACGGTTAAACAACTTATTAGAAATGCAAGAGAGCCAATACGAAATGCTAGAAAAATGCCCGCGCTTAAGGAATGTCCTCAGCATCGAGGAACATGTGCTAGGGTGTATGTGCGACTCGTTCAGATCATGAGTTCAACCAAATAAGACAATTTTGGAAATATCCATGATCAGTACCAATGAATAGGATAGAGCTTCTCTCTCCTAGATTTCTATGGTATATGGAATTTATGGTTTCCTTTGGTGCAAATCCAATCATCTAGATTGGAAGAAGCAATTCCCCCATTGGTAGCAAATGGTTATCGATTAAGTGGAGGAAATAGTAATAAAAAGAAAAGGCTTATGCTCCTTTATCTTTAAAGAACGGACTAAAGGGTCAGCTACTTAGCCAACATTCATAATTAAATACCGTCACTGTATGAATAACTCTTGTTTATTGTGAAAAGAGCGATTTACTCTATAATGGATAGGTAGAGCCAAAGACTGTGAACTATACAAGTTCGCAATACCTTTTGATGAAACAAAGGGCTCCGGTGTATAGAGAGGGCCTCACTGTTTAAAAGAGAACTATAGAAAGGATGGAATCCACTGTTTTTTTAGTATTGTTAGAATTTGTTATTTCTATGCGAAATAACTGAAAGGGATAGAATAAAAAATCGTGGTTGGGAAGGTTATAGTAGCAAAAGCCATTGGAATTAGTATTTTATATATCGGAATAATCCGTTTTGTTATTAATGGGAAAAAGAAGGGTTAAAAGAAGAGAAATCATTAGTTATTCATTAAGGTTAATTTGATTCAATGACTAGAGTTCCGCGAGGATATATAGCTCGGAGACGATGAACAAAAATGCGTTCATTTGCCTCAAACTTTAGAGGGGCTCATTTAAGACTTAATCGAATGATTACTCAACAAGTAAGAAGAGCTTTTGTTTCTTCTCATCGAGATAGAGGCAGGCAAAAGGGGGATTTTCGTCGTTTGTGGATCACTCGGATAACGCAGCAACACGAATATATAAAGTATTCGATAGTTATAGTAAATTAATACACAATCTGTACAAAAACGAATTGATTCTTAATCGTAAAATGCTTGCACAAGTAGCTGTATTAAATCCAAATAATCTTTACACGATTTCCAATAAAATAAAGACCATCAATTAAACAGATAAAAAAGTAATATACAGGAATAATTAAAACCGAATTCCCGGAGAGGGAACTCTGGGAAGATACAATAAATTAAGATTAAGCGGTAGGAATCAACGAGCATGTTGCAATAGATAAAAAACTATTTCTTTTTCCCATTTTTCTTTCTTTTCTTATAACAAACAAAAGAATCTAAACTGGATTACTTTATTTATATATGAGTTTGACCATTTCGAATAAAACATCAACAATCGGAACTTAAGCTCCGATTGTTGTTTCTTAAATTCTGGTTGGAGTTTCTTAAATTTTGATTAGAACTGAACTTTTGTGTTAATTGAGGAATATGTCTATTTTTTCTGTGTCTAGGACCTGTAATTATTGAAATTGATTGGGCTTGAAATTGCTTCTCATTTTCATAGTTACGAAATGGTAAGAAAGATAAAATACGAGCCTGTTTTATAGCAAGAGTAATTAATCGTTGTTGTTTCAAGGTTAATCGATTTATTCGTCTGGATAATATTTTTCCTTGTTCACTAATAAATCGATTAATTAAGCTCATGTTTCTATAATCAATTTGATCCCCCGGACCAATTCGGGAACGTCTACGAAAAGGTTGTTTGGATTTACAAAAAGGTTGTTTGAATTTACGAAAAGGTTGCTTGGATTTATGAAAAGTTTGTTTGGATTTACAAAAAGGTTGCTTAGATTTACGAAAAGGTTGTTTAGATATATACATGATTTATTCCTTATTTTAAATTTTGAAAAAAATGAATTTCTTTATTTTATTAATTTTGAATCCAGAAGAATTAATCTTTCTTTGGTCCATATATTGTTTGATTCATATACTATATATAAAAAACCTCTATATATATGAAATAATATCTACCTAAAGTGAATTTTTATTTTGTATTCTATCTAAGTTCTATATATTAAATAATAAATTCTTACTCTTTCTATTCTTTAGAAAAATAAAAACACGATGCTCTTATTTCTTTATTTCACTATGAGTCGCATGCTTGCGGCAATAACGACAAAATTTTCTTAATTCTAATTATCCGGGTGTATTGTGGCGATTCTTTTGAGTACTATATCTAGAAATCCCCGTCGATTCCTTATTGGTACCCTTTCGAACACAACTGATACATTCCAAAATCACTCTGATTCTAACATCTTTACCCTTGGCCATGAACCTCCTTTCCTTTTTGGATCGACATAACTTGATTCTTATACCTGTTCTTTTATTCTTCTATATTGGATCCGAAAAAGAAGAATAAAATCCAATAGAATAAAAAATGGAGAAATAATTAAAGAATACAATCCTTGTCGAATTAGCAAGGATTTTGCTTTGAAATCCTATCATTTAAGTAGCAAGTCCGGCTCTTTCTATGCTCGAATTTGTGAGGCCTGACTTAGCTTGGATACCGCTTTTAATTAAATTTATGTTTTCTTCCAAAATGAGATTTACCAACTTTTAGATGACTCTGAGGTTCAACCCAATCCATCTTTTCTTTCTTTTTGCTTCGTATACTAAAAAAGGATTGAAAGAAAATTTTCGTCATATCACGAAGAATTTTATCTCTCGTATAGGAATAACTAGAATTAAAAAAAGGAATGACAAAGCATCTGGGAATAAACGATTAATTTCTATCAATAAACCTGCTAAAGCCCCAAACCATAGAGTACTTAGCACGGGTGCTACAGAGAGATATGTTTTTATATCCTGCATTGAAAATCCTCCTTCCTTATTGGAATACATATATGATCAGATACTCTTGCCCAAGATCGTTTGTATTTCTTTATTTAGGCGAAATTCCTAACTAAAAAAATAAAATCAATATTCTATATATATAGAATGAACCATATAGACGAGATTTTCCTATCCCTAAAAAAGAAAAAGATGACCCTTTCTTCCTATACATTACTAAGGAATAGTAATCTTTCTTTTATAGGTGAAATTCAAGTGGATTTTAGATATATACCCTTCCTTGACTATATGAGACCAAAAACAAGAAATGACAAGAAAGTTCTATATAGATAGAGAAATAGGAGAAAATTACGATGTGGAAAACAAGAAAGGAATTATGTACAATGGCATTATACAACAATTTGGAAAAGGAATGTAGCGCAGCTTGGTAGCGCGTTTGTTTTGGGTACAAAATGTCACAGGTTCAAATCCTGTCATCCCTACCTATTACTTCTCTCTTCTTTATGGATAGTAGTGGAGAGATCAATTAAAGTAAAGTGTATATAACTTGAATTTGTTGATACTATACATACGTGAGACACGTTAGGAGTAGAAAAGGATTTTCTTTTTGAAAGCGCTCTTAGTTCAGTTTGGTAGAACGCGGGTCTCCAAAACCCGATGTCGTAGGTTCAAATCCTACAGAGCGTGATTCCATCTATCTTATGTCGAAATAGAGTAAAATAACTTTAAAAAAGCAAACTCGAATTACAACTCCAATTTGACCTCCTCTCTAGTCTGGAGGAGGTCAATCAAAAAAGAAATATTACTCAATCAAAGATCCAACTGATCCCCACGCCTGTATTGCAAATACGTAGTCACGAATAATCCCGCTAAAGTAATAGGAATTAGGCCTAAGATGATTCCAAATAGAAAAACTTCAATCATTTCAATTTGTTCGAGGGGATAAAAAAAAAGAGATATGATCTATCTCTAAATAATAGTCTAAATTATCCACGAATCTCAATGACTAAAAAAAGAATTGGTAATTAGCGTGGAAAAAGGTCCTATAATATCAGGAATCCAAAAGAAAGATTCTTATTTTCTGACTTATTCATTCAATTCATTTCAAATAAGACGTATCTTGTTCAAGCCAATAAATAGAGCTGGAGTTATAGTTAAAGCAGCCAGTAGAAAACCGAAATAACTAGTTATAGTAAGCATGAAGGGGTTAAATTCCATTTTTTTACTACACTACATATGTTGGTAAAGCACTTACCTAAGTTATGGAAAATTCCTAATTCATCGGTTATTTTAGATAATACTAAAAGACAAGATAGAGCGAGATACAGAAGTGTAAAAGAAAATCGATTCATCAGATGGGAATGGGACATGAGTCCCTAATTGCAAATCAAGAGATTTATTGTGGAATCTGTCAGTTAAGTAAAGTAATAATATTAAGAACTAGATCATCTAAACCCATTGAAAAAGGAAATTGGATTTTTGGGAATTTTGGAATAAAAGATAAATAAAGGATGGAATTTGAAAAAAGTTCTTTCTATTTCAGATTATTTCTTTTTCAATAGGATTTAATGCTCTTTTTAGAGCAAATGGTCGTCCCCTATTCCTTCTTATTTTATTTTAACTAAATGTATTCCATATGGAATAAGAGGAGAAGAAAACCATTCCACGGCTCCCGAAGGCCCCCCTAAAAAAGGGAAAATTTTACTTTATTTTTATTTATTCATTTTTCGAACCCCAACCAAAGTTGATTCGAAGACGAGTTACTTCAATTATATTTTTCTTTTAAGTTCTATCTTCTGTCTTTCCCTATTTCATCTCGTAAAGTTACATGCTTGCAGTTTGGTTAAGAAAGTTAGACCTAATCCAACAAATAAGATAGGATTGATTACGAATCTTGATTCTTCAAATAATGTATTCTGTTTCTTTCATAACGGATTATCTACTATTCGATTTTCTATTTTTTAGATAGTATTTTATACTAACCTATTTAATTCCTTAATTAAAGGGAAAGAGTTGGATTCGAATAAAACTTTTAACTAAAAAAGGATAGATTTTGCATATACTTATCCTTGTATTGCGTCAATATGAGAATATCCTTCCTAAATTCTTTATCTAAACCTATTGTATTGATCATTAACTTAGGTTTTCCCAAGATCCTGGTCACTATTCCAAATTAAATTATTCTACTATTCTGAAAATAATGAAATAAGTAGGACCCGAAAAAATGGGGTTTCTATTGATGGCTTGAATAACATGTAGTTTCTCTATAGACATAGAACAAAGAATAAAAAAAGTGAATTCTCTTTCGGACCAAGCCAAACAGGATTGTTGTGCCATAAGAAGGATAGCTATACTAATTCGGTATACTCAAAATACACCTTTGGTACAAAATTGACAATCTCACAAGAATGGAATATCAGTAATTTACTATTTACTGGTTGATCCCATCTTTTACGGAATCAATTCCTTTTTTGAATGTACAAAAATTTGGGGAGCTCAACATGTCTGGAAGCACAGGAGAACGTTCTTTTGCTGATATTATTACCAGTATTCGATACTGGGTAATTCATAGCATTACTATACCTTCCCTATTCATTGCGGGTTGGTACGGGTTTAGCTTATGACGTGTTTGGAAGTCCTCGGCCAAACGAATATTTCACGGAAAGTTGACAAGGAATTCCATTAATAACCGACCGTTTTGATTCTTTAGAACAACTAGATGAACTTAGTAGATCCTTTTAGGAGGCCCCAATGACCATAGATCGAACATATCCTATTTTTACAGTGCGATGGTTGGCTGTTCACAGATTAGCTGTACCCACGGTTTTTTCTTGGGATCAATATCAGCAATGCAGTTCATTCAACGATAAACTAAATTTCAACTATAGAACTATGACACAATCAAACCCGAATGAACAAAATGTTGAATTGAATCGTACCAGTTTATACTGGGGTTTATTACTCATTTTTGTACTTGCTGTTTTATTTTCCAATTACTTCTTCAATTTAGAGAAAGGTAGAGAGTAGTAAGAATTCTCTTATCCCATTTGGAAGGATACCATCCTTATAACTATCCATGACTATTTTTGTCTCTAGCACGACCACTTGAGAAAATGTGGAGGAAAGTAGGGGAAATGGCTGATACTACAGGAAGAATTCCTCTTTGGCTGATAGGTACCGTAACTGGTATTCTTGTGATTGGTTTAATAGGTGTTTTCTTTTAGAGTTCGTATTCTGGATTGGGTTCATCTCTATAGTAATCGGAGGAGCCAGATTGTAAACACGAAAAAGTAGGAGCTTAGCGGGTCCTTACCTCCCTTTATCTGATTAGAGCGGAAAGGACCAGCGGAACTCTTATAACGCGATTTTAATTTATTCCGTAATCTAAAAATTGGTTACCTATTTCTATTTGTAAAAATAACAAAGAGAAAGCCTTTGCTTTGATGGTTAGAATACTTCTATTTATTCTTCTGTTTGTTAATAATGTTAGTGAAGCAATCTGTTGGTGGGTTTAAAGTGTAACACCCCAAAAACCTGGAGGGGAATTTAAAATTTTTGGATGTATTGCATGTGGTGAAGCAATTCAAATTTAAACTGGAATTCAAATTTGAATCAAAACAGAAAAGGAAAAGGAAAAAGAAAAAGGAAAAAATGGCCAGTGGGCCGAAACCTACCTCAGCCGGCCCAAAACCCGCGGCTGTTCCCCCCCCTTTTCTCTCTCTCTGACACGCGGGGCCCGCGTGTCATCCCCCTCCCCGCGCGCGCGCCCAACCGCCACGCTACTTCCGCGCCGATCGCCGCTGCCACGACGATTTTCTTGCTCCCGAGCCGCGATCTCCAGCCCACGCGCTGCTACACATCTAAACCAACCCCCGCCGCCCTCCCTCGCCCATTTAAACGCAGAAATCCGCCCTTTTTTCCTCCCCGATCGGCCGCCTCAGTCCTCGCTGAGAACTGAAGCTCCCACCGCCATTTTCCTTCGATTCTCGTCCGGATTTTCTGATCTGATGAGCTTGCCGTGTTCCACCGCCGCCGGGGAGTCTTGCAGGTGAAGGAAACCCGGTGTTTTGCGCTCTAGACACTGCTCCGGTGAGCACCGCCGCGTTTTACCCTCGGACCTCGTCGCCGACCGCTTTCCAGGGCCTCCGAGCTCAAGAAAAACCCCGAGGTGAGATCCCCTACCTCCCCTCTTCCGTTCTATGCCAAGAAATCCAAGTTTTAGGAAGTATAGACGAAAACCCGAAGTTCTCCGGCGAGATCGCCGCCTCCCGCCGCCGGGCAACGCCGCCAGCACACGGCCAGGGCGACGTGGCCCCCTGAGGCCCGTCCATTTTAAATCGTACGGTCCCGAATAGATCTAACCCGTACCGCTTCGCGTTATAATCTCAGCCGTCTGTTTTAAATCCAACGGCCCACGTCAGCCCCGCGTTATAAAGGCCGGGAATCTTACGCGCTACCCCTGGGGATCTCGGAAAACACGAGCTAGCCCCGGAAACTTGTGATCTAGCCCCTGGACCTTCAGAAATTCATGTGAATTCATTTAAAAATCAGTTTTAGCCCCTGGACTTAATAAAAATTAGGAAAACCTCTCTGTTTTGTGTAATTAGGCCCCTGGAAATTTAGTAAATAGTGAAGTAGACCCTGCAGTAGGGTGGATTTGCCCTTTTAGACCCTATAGGGTATTAAATTCAGAAATTTGAACATATGAGTAGAATTTGAATCCTAAGGGTGATGTAAACACATGTGCAAATACAAATGTAAATTTTCCTAGCACTTGGAAAACATTTAGAATGAGTTGAGAACTGATTTTAGGATGAAATGAAATCTGACTAAGTGCTGTTTACTTTTATTTTTTCTGGAAATTCATTTTTTTAGGCTAGAAAATAATTCTAAAAATGGGTAAAATGAATTTAATTTGATCCCCATCAGAGAGGAAGTTCAAAGATATTTGACTGAACATTTTAGGTCAGAACCTATTCTGTTTAGGTGATATGTCTTACTATTTTAATATTAAAGTTCACTTTTAGGCATAGAAAATAAATCTGAAAATATAGGAAAATAGGTATGCATAATTAGAAAATGTTAAATGAGGTCTCCAATTCCAAAAACTTCAAATTAAGATTTTGTAGAAGATCTAAAAACCTATTTGGAGTATGAAATTTTCTTTCATGCAAATTTTGTGGCTAAGAAGTGTATTAATTAAATATAGAGAATTTGTTCAAATTGGATATTCATATATAGTGTGCGATTAGAAATCTGAATATAAAAGTTAGAAGTAATATGTATGTTTAAAAGTGCATGTAGGCCTAAAATCAACACATCTAGGGTAACCACAACACTTAAAAATGTGAATGACTTTCATATGTATGTATGTGTGGTTTGCATGGGTGGAAGTGTGGACTATGGCTTATGGAATGTTGTTTTCTTTTTCTATGTGTGTATTTGGCATGAGTAGAACCAGCCCTAGAGCAGGTTCTCACCTTTCAAGATCAAGACTTTCCATTCCCAGAGCAGCAGGAAGAAGGCAAGTGTCCTTGACCACTTTGATCCTATACTAGGATGTGTAGTTAGAATTTAATTGCATTGTCAATTTGGAATATGATAACCAAACTAGGAAGTTTCCCTAGATTTTCATTATCTTATTTCCTTGTAGCCTGGGTTGGGATTTATTTTATTATGTTAGTTATTTATATACTTATGCTTAGCCATGCTTAGAATGGGATAAGTGGGATATGAGATCATCAACTTATTTACCTTACTCTTGAATGAGATATTATGAGTTATGTAGAGGTAGGGATCGAGGCAATTTGGATGATTTGGTTGGTGTTGTGTGCATGAGACTCAGGTTTGTGTTTAGTGCTTGCCTGGATCCTAAGGACCGGTTTATGGAGCATGTAACCTGGCTTTACCGTGCCAACCACATGCTGAGATGGGGCAGCTTGGCCAATTAATTAGGTGTATCTCTGGCGTAGTATGGGTGTTTGGATGGTGCGGGGAATAGGTGTCAGCTGGACTACCATATGAACCGCAAGGCTCAAGAGGGGGCCACTGCAGCGGGGTTGGAGCCTCTTGTATGTTGTTAGGGGTGAAACCTCAGTGGGCCCACGCTCGTCGGGAATCCCTTTGTAAAGGCCTCGTAGTGATCTCCTGGCTACACACCTGGGAAGTGTGAACGTGGTTCGCGGCCACTGGCATAATGGAGGTTCTTTTAGTCCACCTGGCAACGGGGGATGAAATCACTACATGTGGGTACAGTGGTACAAACTCTGCAGAGTCAAAACTGTCATGACAGTCGTGCTCACGGTCAAGAGCGGCTTGGACTTATTCATGATTAGAGGATGATAAGTTTGCAAGTTGAGGATGTTAAGCGGGGAGCTTAACATTGGAAATGTTGTTATGGTTACTTAATTTTGATGACGGGCTAGGAGATTGGGACCATTTCACCTATGTATTAATGTAGGTGCTTTATAAGCTAAGGTGATAGGTATTAATTGTGTAGTGCTTTAACCATGAGTTCAACCTCTCCTTGCTCTAGCCATGCATGACATAATTTTTCCACACTTGCTGAGTACCAACGGTACTCAAGCTTGCTTTTATGTTGGTTTAAATTGCTGCTCAGGCCAAGGGAATGACGTGGTGTTCAATGACCAAGACTTCGGACCCGAAGAAGGATTCTAGGTTCACGGAGTCCCCCGGGCAACACCTGTGACGGAGCCCACAAGATTTATATTCCGCTGTTGTTTTATTTACATGTTATTAACATATTATCGTCCATCGAGACATTATGCTATGTAAGACTTATTTTATATTCGAACTCTTGGCTTGTAATAAATGATGCTTCACTATTTGTCATCACATGTATTAGAAAATGATCCTGGCATACATGTGATATTTACTCAGTTGCTCTTTGGAGAAACCGGGTGTGACAGAAGTGGTATCAGAGCCAAGGTTGCCCGTAGGAACGTGGACCTAGGTAGAAATGGATGTGTTTAAGGACCTTATTTTCTTAAAAACTATTTTACAAAGGTGTCGGTTGAAAGTGTTATTTAATGGGGTCACTTTATTCATCTTGTCCCAACTTTTATTCAAAATACAATCTTTATTTAATTCTTATCTAACTTAATTTTAAATGCTTTATGTTTTAGATGGTTCGCATGGTCCGCACCGCTCGCAAGTCCACCGGAGGGAGAGTTCCCGTAGCTGCCCTTGCCTTGAGAGAGGAGAACCGTTCGGTGACGTACCACTCCTACGGGTCGGCAGTAGGAGGCTTGTTGCGCCGTCTTCGTCGTATGCTCCACGCCGCTGGCAACGTTGGCAAGATGATCATACACTACAGCTCCACCAGGACCCTCCATGAGAAGCGTGAAGAATGGAGCTCAGAGATGAGGATTATCCATGAAAACCAGCTGCTCAAGATCCACCGCTCTCCAGCTTGTCGGGCGACTCAGGCTGATGCTGAGAAGGATGTCACCTGGGAGGCCATCACCTGCCAGAGTTACATCAACCGTCGCCACCTGGACAGGACTGAGTACATGTATGTCCTCCAGCGTGAGAGTGGCAGCGCGGAGTACAAATACCCGCCAGTGCAGCAGGGGACTTCCCACGAGCACATGGACCTGTGCCTGGAGGATGCAGCTATGCTCAGCACTCGACTGCAGGAGTGCCAGCAGGAGCTTCAGGATGTTAGTGACACCCTGAAGGAAACTGAGGCGTTGCTTCGCGCCAGCTTGAGGGCGAGATAAAGAGGATATGGGAATGAACTGTGTGTCACCGTGAATGACACGTGGACTCCTGACTCCCCAGACCGTCGGGCGAGCAAGCGTCGCCACACTCCTACACCAGCAGCTTCCCCACCTAAAGCAGATTCAGAGGTCAGCCGCAATGATGAGGAAGACCCCGACGAGCCAGCTCAGTAATACGAGTCGTTTAGAGTCATTTCCCTTATTTCAGCAGGTTATCGAGTAGTCGAGTCTATACCCTATTTATTTCTTTGTTAATGTTTGGTGTGTGACGTGAGTTGTGGAAGCCATGGGCATTTGTCCACAACCTCGTCTTTAAGTTTGCTTTGCTTTGGTGTGTGAACCCCTATGAATCAATAGTGCATTTATTTTCGCATGAGACGTAACGCCCAAAGATCTATGTGAAATCTTCGGAAGTTGTTTAAATATTAAGGCCTCAAAAGTTTAAGTTTAAACAAGCAATTTGGGAAGTTAATACGTAATGATTAAAGTTAACATTTGGTTGGTCATGATAGATGGCTGGAAGAAGAAAAGGTCGTGGTGCCAACCCCAACAACAACAACGATGAGGCCGCCAATCCTCACCTTCCTGGAGGGCAAGACAGGGGTGATCGCCGTGAAGGAGCTGATCCTATCCACCAAATGCTCGAAAATCAGAATCAGCTCATCCATAGTCTAACTCAAGTGGTGGCCAACTTGCACCAAGCTCCACCCCCACAAGCTGCACCATGTCAACCAAGGTTGAGTGAGTTTCTGGGAACTCAACCCCCAAAGTTTGCAAGTGCTGTTGAACCTCTGGAGGCAGATGACTGGCTAAAGACCATAGAGAGCAAGATGAGGATCATACAATGCCAAGGGTATGAGAGGGTGCTGTTTGCCTCTCACCAATTGCATGGACCTGCTGCTGATTGGTGGACCGCTTACGTGGCAGCCCATCATGACCCCAAGAACATCACTTGGGAAGAGTTCAAGCGCAGTTTCCGCAACCACTACATACCCAGGGGTGAACTCAGGAACAAGAGAAAGGAGTTCTTGGGACTGCAGCAAGGCAACATGACTGTGAGGGAATACCTCACCAAGTTCACCCAACTATCCCGTTATGCACCACGGGACATCGAAACGGATGAGCAGAAACAGGACTGTTTTGTGGAAGGACTTACCATGGAGATGCAATGTGCAATGTCCTCCAACAAGTATGAAAGCTTCTAAAAGATGGCAGACAGAGCCTTTGTCGTGGAGAGGAAGCTGAAGGCCTTGGAGAATGAAAACAAGAGGAAGATGGGATGGTCACACCAAGCATCAAGCAGCAACACACGTCCACGTCTGATGCAGCAACCGGCAGGGCAGACGAGCCGTGCTGTGGTACCCTACCCGACACCAAGAGGGTACAACCCGAACTTCAGACCTCCATCAGCACCAGTACAGCCGCAGCATCAGTTTGTGCAGCAGCCATGCCGCACTTATCAACATCGACCAGCAGGACAAGGGCCACAAAACCAACCCCAAGATAACAAAGGGCAGGCACCTAAAGTTGGGGTGCAATGCTTCAACTGTGGTGAAGTGGAGCACTACGCTCATAAGTGCCCAAAGAAGAAGCCCATTCAGCCACAGCAGCAGAATGTGATGCGAGGACGGGTGAACCACGTAACCATGGAGGAAGCGCAAGAGGCACCTGACGTGGTAATTGGTAAGTTTCCTGCAAATTTACACATTGCAACCCTTTTGTTCGATTCTTGTGCTACCCACTCGTTCATTGCTCAAGGGTTTTTAAGAAGCACAATCTAGCAACAACACAAATGAACCATATGTTAGCAGTGAACTCTCCTGGGGGACAAATAAGGACAAGACAAGTGTGCCCCAAGGTGAATCTAGACATTAACGGGGTAGTATTTACTGCAAACCTCATAGTGATAGACTCACAAGGGATAGATATTATTTTGGGTATGAATTGGTTGACCAAACATAAGGGCATCATCCAATGTTCGACAAGAACGGTGGAACTAACTCACACTAGTGGCACAAAAGTGAAGTTCATAGCCGTGCAAGAACCTAGGAGGGACATTAAACTCAATCAAGTTGAGGTGGAAGTGGAAGAGATAAGGATTATCAGGGAATATCCAGACGTTATTCCGGAGGAGTTGCCAGGTATGCCTCCCGATCGTGAAGTGGAATTCGCGATTGAATTAGTACCTGGAACAGCCCCAATATACAAGAGGCCTTATCGGATGGACTCCAAACAACTGGAAGAACTCAAAGAACATATAAGAGAATTGATAGAGAAGGGGTATATTCGTCCTAGTTCCTCGCCATGGGGAGCTCCAGTGATATTCGTACCCAAGAAGGACAGAACCCAAAGGTTATGCGTAGACTATCGTGCGTTGAATGAAGTAACCATCAAGAACAAGTACCCATTACCCCGCATTGAAGACTAGTTTGATCAGTTGAGGGGATCCTGTGTATTCTCAAAGATTGATCTCAGGTCGGGATACCACCAACTGAAGATAAGGCAAGCTGACATTCCAAAGACAGCTTTCGTATCTCGGTACGGGCTGTATGAATACACCGTCATGCCTTTCGGGCTAACTTATGCCCCGGCGTATTTCATGTATCTCATGAACAAGGTATTCATGGAATATCTGGACAAATTCATGGTGGTTTTCATTGATGACATTCTCGTCTTCTCCAAAGATGAAGAAGAACATGAGGAACATTTAAGATTGGTGTTGCAAAAGCTGAGAGAACACCAACTATATGTCAAGTTGAGCAAGTGTGAGTTTTGGCTGAAGAGAGTTCCCTTCTTAGGACATATAATCTCGGAGGGAGGAATCTCCGTAGATCCCACCAAGATCGAGGATGTGCAGAAGTGGAAGACCCCTGAAAATGTTGGGGAAATTCGAACCTTCTTCGGGTTGGCTGGGTATTATCGACGATTCATTGAGGGTTTCTCCAAGATCTCGAGACCCCTCACCAAATTGTTAGAGAAGGGAATCACATTCACATGGACACCGGAGTGTGAGACGGGTTTTCAAGAACTGAAGAAAAGACTGACAACAGCCCCAGTGCTAGTTATGCCAGATATGCAGAAGAATTTTTCAGTGTACTGCAGATGCATCTGGACACGGGTTGGGATGTGTTCTCATGCAAGAGGGGCATGTCGTTGCCTATGCATCCCGGCAGCTCCGAAAACATGAGAAGAACTATCCTACGTATGATCTAGAGCTAGCCGCAATGGTCCACGCATTGAAGATTTGGCGGCATTACTTGATGGGAAAGAGGACAGAGATATATACAGATCATAAGAGCTTAAAGTACATTTTCACACAGCCAGATCTCAACCTCAGACAAAGGAGATGGTTATAGCTAATCAACGACTTTGATGTGGGCATCAACTATCATCCTGGGAAAGCGAACGTCGTGGCAGATGCTTTAAGCCGGAAGGTGCACGTCAACATGTTGAGCTTAAGTGACACGCCTACGGAATTGAAGGAAGAGATTGCCAAACTCAATCTATGACTGGTGAATAATGGTGAGGCCATCGCCATGGAGGTGGACTCCACATTGGAGCAAGACATACCCAACGGTCAGAAGAATGATGAGAAGATACATGAAATCAGAGAACTCATCAAAGAGAATAAAGCTCCTAGGTTCATAGAGGATGAACAAGGTACGGTGTGGCATGGGAAAAGAATCTGTGTGCCTGAGGTGAAGGAGATCCGTGAACTGATTTTGAAGGAGGCTCATGATTCCGACTATTCCGTTCATCCTGGGAGTACGAAGATGTATCATGACCTCAAGAGCAGATATTGGTGGTATGGCATGAAGCGAGATGTTGCGGAACATGTTGCCCTATGTGACACATGTCAGTTGGTGAAAGCAGAACATCAATGACCCGCGGGACTGTTGCAACCACTCAAAGTGCCCGAATGGAAATGGGAAGAAATAGGTATGGACTTCATAGTGGGACCGCCTAGGACCCAATCGGAATATGATTCGATATGGGTCATCATCGACGGACTGACTAAAGTAGCTCATTTCATCCCCGTGAAAGAAAGCTACAGCAGATCCAAGTTGGCAGAATTGTACATGTCAAGAATCGTGTGTTTTCATGGAGTGCCAAAGAAGATAGTGTTGGATCAAGGGACACAGTTCACCTCAAGGTTCTGGCAGAAGTTACATGAAACCATGGGAACTCATCTAAACTTTAGTTCTGCCTATCACCCCCAGACTGACGGGCAGACCGAAAGGACCAATCAGATCCTTGAGGATATGCGGAGTTGGGATAAGAACTTACCGTATGCAGAGTTCTCCTACAACAACAGTTATCAGGCTAGTATGAAGATATCACCATTTGAGGCGTTGTACGGGAGGAAGTGCCGAACTCCACTATTTTGGAACCAAACTGGGGAAAGTAAAGTGTTTGGGCCCGAGGTGCTACAAGAAGCCGAGGCAAAAGTGAGGGAAATCTGTAACAATTTGAGGGTAGCCCAGACCCGACAAAAGAGCTATGCCGATGTACGGAGAAGAGAGCTCATTTTCAAAGTGGGGGACTATGTTTATCTCAAGGTGTCCCCTATCCGAGTACTTCGTCGGTTCAAGGTGAAAGGGAAATTATCACCACGATACATTGGACCCTTTCAGATTCTGGAGAGGAAAGGCGAAGTGGCATATCAGCTAGAACTACCGGCTCGCCTATCAGATGTGCACGATGTATTCCATGTGTCACAACTCAAGAAATGTTTAAGAACACCCGAAGAGAGGTTACCAATGAATGAGGTGGACGTACGAGAGGATCTTTCTTATGTCGAGCAACCGGTCAAGATTTTGGAGACAATGGAACGCCTCACAAGAAATAAGAGAATCCGAATGTGCAAAGTGCAGTGGAAGCATCACTCGGAAGCAGAAGCCACATGGGAGCGAGAAGACGAGCTTAAGGCACAGTTTCCGGATTTTTTTCCTAGAGTCACCAATCTCGAAGACGAGATTTCTTTTAAGGGGGGTAGAGTTGTAACACCCTAAAAACAAGTTAAAGAGGGGAATTTAAAATTTTTGGACGTATTGCATGTGGTGAAGCAATTCAAATTTAAACTGGAAATCAAATTTGAATCAAAACAGAGAAGGAAAAGGAAAAAACGGCCAGTGGGCCGAAACCCACCTCAGCCGGCCCAAAATCCGCGGCTGTTCCCCCCCCTTCTCTCTCTCTGACACACGGGGCACGCGTGTTATCCCCCTCCCCGCGCGCGCGCCCAACCGCCACGCTACTTCTGCGCCGATCGCCGCTGCCACGCCGATTTTCTTGCTCCGGAGCCACGATCTCCAGCCCACGCGCTGCTACACATCTAAACCAACCCCTGCCGCCCTCCCTCGCCCATTTAAACGCCGAAATCTGCCCTTTTTTCCTCCCCGATCGGCCGCCTCAGTCCTCGGTGAGAACCGAAGCTCCCGCCGCCGTTTTCCTTCGATTCTCGTCCGGATTCTCTGATCTAACGAGCTTGTCGTGTTCCACCGCCGCCGGGGAGTCTTGCAGGTGAAGGAAACCCGGTGTTTTGCGTTCTAGACACAGCTCCAGTGAGCACCGCCGCATTTTCCCCTCGGACCTCGTCGCTGACCGCTTTCCAGGGCCTCCGAGCTCAAGAAAAACCCTTAGGTGAGATCCCCTACCTCCCCTCTTCCGTTCTATGCCAAGAAATCCAAGTTTTAGGAAGTATAGACGAAAACCCGAAGTTCTCCGGTGAGATCGCCGCCTCCTGCCGTCGCGTGCCGTCGGGCAGCGCCGCCAGCACACGGCCAGGGCGACGTGGCCCCCTGAGGCCCGTCCATTTTAAATCGTGCGGTCCGTAATAGATCTAACCCGAACCGCTTCGCGTTATAATCTCAGCCGTCTGTTTTAAATCCAACGGCCCACGTCAGGCCCGCGTTATAAAGGCTGGGAATCTTACGCGCTACCCCCTGGGGATCTCGAAAAACACGAGCTAGCCCCGGAAACTTGTGATCTAGCCCCTGAACCTTCAGAAATTCATGTGAATTCATTTAAAAAACAGTTTTAGCCCTGGACTTAATAAAAATTAGGAAAACCTCTCTGTTTTGTGTGAAGTAGACCCTGCAGTAGGGTGGATTTGCCCTTTTAGACCCTATAGGGTATTAAATTCAGAAATTTGAACATATGAGTAGAATTTGAATTCAAAGGATGATGTAAACACATGTGCAAATACAAATGTAAATTTTCCTAGCACTTGGAAAACATTTAGAATGAGTTTAGAACTGATTTTAGGCTGAAATGAAATCTGACTAAGTGCTGTTTACTTTTATTATTTCTGGAAATTCATTTTTTAGGCTAGAAAATAATTCTAAAAATGGGTAAAATAAATTTAATTTGATCCCCATCAGAGAGGAAGTTCAAAGATATTTTATTGAACATTTTAGGTCAGAACCTATTCTGTTTAGGTGATATGTCTTACTATTTTAATATTAAAGTTCACTTTTAGGCATAGAAAATAAATCTAAAAATATAGGAAAATAGGTATGCATAATTAGAAAATGTTAAATGAGGTCTCCAATTCCAAAAACTTCAAATTAAGATTTTGTAGAAGATCTGAAAACCTATTTGGAGTAGGAAATTTTCTTTCATGCAAATTTTGTGGCTAAGAAGTGTATTAATTAAATATAGAGAATTTGTTCAAATTGGAAATTCATATATAGTGTGCGATTAGAAATCTGAATACAAAAGTTAGAAGTAATATGTATGTTTAAAAGTGCATGTAGGCCTAAAATCAACACATCTAGGGTAACCATAACACTTAAAAATGTGAATGACTTTCATATGTATGTATGTGTGGTTTTCATGAGTGGAAGTGTGGACTATGGCTTATGGAATGTTGTTTTCTTTTGCTATGTGTGTATTTGGCATGAGAAGAACCAGCCCCAGAGCAGGTTCTCACTTTCAAGATCAAGACTTTCCATTTCCAGAGCAGCAGGAAGAAGGAAAGTGTCCTTGACCACTTTGATCCTATACTAGGATGTGTAGTTAGAATTTAATTGCATTGTCAATTTGGAATATGATAACCAAACTAGAAATTTTCCCTAGATTTTCATTATCTTATTTCCTTGTAGCCTGGGTTGGGATTTATTTTATTATGTCAGTTATTTATATACTTATGCTTAGCCATGCTTAGAATGGGATAAGTGGGATATGAGGTAATCAACTTATTTACCTTACTCTTGAATGAGATATTATGAGTTATGTAGAGGTAGGGATTGAGGCAAGTTGGATGATTTGGTTGGTGCTGTGTGCACGAGACTTAGCTTTGTGTTTAGTGCTTGCCTGGATCCTAAGGACCGGTTCATGGAGCATGTAACCTGGCTTTACCGTGCCAACCACATGCTGAGATGGGGCAGCTTGGCCAATTAATTAGGTGTATCTCCGGCATAGTATGGGTGTTTTGATTGTGCGGAAAATAGGTGTCAGCTGGACTACCATATGAACCGCAAGGCTCAAGGTCAAGAGCGGCTTGGACTTATTCATGATTAGAGGATGATAAATTTGGAAGTTGAGGATGTTAAGCAGGGAGCTTAACATTGGAAATGTTATTATGGTTACTTAATTTTGATGACGGGTTGGGAGATTGGGACCATTTCACCTATGTAGTAATGTAGGTGCTTTATTAGCTAAGGTGATAGGTATTAATTGCGTAGTGCTTTAACCATGAGTTCAACCTCTCCTTGCTCTAGCCATGCATGACATAATTTTCCCACACTTGCTGAGTACCGACGGTACTCAAGCTTGCTTTTCTGTTGGTTTAAATTGCTGCTCAGGCCAAGGGAATGACGTGGTGTTCAATGACCAAGACTTCGGACCCGAAGAAGGATTCTAGGTTCACGGAGTCCCCCGGGCAACACCTGTGACGGAGCCCACAAGATTTATATTCCGCTGCTGTTTTATTTACATGTTATTAACATATTATTGTCCATCGAGACATTATTCTATGTAAGACTTATTTTATATTCAAACTCTTGGCTTGTAATAAATGATGCTTCACTATTTGTCATCACATGTATTAGAAAATGATCCTGGCATACATGTGATATTCACTCGGTTGCTCTTTAGAGAAACCGGGTGTGACATAAAGCGTGTGCCTTTCGACCATAAAATTGATTTACTTCACTCTTATGAAGCAACAACAAAGAGTGGATCAATTAAGGATCCAATATTTTATTCACCAAGGAAGTATCCTTCAAATCTTTGATTTAGAGTAGAGTAATAAACTAATAAAACCTTAATCAAAACTACTCCACTAGCCTAAAAAACCACCCTTTAATGGAAGGGTATACTTTTTTACCAAATTTCTGTAAGTTCGAAGTTGAACTTAATCGAAAAAGTCAAGCAAATCTATCTGGTCACAAAAAATTTGTCCCCCGCCATACTTTCTTTCCCTCTGTCCACTACTGTGCTCGAACCTAAGCAAAGGAAGTCCAAGAGACAGACCCGAATAAAGAATAAATAGTAATCTTTCACAAAACAAATAAGAAGAAAAAGGATTCTTACTTCGATACATGAAGAATCGACACAAGAAAAAGGCTTTTTACCTTTTTCTTTTGCCCAATAGAGGATTACGAAGACCTGCAATTCCTCCTAAAAGGACTTGTTCCTTTTATTGTTCTCGCCTATGCCTTGGATTCTCTTCTTTTGCATGAAATAGAAATACGGAATTCCAGAAATCGAGACTTTTTACCAATTTAATGGTAAGAAATCCCGGGATCTAGAAATTCATTTCGTACAATTGAATCTTTTCAAACTGTTTCTTTTTTAGAACCAAAAATACTTGTGCTAAAATAACAGATGCGAAAAAGAACAAAAGGCCTTGAACGTGTAATGGATCCTGAAGCACTATTTCTGCATCCCCCTGACCAAACCCTCCCACATTAGGATTGCTTATTAATGGTTGATCAAGCTTGATTGATTCCCCCTATGAAACAAGAAGTTCTGGTCTGGGAGGTATAATATCAATCACTTGGCGCCCATCCAACGCATCAACTATGGATATTTCATATCCCTCCTTTTCTTTACATAGTATTTTTTTTACTATACCTGTTGATGTAGCATTATAAACTATATTGTTACTCTTGCTACCATCGGGATAGATCTATCCCCTTCCTCGGTTTCCCCCTACATATATGAGATATTATGAACGTCTTTTTTGTAGCGGGATCGGGGAAAAGAATGGGAAAGACAATTTCACTATATTTCTTACCGGGAACAGGGCCTATCACAAATATTTTTTATTGGGACGATAACTCTAAAAAGAGAGATTTCCTATCTTTTCTTTCAACTCAGGAGAAATACGGTCGGGCGGCGCTAATTCGAATCCCTCAGGCAAAATAAGAACAGCACCCACATTCAACCCTCCCTTTTTCCCATTAGAAAGAACATGTTTCAGCTGCATATCATAAGGGATTCGAAGAACTGCTTCAAATACAGTATCGGGAAGCACAGCTTGGGGAACTTCAATATCCACGGGCTTATTAGCTAAATGGCAGTTGGCACATACAATTCGTCCAGTTGCTTCCCTCGGGTTTTCATAACCCTGCTGCGCAAAAATGGGATATGCATTTGAAATAGATGTACGAGTTATTACGTATATCATGATCGATACAGAAATCGATCGAATCATCTGTTCCTTTAACCAAGAAAAAGTATTTCTATTTTCCATGTCCAATCGCGGATCCCGGAATTTCTACAATAAATAAGATAGGTATCTAAGTTAATCTAGTTCCCTATACACGAGTCTGTTGTCATTCTACTGCAACATTTGTACTGGAATGATGAATACCTTGAGCAGGTAGAAGTAGAAATAGAAAGAATTTGGCTAAAAATAAAAAGGGCTTTCTTTCTAAAGGAAGAAAAATGCTAATTGTATTAATATTAGCAAAGCCTATTATGCTTCACTAATTGAATGATAAATTCTGCTTCACTAATTGAATGATAAATGACTACAAGCGAAGGAGATAGACGGTTTAAACAAAAAAGACCCAAAATTTCAAACACGTGTCTAGAATCGAAAACTACAAACAAAAATAGTGAAAATTAGCTCGTTAGGAGCCCATCCAAGATCGTTATAGACCCAACGAATTAGTAGTTACCAACCGCGGGTGGAGTGAAATCCAACAAAAAAAATCGTAACTAAAAGAATAAAAATAACTTTTATTGAGTCATTTAAGTTATAGAAGAATTCCTGAACCCACGAATTCAAAATGACAAGTTCCTCTTTACCCAGAAAAAAAAAGAACCACTTAGAATAGCCAAACAGATTATATTTGTTGAGAAATGCAAAATGATATGGAGATGGTCCTCATTATCTATTTTGGCCAATTGTATTATTTCCTTGTGTATTCCTATAGGAGGTTTTTGTATGTGTGTCTTTGGTTTCTCTTTTATCATTTCGTCCAAGAGAAAAAGCTCTTCTAATTCTATGAATCCTTCTAGAATCCTTTTCTCTTGAATATCCGTTAAGAGAGTTTCAGGTTGCCTGGTATTCCACCAATTCTTAATCCAAAGTTCCAGACATTTGTTAAAAGAGAAAGAGACTCCCCAGGGCAAAAGTACGATAAATACAAGATATAGGAAAGAAGGCAATGCTTTCTTTTTTTTTCATTTTTGATCTGTAAATTGAGTTGTTAATGAATCCGCTTCATTCGCTGACTCTATATGATATTTCTTTTTTTTTGAAGCAAAAATTCTATAACAAGGTTTGAGACCTTGTGTTTGTATCTATTTCTCTTTTTGTATACTAGTGGAATTTCATTGTATTGGGTTCTTTCTTAGATCTAAATGGAGTGGAATAGAGAAATAGAATAAAAAAGCCCTTTCTTCATATGAAAAGGGAAGAATATTAGGCCATATATCTCACTTGGACAAAACAAATTAGAAGCAATTTTCTCTTATCCAGTTGTTCCTTCCTTTAGATAAATACTCGAAAATACCCTTACAATTAAAATTAAAAAAATCAATTGGTACTCAAAATACTTCAATTGCTACGCGCAAGAAATAGGCCAATTCGGCAGCTTTTTGTTCAATTCTCGTGGAGTAAAAAACTTCTCATCAGTACGAGTCAAGGGAGTGACCCCCTGCCCACGTATTTCCATATAAAGGATACGACGAGTATAAAGACCCTCTTTAACCTGAATTCTAATTGATTGGATATCCCGCACAAGGAATCGAAGGAAGATGCGACATTTTATTCTAGGGAATCCCCAACGAAAAATGCACACTATTCCCTCTTTTCTATCAAATCGGTCATAACCATTGCCTACATTCCACAAAATAGTGCACCACAAATAGGAGCTAATGAATAGGCCCACGATTCCGTAGAAAGACATCACGACCCCCTGTGGAAAAAAAAAGGAATTTGTTGAGATGGAAGTACGGATATCATATTCTTACCAAGATAACTGGAAGCCCCAACCGCTAATAATCCTAATGAAACTAGAAGAAGAATACAGGCCTAGAAAAAATTACCTCTTTTTCAAGAACCTTTTAGAAGTTCTATCCATATGTGTTCTGATCGCCAATTCATATTAGATATACTAAATCCAGCAGCGGTTAATTGAAATTGAGAGAATAAGCTAAATGATTTTGACTTTACTTTTTTTTATTCTGAAATCGCCTTCAGCGGCTAGTACTTCTGTGAAATAATTGGTTAGATACATTGACTTTCTATTCAAAAAAATTCCTGGAGCCACTTAAAAAAACTCGCTATACTCGGCTACGCATATGTATGCATTTATGCTCGTAGCCTATATCTGCATCCATAGACTTTTTCATTTGTGTGTAGAAAGAGCTACATACCCTATCATATTAATATATTACTTACACTATAAAATATTTGTATTATGATCCTGGAAATACATTGAGCAAATTTGGCCCCGTCGGTTCTAGACAATCTTATTTTTCTGCACATAAAGAAATAAAGAAGACATTGCAATTGTTGGAAATACTAAGCCTACTAAAGGCACGAAAATAAAGGGTAAGTTTAAATCTGTCATAGAATAGGTGGCTCAATTCCAATTTACTATTTCTATCTATTCAAAATATATCTTAAGATTCTTATGATATAATTAAGTATATCTATTATAAGGAATATTGACTATTGTATTTTTGAGTTTGCAAAATAAATATTTATTTTAGATAAATAATACTAACTAAAGTATTCTATAAAAGTATTCTATATCTCTAAAAATGAATGGAATGGATAATTTGATTTTTATTTTTTCATTCTCATGGCATTTCTATCTTTCTAATCGAACTTGAAATTGGATTCAAAAGAAAGCTGTCGGTACCTGAGATATGGGATACCCCTGCGCACAGGGTAAAATGCCTAAGGTACTCGCCCTTCTCCGCAGGGAGAGCTCCGAAGGCGCCACGCGTCCGGCGGGGCCGGACCTCCCTCTCCTCAGAGGAGAGCTCCGGGCCCGCCACGTGGCATACAGAAGCCGGACCTCCCCCTCCGCAGGAGAGAGGTCCGAAGACGCCACGCGTCTAGCGGGGCCGGATCTCCCTCTCCGCAGAGGAGAGCTCCGGGCCTGCCACGTGGCATACAGAAGCCGGACCTCCCCCTCCGCGGGGAGAGGTCCGGAGGCTCTACGTGCCCCGCAAGCCGGACCCTTCTCTCCTCAGAAGGGCTCCGGTCCCGCCACGTGGCCAGAAGAACGGTGCTGCCCGCCCCCGAGCGGTAGGCAGCGGGCGTAAAGGCGCCCCACACCTTGCCCGTACAAGGTATTCAAGGCCCGCGTCTTCCCAAGATGCGGAAACGCGGATCACGCGTCTGTCAGGTGCCGTTGCGCCCAGTCGCATCACAGACTGGCGCGCGGTGTCAGAACCTGCCAGCTAATAAACGCTGCGACAAGACATCCCATGCCGCCTGCGCCGTCATCAACCACTACGACTAGCGTGCGGCATGGGCAGGGCGGCAAGATGAAGACTCAGAAGCCTTCGACCAGAGGCAACTAACGGTGTAACTACAGATACGGTAGATAATAGACAATCTTCCCGGGACCACCTGTCGGGTCCCGGCACCCCTTGTAAGCCGCCCGAGTCTTGGACTATAAAAGGCTCGGGTAGGCTTCGATAGCAAGGGTTCGCATTTTGCAACTCATAAGCTAGCCATACACTCTCAAGCTGTAACTCACCCCCAAGCTCAGGCCCCCGGCCCTGAGCAGCAAGCAATACAGCGAGCTCCATAGCTCGCCGTGGACGTAGGGTTTTACGCTCCGGCGGCCTGAACCACGTAAAACTCCCCGTGTCAAGCTCTCACTAACTCGTCCATCTGCGCAAGCTCTCCGCTAGGAACTAGCCCCTCCGAAAAAAGAACCTCCGCGGGCTGCCCAGTGCAGGCCCGGGGGAAGTGTCGACCGAACACTTCAACATTTGGCGCGCCAGGTAGGGGGCTTTTCCCCTAGCGCGACGAGTTTCCGCCGACGAAGATGACCAAGCTCCCTTCGGCGGCAAGCTCACCTCCCCTGCCTCCGCGGCGAACCGCGACCAGGGGGGAGTACAAGCCAACACACTCGGGACGGAGTGTGTCAGTACAAGCTGGGAGCCAGCAACCGGCTCTGGCAGCGCCAACCCCGGCAATGCAGGCTCCAACCAGCGTCAGATCTCCGGTAGCGCCGGGCGTACCCGGAGGGGGTGCGCTAGCTGCAGCAAGAGCGCTACTGCACAATCCGCCCGCTGGGGACGCGCCTCAGGCAGCGACCCAGCGGTGGATTCTCGAGGTAGACCGTCTTGTCGTCGCTGCCGCAAGCCCGCGACTCCGGCGGAGACGACACTCTGACCAACCGGCCGTGTCGCTGATACGCACGCCGGTGGTTGACGAACAGACGGCAGACTCCAGCTCTGCCAGCCCTCAATCGATGGATCTGAGGACAGAGCTGGAGCGGTGTCGCTCGGCTCAAGATGCCCGGGTATACCTCGAGCAACGCCGAGAAAGGCGTCGCTGCCAAGAAGCTGACGACAGCGTGACGTCGGCCTCGACCCAGCCTGAAGAGCAGACCTTCGCCATGCGATCTCTGCCCCAGGCCTGCGCCGTGCAGAATATGCCACAGTCATATGTACTGCAGATGGCGCCCCCGGCCTATGGTGCAGCCTTGCCCGTACCGGGGTACACTGTGCCCAGTGCGAACCCAGCGTTCGCGGCACCGGAACCTGCGGTGACAGAAGCAGGGTGTGCAGCCCTCGCGCCTCATCTTCGCTTTGCGAAGTGGCCGCGCAAGTTTCGGCCACACCTGCCCGAGAAGTACGACGGCAGCGTCAACCCGGCGGAATTCCTCCAGATCTACTCCACCGCCGTACTTGCCGCAGGAGGGAATGAAGCCATCATGGCCAACTATTTCCCCGTCGCCTTGACCGATCCAGCTCGGTCTTGGCTCATGAACCTCCCCCAGGGTTCCGTCACCTCCTGGGGAGAGCTTTGCCGACAGTTCGTAGCCAACTTCGGCAGCTCCTACACCCGGCCTGGCACGGAGCTTGACCTCCACGCCGTCCAGCAGCAACCTGGGGAGTCGCTGCGCTCTTTCATCCAGCGGTTCTCCCAGGTACGGAACACCATCCCACATATTCAAAATTCTTCTGTGGTGGTGGCGTTCCGGCAGGGCTTCCGGGACAGGAAGATGCTCGAGAAGCTCGCGACCAGGGAGGTCCGTGACGTCTCAGAGCTCTTCAGTTTGGCAGACAAATGCGCCAGAGCAACCGAAGGACGGAACTGGCACTCGCTGCCATCCTCCGAGTCAGGGGGACTGCCCGGATCTAGTCCTACTCCCGGTGGAGGCAGCAGGAAGGCCAAGAACCGAGGCAGAAACAAGATATAATCACCGACTGCAGCCCCAGTCGTCACTGCAGCGACGCTCGGTGGGGCTCGGGGGCCGCGCCCTGACAAGAAGCAGCGAAGATCACCCATCCCAGAAGGTGATGAAGACAATATGTGCCCCGTGCACGGCAGCTGTCGCCACACTGCTGCCGAGTGCCGGGAGATCCGAAGGCTCGCAGAGCGCTTCCGCAAGGAGAAGCGGCAGCGGGCTGATGCCCTGCCCTTCCGTCCAAAGGAAGATGAGCAGGGGGTGGATGTTCCAGACAACATTGACCACCCAGAGGAGATCCAGGAGCCTCAGCGTGTCGTGAAGGCGGCACGCAATCATGAGGATTCCGGCTCCAGCGACGATGAGCGTCGGAAGAAGCTCTACGTCATATACGGTGGGTCCGCCGACCCCTTGTCCCGAAGAAGCAGTCAAGACTCTGCGCCGAGCGGTAGCGTCGGTGGCGCCACTCCCAAGTGCTGCACCGCACCTAAAGTGGATGGGGACCCCCATCAGCTTTGACGCCACCGACTGCCCCAGGAACATGGCTGGGGCCGGCCAACTACCGCTCCTGGTGGCCCCTACCATCGCCAACGTGAGAATGTACCACGTTTTGGTAGATGGAGGGGCCGGGCTGAACCTCATCAGCCGTGCAGCTTTCCAGAAGCTGCAGATCCCGATGGCCAAGCTCACCCCGTCGAGCCCGTTCTCAGGGGTAGGGCTGGGACAGGTTATCCCCTACGGCAGCATTAGTCTCCCGGTGACCTTCGGGGCTCCGGACAGCTATCAAACAGAGTACATTCTGTTCGACGTAGCGGAGATAGACCTCCCCTTCAACGCCATAATCGGCAGGCCAGCCCTGTACCGGTTCATGGCTGTAGCCCATTACGGCTACCTTGTCCTGAAGATGCCAACATCGACAGGTGTTCTCAGGATTCGTGGGGACCGCACTGCTACAGTGTCGGCCCTGGAGAAGCTCCAAGCACTCGCAACAGCTGGGGCATCAGCCCCCGGCAATACGGAGCCGGACCAGCTCCGCCCGTGCGCACGTCACCGTGCTTTCACCACAGCACCCCGGGTGCAACCTCTCGACGAGGGCGGCGTCCCCTTAAAGGTCGTCCAAGTCGGCGCCAAAGCTACCCAGACCACCCGGGTAGCCGGGGGCCTGGATAGTAAATAGGAAGGCGCGCTCGTCACCTTCCTCCGGCACAACGTCGACGTGTTTGCATGGCAGCCGTCACAGATGCCGGGGATCCCCAGGAAGGTGATCGAGCACCACTTGAAAGTCTTCCCCGACGCCCGGCCGGTTCAACAGAAGCCCCGCAAGCAGTCCATCGAGCGGCAGAACTTCATCCGTGAAGAAGTCAAGAAGCTGCTGGACGCTGGCTTCATACGGGAGGTCCACACCCTCGATGGTTGGCGAACCCCGTCGTTGTCCCGAAGGCTGGCGGGAAGCTCCGGATGTGCATCGACTACACCAGTCTCAATAAGGCATGTCCTAAAGATCCATTCCCTCTCCCTAGAATAGATCAAATAGTAGACTCAACGTCAGGCTGTGATATGCTGTGCTTCCTAGACGCCTACTCGGGTTTCCATCAGATCCCCATGTCTAGGGAGGACGAGGAGCACACCTCCTTCATCACAGTAGACGGCCTTTATTGCTATGTGTCTATGCCTTACGGCCTAAAGAATGCACTCCCCACCTTTGTGCGGGCAATGCACAAAACCTTTGGGGAGTTAATAAGAGACCTGGTTGAGGTGTATGTCGATGACATAGTTGTCAAGGTCAAGAAGGGTCCGTCCCTGCTAGATAACCTAGCCTTAGTCTTTGACAAGTTGCGCTCTACGCGCACCAAGCTGAACCCAGATAAATGTGTGTTCGGCGTGTCCTCTGGGAAGCTCTTAGGGTTCCTGGTCTCGCACCGAGGGATTGAGGCCAACCCAGAGAAGATCAAGGCCATCGACTTGATGCGGCCCCCTGCCAGCGTCAAGGATGTCCAGAAACTCACGGGATGTCTAGCCGCGCTGAGTCGGTTTATACCGAGGCTAGCAGAGCGGGCACTCCCTTTCTTTAAGCTCCTGCGAAAGTCAGGCCCTTTTGCCTGGACTGACGAAGCAGAAGAGGCTTTCCAGGAGTTGAAACGACTCCTGACGACCCTACCTATCATGGTAGCCCCTGAGCCCGGAGAGCACCTGCTGCTCTACATCGCGGCGACAACTGAAGTAGTGAGTATGGTCCTCGTCGCAGAGCGGCCGGACCCCTCATCTTCACAACCTGCTCCGGTAGCAGAAGACAGACGCCAGGAGGCCCCGCAGGACCAAGACGGTCCCCCGGACCTCCAAGGCAACCTCCTGGAGGCCCAGGTCGGTCTCCCGGAGGTCCAGGGCGGTCTCCCGGACCTCCAAGGCAAACCCCGGGGGCCCTGCGGGACCCCCCGGGGGCCAAACGGGACCTCCCAGAGGTCCCCCAAGACCCCACGGAGCTCCCAGACAATCAAGATAGCTTAAGGGCCTCCGGGTCCCAGCTCCCGGAGGCCCCCGTGGGTCCACCCACCTCCAGCGGGCCAGGGTCAATGGACGAGGACCTCCCAGGCCTGAGAGAAAGGGTTCGAACCGTCTAGAGGCCTGTCTACTACATCAGAGAAGTACTTCATGATGCCAAGACGAGGTACCTGGAAGTACACAAGCTGCTGTATGCGGTGCTCGTGGCCTCCAGAAAGCTCCGCCATTACTTCCAGGCCCACCGGGTCTCGGTAGTCACCTCGTATCCGCTGAAGACAATTCTTCACAGCCCCCATGCGACTGGCAATGTTGCTAAATGGGAGACGGAGCTGGCGGAGTTTGAGCTGGACTTCCTCCCACGCCATGCAGTCAAGAGCCAAGCACTGGCTGACTTTGTGGCGGAGTGGACACCAACGGGGACTGACCCAGGGGGCCATGGGGGCGGGGAACCGGAGCACCAAGCTCCGGTCTTCACCGAACCCCACTGGACACTCTTCTTCGACGGCTCCTCGCGAAAGCAGGGGGCCGGTGCCGGCGTACTGCTCCTCATGCCATCGGGGGAACAGTTTGGGTATATGGTGCGTCTCAATTTCAAGGCAACCAACAACATGGCGGAGTATGAAGCACTCATCTTTGGCCTGCAGACAGCCCTGTCTTTAGGCGCTCGCCAGTTGTTGGCACAGGGCGACTCCCAGCTGGTCATCAAGCAAGTCAAGGGCGAATGCTCCTGCAATGACCCCCAGCTAGCTGCGTATCTGCTTCACGTGCAGATGTTGGAGAAAGAATTCCTCGCCTTGGACCTGCACCACGTACCGCGTGCCGGTAATGCCGCAGCCGACAACCTTTCAACGAAGGCCTCCACCGGGGCCCCTGCGCCCGAAGGAGTCTTCGAGAGGACGTTGCTGCGGCCCACAGCCCGGCCCGCCGAGCCGGGCGAAGGGGGCTTGACCAGCACCTCGAAGCTGGCGGTCCCGGCGGCCCTACAGCCGTGGGCGCCGCCAAGGATCGTAAGCGTCACTGGGGACTCCGTGCAACCCAGCGCTCAAGATCCAGAAGCTCAAGTCAGACCCGATGCATGGATCACGGAGATCCGGGACTACTGGAAGGACAATATCCTCCCTGATGAACATACAGCCGCTGAACGGATTGTGCGTATGGCTAAGAGGTACGCGCTGGTAGAGGGGGATCTCTACCGGCGTGGCGCCAACCACATCCTATTGCGGTGTATAACCCAGGGGGAAGGCTGCGACTTGCTCGCTGAGATCCATGGAGGCGAATGTGGAAGTCATTCTTCCTCACGCACGCTTGTCGGTAAAGCCTTCCGGCATGGCTTCTACTGGCCGACAGCACTCCAGGATGCCGTCAAGCTGGTCGAGAGCTGCAAGGCGTGCCAGTTCCACGCCAAGCAGATCCATACACCGGCTCAGGCGGTACAGATGATCCCGCCCTCGTGGCCGTTTGCCGTGTGGGGGCTGGACATCCTGGGACCATTTCCCAGAACCGTCGGGGGGTTCCGGTACCTCTATGTCGCTATCGACAAGTTCACCAAATGGCCGGAAGCTACACCAGTTGTCACCATCAATAAACAATCCGCAGTAAAATTCATCAAGTCTATTGTCTGCCGGTTCGGGGTCCCAAACAGGATCATCACCGACAATGGGACCCAGTTCACCAGCGCAGCATTCCAAGACTACTGCGAGGACCTTGGCATTCAGGTATGCTATGCCTCTGTCGCCCACCCGAGGAGCAATGGGCAAGTTGAGAGGGCCAATGCGGAGATTCTCCGGGGCCTCAAGACTCGCACCTTCGCCAGCCTGAAGAAACATGGTGCCAATTGGGTAGACGAGCTTCCGAGCACACTATGGGCTAACCGGACATCCCAGAGCCGGGCCACCGGGGAGACACCCTTCTTCATGGTGTACGGGGCTGAAGCTCTACTTCCCCCAGAAATCACCATAAAGTCTCACCGTGTCCGGGCTTACGACGAAGCCACGCAGGACAACCTCCGGCGTGGAGAAATCGACCTCGTCGATGAGGTCCGATCACATGCGGCACTCCGTAACGCGCGGTACAAACAGGCGCTTCGGCGCTACCACCAGAGGTCTGTGCGTGCCCGGGAGCTGCAGGAAGGTGACCTGGTGTTGCGGCGCATACTTTCTCGCGAAGGGGCCCACAAACTCTCCCCTAGTTGGGAAGGCCCCTTCCGAGTCGTGAAAGTATGCCACCCCGGGTGTGTGCGCCTTTCCACCGAGGATGGGGACCTGCTCCCGAACCCTTGGAACATAGAACACCTCCGTAAGTTCTACCCTTAAGAGCAAAAATAGGACTACTTTCTTTTCGTAATGAACTCCATAGAGTCCAGGAGCAGCGCTCGGAGCAGCTAAACCCCAGGGGACGGTCCAGGACTATGTTCAGCTTTGCCTGGTTCCGACTCCAAGCGCGTAGAGTCTTGCTTCCCCTCTTAATGGGGTGGGTCGTGGCCTCCATGTTTAGCCTGCCTTCCTCCTGTGGAAGGTTGTACGAAAAGAAATCCGCCCTACTTTGCTCTTTCCTTGTACTCATTTAAATTTTGAATTGAGTTTTTATCACCCTTGCAGTACATGGTTGCCATGTGCTCAGCTCCCCCTCTCTACAAGTCCCCAAGCACCAAGCGTATGGTTGGGGCTATAAGTCAAATAAGACTGAGATAAGGGAGGGGGAGCCCCCAAGGAGAATTACGTTTCCTTTACCTGTGTGCAGGACTTCCAGGTTACGGCAACGGGGACTGCATGAAGTAGGGGGAAAGGAGCTACCAACTACTTCGACCCAGGACTAGAAGGGGCAGGGCCCGGGGGCCCTACGTGTCCAGCAGGCCTGGAACTCACCCCTCCCCTGAGGAGGGCTCCGGGCCTGCCACGTGGCAGGTGGAAACCGGGCCTCCTCCCGCAGTGGAGGAGCTCCGGAAGCCCTGTGTGTCCAACATGGCCGAGGCTCCCGTCTCCGCAGTAAAAGCAATCATCAAGTGGGCGCACGCTCTCGCGGTCCCGTGGCCGTTCGTGCTCCGGCAGCGGTCAATTCGGGACTTAGAGGAAGTGCGCGGATCGGAAGAGACGGAGGTCCCACCTCGGGCTCGCTATCTCCCCCGAGATGGGCCCGGGGGCCACTGTCTGTACCTGAGATATGCGATACCCCCGCGCACAGGGTAAAATGCCTAAGGTACTCGCCCTTCTCCGCAGGGAGAGCTCCGAAGGCGCCACGCGTCCGGCGGGGCCGGACCTCCCTCTCCTCAGAGGAGAGCTCCGGGCCCGCCACGTGGCATACAGAAGCCGGACCTCCCCCTCCGCGGGAGAGATGTCCGAAGACGCAACGCGTCCAGCGGGGCCGGACCTCCCTCTCCGCAGAGGAGAGCTCCGGGCCTGCCACGTGGCATACAGAAGCCGGACCTCCCCCTCCGCGGGGAGAGGTCCGGAGGCTCCACGTGCCCCGCAAGCCGGACCCTTCTCTCCTCAGAGAAGGGCTCCGGACCCGCCACGTGGCCAGAAGAACGGTGCTGCCCGCCCCCGAGCGGTAGGCAGCGGGCGTAAAGGCGCCCCACACCTTGCCCGTACAAGGTATTCAAGGCCCGCGTCTTCCCAAGATGCGGAAACGCGGAGCACGCGTCTGTCAGGTGCCGTTGCGCCCAGTCGCATCACAGACTGGCGCGCGGTGTCAGAACCTGCCAGCTAATAAACGCTGCGACAAGACATCCCATGCCGCCTGCGCCGTCATCAACCACTACGACTAGCATGCGGCATGGGCAGGGCGGCAAGATGAAGACTCAGAAGCCTTCGACCAGAAGCAACTACCGGCGTAACTACAGATACGGTAGATAATAGACAGTCTTCCCGGGACCACCTGTCGGGTCCCGGCACCCCTTGTAAGCCGCCCGAGTCTTGGACTATAAAAGGCTCGGGTAGGCTTCGATAGCAAGGGTTCGCATTTTGCAACTCATAAGCTAGCCATACACTCTCAAGCTGTAACTCACCCCCAAGCTCAGGCCCCCGGCCCTGAGCAGCAAGCAATACAGCGAGCTCCATAGCTCGCCGTGGACGTAGGGTTTTACGCTCCGGCGGCCTGAACCATGTAAAACTCCCCGTGTCAAGCTCTCACTAACTCGTCCATCTGCGCAAGCTCTCCTCTAGGAACTAGCCCCTCCAAAAAAAGAACCTCCGCGGGCTGCCCAGTGCAGGCCCAGGGGAAGTGTCGACCGAACACTTCGACAAAAGCAATTGTGAAAATGAAAGAAATACCTCTTTCAGGATACCCTTTAATTAAAATTGGAAAAGTAGAAGTGGAATAGAATATTCGGTTGAAGGGTAATGATCATACGTCTGTAATGCATTGTATGTCCCAGAATAGGTCCCATTCTTCTACCCTTTCCGGGTAGTCGATGGCTATTCACAGCTACTACCTTAACTCCAAAGAAGAGCTTGACCCAATGCTTTATTTCTGTCTTAGTGGGTCCCGATTCGACATTATTAGAAGTATATTGATTCTTTCCCAATAAATGAAGACTCTTTTCTGCAAATACTGCGTATTTGGTTCCATTGTCATATGATAATACTCTCTTTTGATTTGTATTTGTTTATTGTATTATACCTTTATATATTCTAGATATATAGAATAGAAGAATCTCGATTTGTCAAGTCTCATGATCGTATCAAGATATATTTTAATTTGGCTCGATCTTTTAAAATAAAAGATTGAGCCAAATTTAATTGCAATCAATTAGAAGAATTATTGCATTTCGTAACTCATTTTTCTCTTTCTATTTCGCTTCTTAATCGATGGTATCTACCGGCTTGAAGTCGAATGTGGTCGCTTTCCATACTTCACAAGCTGCGGCTAGTTCAGGACTCCATTTGCAAGCTCCTCCGATAATTTCATTACCTTCACGAGCAAGATCGCGTCCTTTGTTACGAGCTTGTACACTGGCTTCTAAAGCCACCTGATTAGCTGCTGCACCTGGTGCATTCCCCCAAGGATGTCCTAAAGTTCCTCCACCAAATTGTAATACGGAATCGTCTCCAAAGATTTCGGTCAGCGCTGGCATATGCCAAACGTGAATACCCCCTGAAGCCACCGGTATAACACCTGGCATGGATACCCAGTCCTGCGTGAAAAAGATACCGCGAGAATGATCTTTTTCAATATAATCATCGCGCAATAAATTAACAAAATCTAAAGTCATTTCACGTTCCCCTTCTAACTTACCTACTACTGTACCGGAGTGGATATGATCTCCCCCAGACATACGCAATGCTTTAGCTAATACACGGAAATGGATACCATGATTTTTCTGTCTATCAATAACTGCATGCATTGCTCGGTGAATGTGAAGAAGTAGGCCGTTGTCGCGGCAATAATGAGCCAAAGTAGTATTTGCGGTGAATCCTCCAGTTATGTAGTCATGCATTATAATAGGAACACCTAATTCCCTTGCAAATACAGCTCTTAATCATTTCTTCGCATGTACCTGCAGTCTCATTCAAGTAATGCCCCTTGATTTCGCCGGTTTCGGCTTGTGCTTTATAAATAGCTTCGGCACAAAAGACAAAACGGTCTCTCCAGCGCATAAATGGTTGTGAGTTTACGTTTTCATCATCTTTGGTAAAATCAAGTCCACCGCGTAGACACTCATAACATGCTCTACCGTAATTTTTTGCGAATAATCCCAATTTTGGTTTAATAGTACATCCCAATAAAGGACGACCATACTTGTTCAACTTATCCCTTTCAACTTGGATACCACGAGGCGGACCTTGGAAAGTTTTTGCATAAGCAGGAGGAATTCGTAGATCCTCCAAACGTAGAGCACGTAGGGCTTTGAAACCAAATACGTTACCCACAATGGAAGTAAACATGTTAGTAACAGAACCCTCTTCAAATAGATCTAATGGATAAGCTACATAACAGGTATATTGACTGTCTTCCCCAGGAACGGATTCGATGTGATAGCATCGTCCTTTGTAACGATCAAGACTGGTAAGTCCATCAGTCCAAACAGTTGTCCATGTACCAGTGGAAGATTCCGCAGCTACTGCAGCCCCTGCTTCTTCAGGCGGAACCCCGGGCTGAGGAGTTACTCGGAATGCTGCCAAGATATCAGTATCCTTGGTTTCGTATTCCGGGGTGTAGTAAGTCAATTTATAATCTTTAACACCAGCTTGAAATCCAACACCTGCTTTAGTTTCTGTTTGTGGTGACATAAGTTCCTCCCTACAACTCATGAATTAAGAATTCTCACAACGACAGGGTCTACTCGATATGGACTAAGCGTAAATGAAACCTTTTTAAAAATCTGAAAAAAAAAGATACTCAATTAATATCAACTCATTAAATAAAAAAGGGAGTATGCTTAAGTTAATGAATATGTTTCATTCATATATAATGCGTACACCCTGTGCACATTCTATCCTATAGGAATTCAACTATAGGAATTCGATATGAATTGAGTTGTTGTTATGGTAAGTTAACATGGTTCATTATTAAACCATAGATTTGATTCCCCAAGTCCATTATTATTGTATACTCTTTGATAGATATAGCGCAACCCAAACTAATCCCTTAATCCTTATTTTACAATTTTATAAGTTCTTATCTTAATAGCCCCCCTTTCTTATTTTGAATCTAAATACCTAAATACTAAGAAATTTGGAATCTAAATACCTAAATACTAAGAAAATTTTCTGTTGACAGCAATCTATGCTTCATAGTAGTATATATTTTGTATATCGAAGTCCTAGACGGGAAAGTAGAAGAGGAAAAGATCCTTGATAAAAGGAAAAAAAATTGAAAAAAAAATTGATTGAACTTTCCACCGGACTCATTCCATGAGTAAACGAGTGAATGGGATTCGCTTAGGCAACGAAATCAAGTGCTAGTCCCCTTTTCTTTTTTATTGAATTAACTAATTCATTTCCTTTTAACTTTTTTATTTTTGGATATTTTTTTATTTGATTTGGCATTATTCAACAAAAAAAAAGAAAAATTTTGACAAATTCCTTTTTTTAAATTATGTGATAATTATGCGAACCAATTCTACTACTTTGCGTCCTGGGGTTTCCACAATTCAAAAAAAAATGCAGGGCGTATTGATCAAATTATTGGACCCGTGTCGGATATCACTTTTCCCCTGGCAAGTTGCCTTATATTTATAACGCTTTGATAGTCAAGAGTCGCGACACTGCTGATAAGCAAATTAATGTGACTTGTGAAGTATAACAATTATTAGGAAATAATCGAGAGCTGTAGCTATGAGCACTACAGGAAAATCAACATTTTACGACGGCTGAATTTATTTATGTGGGTCAGCCGTTGTAAATTAACTTACTTACGACGGTCGTTGCGAGCCGTCGTAAGTAAACTACCTTACGACGGCTACGGGCCCATGGCCATCGTAAGTTAGTGGACCGTCATAAGTTATCCGTAACTTACGACGGTCGTAACCCTAAGCCGTCGTAAGTTACAACACCGTCGTAAACTAAGTTTAACTTACGACGGTCATAACCTAAGCCGTCGTAAGTTACACGTCCGTCGTAAGTGTATGATTTTAACCGCCGCCTCGCCCCGATCTCGGGCTCTTTTAGCCCGAGCCTGCACCGCCCGTCCCGCCGCCGCCACGAGCCCGCACCGCCACCGCCGTCGCCCTACGCCACCTAAGCACCGCCGCCGCGCGCCGCCCCCGCCGCCCGAGCTGCCCAGCGCCGCCGCCGCACGCTGCCCAAGCCGCCCGGCACCGCCGTCGCCCTGTGCCACCCTGGCACCACCGCCACGCGCCACCCCCGCCGCCCGAGCTGCCCAGCGCCGCCGCCCCGCGCCGCTCCAGCGCCGCCGCCGCACGCCGCCTGAGCCGCCTGGCACCGCCCCAAGCCGCCGCAAATTTGAGGTATGTTTTATTTAGTAATTAATTTAGTTCATCTAGTTGATTTAGTAATTAATTTAGTTTATTTAGTAATTAATTTAGTTTGTTTAGTTCATTTAGTAATTTATTTAGTTTATTTAGGTCGTGTGGTCATAGGGGGAGATCTCAATGGTCATGTGGGTGCAAATAACCTAGGATTTGAGGGAGTACATGGAGGTTTTGGATGCGGCGATAGAAATCAAGAGGGTAAGGACATCCTAGACTTTGCCGTAGCCTATGATCTGTTGATAGCTAACACCCTCTTTAGGAAGAGGCAATCTCACCTAGTGACCTTTAGTAGTGCCCAACACTCTAGCCAGATTGACTTTGTCCTCACTAGGAGAAAGGATAGACGAGAGTGTCTAGATTGTAAGGTGATCCCGGGGGAGTGTGTTGTGACACAACATAAGCTTGTGGTAGCTGACTTTCGCTTCCATGCATCTTCTTTGCGGGACAAATGTGTCAAAATCACAAGAACAAAGTGGTGGAAGTTGAAGGGAGAATCACAAGAATTCTTTAAAAATAGGGTGATCACAGAAGGACCCTGGGCAGGAAATGAAGATGCAGATAGTATGTGGATGAAGATGGCAACTTGCATTAGGAAGGTAGCTAGTGAGGTGTTCGGTGTGACAAAGGGAAAGAAACTTGTAGATAAAGACACTTGGTGGTGGAATGAGGATGTACAAAAGGCCATTAAGGAGAAGAAGGAGTGTTACAAGAGTTGGCATAATGATAGAAGCGCAAGCAACATGCTTAAGTACAAAGAGGCTAAGAAGAATGCAAGGCGGGTTGTGAGTAAGGCAAGAGGGCAGGTTTATGATAAGTTATATGAGAGACTAGAGACAAAAGAAGGTGAAAAGGACATATACAAGGTAGCAAAAATCCACGAGAGAAAGATGAGGGATCTCAATCAAGTTAAATGCATCAAAGATGAGACTGACCGCATTCTAGTGAAGGATGAAGAGATTAAGAATAGATGGCATGATTACATTAATGGGCTATTCAATGATGGGAATGGGAGCACTATGGTTATGTTGGATGACTCCTTTGATGACTCCAACAGGCGGATCGTGCGGAGGATACAAGAGTTTGAGGTTAAGGAGGCCTTAAAAAGGATGAAAGGAGGAAAGGCCCTCGGCCCTGACGATGTCCCTATTGAGGTGTGGAGATGTCTTGGGGACGTGGCAATAGTATGGCTCACAAAGCTATTCAACCATATTTTTCGATCAAACAAGATGCCTGAAGAATGGAGGAAAAGTATATTAGTACCTATCTTCAAAAATAAAGGAGATATTCAAAGTTGTACTAATTATCGAGGTATTAAGCTTATGAGTCATACTATGAAGCTTTGGGAGAGAGTGATTGAACACTGCCTGAGGAAAGTGACCAATGTCACTAAAAACCAGTTTGGTTTTATGCCTAGGAGGTCTACAATGGAGGCGATTTTCTTGCTTCGTCAGCTTATGGAGAGATATAGGGAGCAGAAGAAGGACTTGCATATGGTGTTCATCGACTTGGAGAAGGCGTACGACAAGATACCAAGGTCAGTCATATGGTGGGCACTAGAGAAACATAAAGTGCCAACAAAGTACATTACCCTTATCAAGGATATGTACAATAATGTTAGGACAAGTGTGCACGTAAGTGATAGTGAGACTGATGCATTTCCTATCACGGTAGGACTACATCAAGGATCAGCTTTGAGCCCATACATCTTTTCCTTGGTGATGGATGAGGTGTCGAAGGATATACAAGGGGATATCCCTTGGTGCATGCTCTTTGCTGATGATGTAGTGCTGGTGGATGAAACTAGAGATGGTGTTGATAAGAAATTAGAGTTATGGAGACAAACCTTAGAGTCCAAGGGGTTTAGACTTAGTAGGACCAAAACCGAGTATATGAGGTGTGACTTTAGTGGTGTTGGTCGTGAAGAGGGAAATGTTAGTCTACAAGGACAAATAGTACCTAGAAGGGACTCTTTTCGATACTTAGGATCAATGTTACAAAGCAATGGAGATATTGATGAGGATGTTTGCCACAGGATCAAGGTAGGGTGGATGAAATGGCGACAAGACTCTGGAATCCTATGTGATAGGAAAGTCACACAAAAGCTAAAAGGGAAGTTCTATAGGACGGTGATCAGATCCGCGATGCTCTATGGGGTGAAATGTTGGCCAACTAAACGGCAACATGTCCAACAAATGAGTGTCGCAGAGATGCGCATGCTACGGTGGATGTGTGGGCACACGAGAAGAGACCGAATAAGGAATGAGGCGATTCGTGATAAGGTAGGGGTGGCGCCGATTGAAGAGAAGTTAGTCCAACATCGACTTAGGTGGTTTGGACATATCCAACGGAGACCTCCAGAAGCACCGGTTAACAGTGGGATTTTAAGAGGTAGAGAAAATATTAGGAGGGGTAGAGGACGACCAAGGTTGACCTGGGAGGAGGCGGTAAAACAAGATTTGAGAGATTGGAATGTATCCAGAGACTTAGCTCATGATAGGACCGCATGGAAAGTAGCAATTCATGTGCCAGAATCGTAGTCTTGTTTTTTTCTTTTTTCTTTTTTCTTTTTTTTCTTTCCTCTTTTCTCTTTTTCTTTTTTTCTTTTTTTTATTTTTTCCTTTTTTTCCTTTTTTTCTTTTTTTCTTTTTTTCCTTGTTCTTATATCTCGTCCTCTCTTTTACTTCATTGATATTGGGTTTCATGTCTAGCCGACCCCAACAGGCTTGGGATAAAGCCTTGGTTGTTGTTGTTGTTGTTGTAGGTCGTCTAAACGTTGTAAACGGGCCGAACGAAACAGTTTTGGGTCGGGTTTTAACGCTGTTTTGCCCCGTTTACGTGAAGTATGTAAAACAAATACAAAGTGGACCCTATCTGCACCCGTTAAGCGTCAACCAAATCGAGCACGCGCTGCAGCCTGCAGCCGAGATGCCTTCCGTGCGCCGCCGCCGCTGAACCCGTGCTGCTGCCGCCGCCGCCACTACAGGAAAATCAACATTTTACGACGGCTGAATTTATTTACGTGGGTCAGCCATCGTAAATTAACGTACTTACGACGGCGCGTGGTGGCCGTCGTAAGTTTACTAACTTACGACGGTCGCTGGCTCTCGGCCGTCGTAAATAAAAGGACCGACGGAATTGAAGTACCATTTACGACAGCTAAAACCTAAACCGTCGTAAGTAAAGAAGCCGTCGTAAATAAAGAACATAATCCTACATCTCACGGGCCGCGCGCGTGGCCCACTCACGCGCGCGACCCACTGACTGCCGCCGCACCGCTCCGCCTCGCCCTCACCGAGCCGCGCCGCCTCCGCCGCCACGCCCCACCTTGCCGCCGCGCACCACCGTCCTGCACCCCGCCCCACCGCGCACCGCCGTCCCGCGCCCCGCCCCACCCCGCCCTACCGCAGTCGCCGCCGTCCCGCCCCAAGCCCCACCCGGCCGCCCCTGCTCGCGCCGAGCCCCGGCCGCGCCTCGACCGCCGCCGCTCACCGCGCCCCGCCCCGAGCCCCGCCTTGCCGCGCCGCCCGACCCCGCCCCAAGCCCCGCCCCGCCGCGCCCAGCCCCTGCTCGCGCCGCCCGGAGCCCCTGCTCGCCGCGCTGCCTGGCCCCTGCTCGCCGTGCCGCCTCCCGATGCCGTGGGCACCGTGACCCGACACCGGGTATGTGTGTATGTGGAGAAAGAGACAGAAATAAAGAATCATTAGTTAAATTAGCTAGTAATTAGTTGTTTTCTTGTTGAATTATGGTAGCTTTCCCTTTGTTGAGTAATTAGTTGTTTTATTGCTGATTAGTTGTTAATTTATTTGTTGATTATTTATTCAATTGTTGGTTATTTGATTAATAGAATAATTAGTTGTTTAAATAGTTGAATTAGTTGATTACATGTTTAATTTGATCTTAGTTGATTAATTGTTTAATTAGTATTGTAATTGATTATTGCTTAATTAATACTTTGATTGATTGCGTGATTAGTTACTATATGTAAATAAATGGGTTTCGGCCCGGTCCGTCCTGACACGACCCATTTAGGGTGTGTCACGACCCATTTAGTGGTAATGTATTAGTCGAGACAGGCACGGAGGACGGCAAGCTCCTGCGTGTGGACGGCGGGCCCCGACGAGGCGGTTTCATCTTTGACCCACTTACGACGGGGCATAACGTACGACAGCTAACCCTAAAGGCGTCGTAAGATAATGGCAGGCCCCAGCGGGGCATAACTTAGGACGGCTGACCCACTTCTTTGTCTCTCTCTCGTTCTTTCCTTCTCTCTCGTTCTTTCCTCTCTCTCTTTTAAATGACTCAAAAATGAAAGATTGACGTAAACCTATACAACATGCGTCACCCATTTCGAACCGGCCCATCTCACATGTGTTACGCATGTGAGGCGTGTAGGTTCGGAATTGTCCCTTTTTGGACAGCCTGGGAGTGACCGAGGGGGCGTCGCTTGTGATGAGACGCGGGTTTAGATCTAGACGAGATTTTGACGGCATAACCCTGTTGTTCTCTGCTGCACCATTTTTGGGCGTGCAGTGGAGAACAGCGGGGTTATGCTGCCGAAATTTCGTTCGGATCCAGACCACGCGTCTCGTCATGAGCACGCTCCGCTCGGTCACTCTTGGGTGGGTTTACGACCTATCCTTTCCAATAGATGTAGGGTTGTGACATAAATAAATTATAAAGTAACTATAATTTCCTTGACATTAAACTGTAGATTCAAACATGGGTGAGGACCGTAATTGGATGTATACCGGTTGGAAGAACAGTTCTGGTGGTCACTCAGATGAGTGGTTCGCCAAGACAGATGCTTTTGTAGATCGAGCTTTTTCATTGTCAATGATTGATAAGGTGCGGTGCCCATGTACGAAATGTCAGAATACCAAGTTTTTGGACAAAATGATGATCTCAATACACTTGTGTCGAAATGGTTACATGCCACATTATGAGGTGTGGACCTTCCACGGCGAGACAACTTCTGAAACTGTACAAGAAGTGGAAGAGGAAAATGATGATAACACGGGGGTTGATAGGATGGATGAGATGCTTGAAGCTATACAACCAGAGTTTACGGAGGACCCTCCTACAATGGAGGTTGAAGCGTTCTTCAAGCTTCTTAAAGCTTCAGAAGAGCCGCTGTATGAACACACTGAAGTAACCCTCCTCACTTTCATGACTAGACTTATGGCAATTAAGTCTAAGTACTTCTTTTCTAATAACTGCTACAACGACCTCATCAAATTGATCAGCGACATCCTTCCACAGCCTCATAAAGTACCTAAAGATATGTATCAGGCGAAGAAATTGCTTTCCGGTCTTGGTATGAAATATGAGAATATTGATGTGTGTCCAGATAATTGCATGCTTTTCTAGAAAGAGCATGCAAAAGAGAAGAAATGCTTAAAATGTGGTGAATCAAGGTTTGTCGAAGTTGTTAATAACGATGGTGATAATATGATGACAGAAGTCGTACGTAAGCAACTTCGTTACTTACCCGTGACACCTCGGTTGAAGCGGTTGTTTCTATCAAAAAGAACGGCCAGACACATGAGATAGCATAAGGAAGGTGTACGTGAGAACAATGCAGTCAGGATACATCCGGCCGACGGTGAGGCATGGAAGACGCTTGACCGGTTCGATACAGACTTCAGTCGTGATGCGAGAAATGTTTGCATCGGGTTGGCGATAGATGGATTCTCGCCGTTCAGTACAAACGCCACACCATACTCCTGTTGACCCGTCTTTGTCATTCCGTACAACCTACCACCAGCTCTTTGCATGAAGTACGAGTTCATGTTCCTTAGCCTCATTATACCTGGGCCGGATCATCCTGGGCCACGTCTCAACATGATGTTGAAACCGCTGATTGAAGAATTGAAAATGTTGTGGATAGGAGTCGAAGCGTACGACTGTTACAAAAAGCAGAAATTCAACCTTCGAGCTTCTTATTTGTGGTCCGTACATGATTTCCTTGCATACGGTATGTTTTCTGGATGGAGCACTCACGGTCGTTTGACGTGTCCAATATGTGCTTCTGACACGGACTATTTTCGACTTACTCATGGAGGAAAGATATGCTACTTCGATTGTCACAGACGTTGGCTGCTTCCGAATCACATGTTTAGGCAACAGAGGAATGTCTTTAAAAAAGACACCGTTGTCACTAAAGGACCACTGAAACGTCTAAACGGATCTGAAATATCTGATATGCTGGACAAACTAGTGCCAGATAAAGGACGTCATGGATATTTTATCGGTTACGGAGAGGATCACAATTGGACTCATATATGTGGACTATGGGAGCTACCATATGTGAAGTCATTGATACTAATGCATAACGTTGATGTAATGCATCAAGAGCGTAATATGACCGAATGTATTATAAGCACATGCAGGGACATGACGGGCAAAATGAAAGACAATATAAAGGCTCGAAAGGATTTGGCAGAGCTTTGTAACCGTCCAACTCTTGAGCTCTCTGAAAGTGGTGCTAAACCATGTGCTTCTTTCTGTCTTCGACCTAAAGAAAAGAAAGAAGTACTCAAATGGTTGAAAATTTTGAAATTCCCAGATGGTTACGCAGCTAGTCTGAAACGAGCTGTGAATATCAAAACGGGAAAGCTGACAGGGTTGAAGAGTCATGATTATCACATAACTATGGAAAGACTTCTACCTGTTATGTTTCGGGGCTATTTTGATGATGCGGTGCGGAAGGTGCTAGCCGAGCTTAGTCACTTCAATAGACAGCTCTGTGCAAAAGAAATCATGATAGAGATGATGCATAAATTGGAGAAGGAGATATTGGTACTATTATGTAAGATGGAAAAAAAAAATCCTCCAGGGTTCTTCAATCCAATGCAATATCTCCTCATCCATCTTCCATTTGAAGCTAAAGTTGGAGGTCCTGTGCAATATAGGTGGATGTATCATATTGAAAGAGCACTAAGATATCTGAAACCAATGGTTCGTAACAGGGCAAAGGTAGAAGGATGCATCGCCGAAGCATTTACTCTTAAAGAAGTAGGATACTTTTCAAGTGTTTACTTTGCAGAGGAAAACAATGTCAACACTTCGGCAATGTGGTACAATTTGGATGAGCAACCTCCTTGTAGCGATCTCTCTATTTTTACAACAAAAGGCACTACTGTTGGTAGTTCCACTTTCTACAACTCTACCGCAGAAGAAAGGGGTGTTCCTTTCCTTTACATGTACGCGAATATAGATGATGGACAAATATTTCGAGTAAATGTTTTTCTTACATTTATACTAGTCGGCGTATTTTGTAACACATCTATTCTAAAAAGTTTTCTTTTCGTACAGTGAATTCCACAAACAAAATTGGACACATAGGCATCAACCTACGAGCAAACTAGTAGAAGTGATGCGACGGGAAGGAATAAACGGAGGACCTAATTTCCTATCATGGTTTCGAGATCATGTAACATTTTCTCGTTAACTTAGCAATATTTACAAAGTATTCTTATAACTTACGAGTATTTACAAAGTTTTCTTATAACAGTGCATGAAAGATGTCGACGTCCATGAAGACTTGCGACAACTATCCTATGGATTGATTAAAGTTAGGAGCTACGGTCGATATGACGTCAATGGCTACCGATTCCATACAACTCAATTTGAATCCCTTCGTTCTCTCGTGGAACATCTAATACCGGAGTTGTGACGAGGGCAGTCGACTCTCAAGGACGTGAAACTAATTATTATGGAATCATTAATATAATCCTTGAATTTGCTTTTGCCGGGAATAAGGATCTTCGAGCCGTATTCTTTGACTGTGATTGGTTTGATATCAATCATGGAACTCGACTAAACCAATTTGGCTTGGTGGAAGTCAGACACAATGAACGGCTACGAGGATACGATTCATTTGTTCTTGCACACCAACTGGAGCAAGTGCATTATCTATCTTATCCATGCAAAAAACTCAAAGCTTGGTGGGTTGTACATAAGGTTAATCCTCGTGAGCGGTTATACACTCTAGGAGATGATGGTTACCATGATACTGATGAGTTTGACGAGGTTTACCAAGAAGAAGAGTTGCCAGACTCGTTTATCATCGAGCCTGGTGTAGGACTCGATGACTTAGTTGGAGACGCTCAAGATGTCGAGACTTCTGATATGCGTAAACGGAAACAAAATCCAGTTCAGACGCTCACGAAAGAAGATTGATGGTCTGGTTTAAGGAATAGGGTACATGATCATGACGTTGATGAATTTTGAAATTGATGATGTAACATTTTCTTCACTAACTTAACATGAATTTTGTATATATTATCTTAGCATATTTATCAATTATTCCTTGCAATAGGATGTCGTCATGAAAGGGGAGCGGGAAGAAGGGGGCACGAGGGTTCTTCAGTCGGTCACGGGACCTCTTCTCAGGTAGCTCGTCAGGTGCGAGCAGACGCTATCAGCTGATGAGGCACCTGCCAGACTGTGCGGACCGAGCTCTGGCCTTACAGCGCACAAAGGTAAATTTTAGTTGTCAATCACGTTATTTTAAATTGTACTTATAAATAATTTATACTTATCAATCCTTTAATTTTGCAGTCTGACTCACAGTCGTCAGATTCAGAGTCAGAGGTTAGGGCGCCGCCACAGGCTAGCCAGCCCTCGGAGTCGGCTACCCTACCTTCGGAGCCGGCAAGCGTGGAGCCTTCGGGCTCTAGAGGCGACGGACGAGGAGGACCCACTTTGCGTCTCCTCCTCCTGTTCCTCGTGAGTGGGTCACTATTCGTCCAGTTTGAGACAGGTAAAAAAATCATATACTTGGTACATATTTCATGATGTCTACAAATTTTGCAGATCTTGGTATGACTGTTCGTTGGTGATGGATGAGGTGTCGAAGGATATACAAGGGGATATCCCTTGGTGCATGCTCTTTGCTGATGATGTAGTGCTGGTAGATGAAACTAGAGATGGTGTTGATAAGAAATTAGAGTTATGGAGACAAACCTTAGAGTCCAAGGGGTTTAGACTTAGTAGGACCAAAACCGGGTATATGAGGTGTGACTTTAGTGGTGTTGGTCGTGAAGAGGGAAATGTTAGTCTACAAGGACAAATAGTACCTAGAAGGGACTTTTTCCGATACTTAGGATCAATGTTACAAAGCAATGGCGATGTTGATGAGGATGTTTGCCAGAGGATCAAGGTAGGGCGGATGAAATGGCGACAAGCCTCTGGAATCCTATGTGATAGGAAAGTCCCACAAAAGCTAAAAGGGAAGTTCTATAGGACGGTGATCAGACCCGCGATGCTCTATGGGGCGGAATGTTGGCCAACTAAACGGCAACATGTCCAACAAATGAGTGTCGCAGAGATGCGCATGCTACGGTGGATGTGCGGGCACACGAGAAGAGACCGAATAAGGAATGAGGCGATTCGTGATAGGTAGGGGTGGCGCCGATTGAAGAGAAGTTAGTCCAACATCGACTTAGGTGGTTTGGACATATCCAACGGAGACCTCCAGAAGCATCGGTTAACAGTGGGATTTTAAGAGGTAGAGAAAATATTAGGAGGGGTAGAGGACGACCAAGGTTGACCTGAGAAGAGGCGGTAAAACGAGATTTGAGAGATTGGAATGTATCCAGAGACTTAGCTCATGATAGGACCGCATGGAAAGTAGCAATTCATGTGCCAGAATCGTAGTCTTGTTTTTTTTCTTTTTTCTTTTTTCTTTTTTCTTTCCTATTTTTCTTTTTTATTTCCTCTTTTCTCTTTTTCTTTTTTATTTTTTTCTTTTTTCTTTTTTTTCTTTTTTTCCTTGTTCTTATATCTCTTCCTCGCTTTTACTTCATTTATATTGGGTTTCATGTCTAGCCGACCCCAACAGGCTTGGGATAAAGGCTTGGTTGTTGTTGTTGTCTTGGTATGACTGTTCGTTCACGGGCTAGGGACACCATAGGCAGGTTAACGGTGTCATCGGGGCTTTAGTGCGTTTGCACTATCCCGGTGTCCTCGATGGTGTCCCTGCTTTATCGTGGGACGACTACGCTCGTGTCTCGCACGAGGTGCACGGCACTCTTCAGAGGGCCGTGTGGAACGATTTTATGGTAAGTTTAAATGTTTACATTCTTCAACTCATTTAAATTGTTAATGCATATTGATTAAATGTTTGTTTTCTTAAAGCTGAAGTACCAGTTAGAGGAAACGAGCGAGAGCATGATGGAGCACGCGACACTCATGTTCCACATAAATGCTTGGAAGCTCGTGACGTAGGTGTTGTCGTACGCCCACATACAGGCCATTAACGACTACCAGAAACGGCATCAGCAGCAGCAGGAACGGGGTCCCTTTAGAAGGGACTCCGACACGTACTTGACAGAGGATCAATACACAGAGGTAAATTCTAATTGTTAAAAAAAACTAAATAGTTACTTATGTTAACAGTTAATGATATACTAAATATGTGCAGGTTAGTATTTCCTGGTTAGAGGGTCAACCCGACGCATACTGAGATCTCTGTCGGTATTGGGCTAGCGATGACTTCAAAGCTAAGTCCATGAGGGCTCGAGGATGCAGAGGGTCCGACGGGAAGCACACCTATGGCGCCGATGGTCATTTGCGTTTGGCTAAACGCATGGTAAGTGTATTGTAAGTTCGTTTATATGTTCATAACATATTTATCCTACTAACAAGCATCTACAGGAGCGAGAGACCGGCTAGGAGCCTAGCGCGACCCAGGTTTGGAAGAGAGGTCACAGGGGAAGTGACCCGACGCAGCCGGGGCAGTGCAGTCAGGTCGCGACTGATCGATTGGTAAGTTTTCAGAATTATTCAATTTAATTATAACTAATATTATTATTGACACACTAACACCATTTCTATATTTTTTAGGAAAAGTACGGGCAGGAAGTCGTCAAAATACACGGTGAAGGGTACGATTGGGAAAACGGGCCAATCGACCCTCAAGCCATGTATGCAAGCGGCGGCGGGAAGGCCTATGGCTGGTGAGTTGGTTTCTTTGATTTAGGTTTTTCACTCTTCCTTCTTTTACTTATTATTTTTCTTTCTTTTGTAGGTTTGCCATTTTTGATGGAGTTGTCGACACGAGGTCGGCGCGATCTGCGAGAGGCACTTCATCGATGCAGACTTCGTCGGTTGGACCGTCGAGTGGCCGTCTCTCGCAGAGGGACATAGAGTTCTGTGCCATGCAGGAGAGGCTGACGCAGACCCAGGAGGAGCTCGACAGGACGAGGGCCATCCAGGAGTACCAAGCTAACTACATGGCCCAGATGCAGGTAGCGATGGAGGTAAGTAATTTCAATTAGTGTAGTTTACTTTCATAATATTTCAGTAATACATATGTTCTAATATTTTCCAATTATAGGCCTTAGCTCGACAGAACGGCCAAAAAATCGCGATTCCTACGTGGCAGCCGCCACAGGTGACCCTGTCACAGGAGCCCGCAGCCTAGGTGCCTCCGGTACAGGTAATAAACTCTTTAATATTGTATTTTTCATCTAACATAAGGAGAGAAGGAGATATAGAGTGGTACAGAAGGGAGAGAGGGAGTGCGAGAGAGAGAGAGTGAGAGTGATATGGAGAGATGGAGTGTTGCAATAGAGGGAGAGAGAGAGTGCGAGAGAGGGTGTGAGTGAGACTGACATAAAGAGGGGATGAATACTACAGAGATAGAGGACTAGAGTGAGAGAGATGATGAAAAGTATTGAGAGAGGAAGAGAGTGAGAAAAAGGGAAAGACATTGATATCTGAATCCAAACCGTCGTAACTACTCATGTGTTTTGTAGGGTTCGGTGACAGAGACCTCTACTCCATCGTCACAGCTACCGGTTCCAAGAGAGACGCGTGGAGATGATTTCTTCGGATCCGGAGGTAGTCGAGGGGGTAGTGTGTAGCCCGTTTGTAGTTTCTGTTGTGTGTGATGCATATGAACTGTTGTATGAACTGTTTTATGACTGTTTACTCCTGTTTTATAACTGTTTATTCTGTGAGCTGGCCATCGAGCCAGGTTATTGTGTTCTGTTTTTAAAAAAATGACAAACATAACTTACGACGGCTATTGCCTAGAAGCCATCGTAAGTTAGCTTCTGCTACTTACGACGGTCACCATAACCGTCGTAAGTAACGTGCCTTGGGCCACCACGTGGCCTGGGCTGTTACTTACGACGGATGCGCGACGCCGTCGTAAGTTAGTTTATTTACGATGGTAGCCGTCGTAAGTTAGCTTATTTACGACATAATAATCACCTCGGCTTTATACCGTCATAAGTAACGAAATACCGTCGTAAGTAGCTAACTTACGACGGTTTATGACTTAATTACGACGGTCGTAGCCGTCGTAAATCCGTCATATCCCTGTAGTGGAGTGCTACAGACGGGTTGATGAGAGGAATGGAAGTGATTGACACAGGAGCTCCTCTTAGTGTTCCGGTCGGTGGAGCTACTCTCGGACGAATTTTTAACGTTCTTGGGGAGCCAATTGACAATTTGGGTCCTGTAGATACTAGTGCAACATTCCCTATTCATAGATCCGCACCTGCCTTTATTGAGTTAGATACGAAATTATCTATCTTTGAAACAGGTATTAAGGTGGTCGATCTTTTAGCTCCTTATCGGCGTGGACGAAAAATCGGACTATTTGGGGGGGGGGGGGGGAGGGGGCAGGAGTAGGTAAAACAGTACTCATCATGGAATTAATCAATAACATTGCTAAAGCTCATGGAGGCGTATCCGTATTTGGCGGAGTAGGGGAACGGACTCGTGAAGGAAATGATCTTTATATGGAAATGAAGGAATCTGGAGTAATTAATGAAAAAATATTGAGGAATCAAAGGTAGCTTTAGTCTATGGACAAATGAATGAACCGCCGGGAGCTCGTATGAGAGTTGGGTTAACTGCCCTAACCATGGCATAATATTTCCAAGATGTTAATAAGCAAGACGTTCTTTTATTCATTAATAATATCTTTCGTTTTGTTCAAGCAGGATCGTAGGTATCCGCCTTATTAGGGAGAATGCCCTCTGCAGTGGGTTATCAACCTATCCTTAGTACAGAAATGGGTTCTTTACAAGAAAGAATTGCTTCTACCAACAAGGGATCGATAACTTCGATCCAAGCTGTTTATGTACCTGCGAACAATTTGACCGACCCTGCTCCTGCCACAACATTTGCACATTTGGACGCTACTACCATACTTTCCAGAGGATTAGCTTCCAAGGGGATTTATCCCGCAGTAGACCCCTTAGATTCAACCTCAACTATGTTACAGCCTCGGATCGTTGGCAAGGACCATTATGAAACTGCGCAAAGAGTTAAAGAAACTTTACAGCGTTACAAGGAACTTCAGGACATTATTGCAATTCTTGGGTTGGATGAATTATCGAAGGAGGATCGTTTAACTGTAGCAGAGCACGGAAAATTGAGCAGTTCTTATCACAACCGTTCTTTGTGGCAGAAGTTTTTACCGGTTCTCCAGGAAAGTATGTTAGTCTTGCAGAAACAATTAGGGGGTTTCAACTAATCCTTTCCGGAGAATTAGATGCCCTACCCGAACAGGCTTTTTATTTGGTGGGGAACATCGATGAAGCTAGCACAAAAGCTATAAACTTAGAAGAGGAGAACAAATTGGAGAAATGAAATTAAATCTTTATGTACTGACTCCTAAACGAATTATTTGGGATTGTGAAGTGAAAGAAATCATTTTACCTACTAATAGCGGCCAAATTGGTGTATTACCAAACCACGCCCCCATTAACACAGTTGTGGATATGGGTCCTTTGAGAATACGCCTCCTCAACGACCAATGGTTAACGGCGGTTCTGTGGAGTGGTTTTGCGAGAATAGTTAATAATGAGATCATCATTTTAGGAAATGATGCAGAACTAGGTAGTGACATTGATCCAGAAGAAGCTCAACAGCCACTTGAAATAGCCGAAGCTAACTTGAGTAGAGCTGAGGGTACGAAAGAATTGGTTGAAGCAAAGCTAGCTCTCAAACGGGCTAGGATACGAGTCAATGCTATCAATTGGATTCCCCCCATCCAATTGAAGACAATCCAAAACTTTCGTTGATACAAAGAAAAAAGGAAAGAAGGGTAGAAAAAGTTATTAGATAGCGAAACAAAGTAAGTCCAATGCTATCTAGTAATTTTTCTACCTACCTACTATTGGATTTAAACCAATGACTCTCGCCGTATGAAAGCAGTACTCTAACCACTGAGTTAAGTAGGCTATTTATCATCACCAAAAGAAGCCGCATTACTTCGATCGATTATAGATCGAATCCTTTTTATAAGCAATACCGCTCTATTATTAGTATTCCGTTATTGGTATGGTATATAGTAAATAGATCAAAGGGATATCCTATGGCATTACAGAATATTCATCTTGACAAGAAATTATCTATATGTTAAGATATCTCTGACAAGGGCTATAGCTCAGTTCAGCAGAGCAACTCGCTTACACGTGCGCCAATGCTTTTCAAGGGAATTTATTATGCAATGAACATAATTAACCTTATTGCAAAATCAATTTCTTACTTCATGGATTCGAGAGAATAGGAGAACAGTAGCCTGACAAACAGTCGGTTCAGTTCGATTCGGGTGCCTAATCAAATAGAACCCCTATTGATTTGCTAGTTGATAAGGTAAATATCCAGCCCACTCAATGCTAGGCATAATGGGGATAAGGGCCTCCAAAAAACTTCTTTTCGTTCTATGAACTTTAAGGTGTATGAAGTCTCATAGTAAACTCTTGCAGCGGAACGATAGAGACTCCATTTCACTTAGGTTGATTTAATTTAGGCCGGAGGCAGACTTAGGTAATCCTCCTTTGAAACGCTTTCGTATTGCTCCTAGATAGATCATAATAAAAATAAATCAATCAGAGCACAGGGAGCCATCTTATTATCTTTCCATAAAGAAAAACTATGGCGGATTAACTGATCTTTACATCAGTTGATGAAAGAGCCCAATGCAGAAAATGCATGTTGGGTCTTTGAAACAGTTCGAATCATTTCGATAATAATCCGTTTGATCTGTTTTACCGAGAAGGTCTACGGTTCGAATCCGTATAGCCCTACTAATATATATGTCTTTTTTTTAGATTTTAGGATTGATATCCTATGTTTCCTTTAGTATAGTTTTCTTTTCCTTATTAGAACTTGTTTATAGACTCGACGGTCGCTTGCACCCTAGAATAGAGATAAAAGCATTACCATAGCTTCATTTATCAAAAATCATAGAGACAGGAAAAGAAAAAAGAATTTTGATCAAATCAATAGAAGGAAAGATCCCCTTATCTGATTTGAATTCCATCCTTTTTCAAAAAAATAGGATATGCCCTAAGTCCCTAGACTTTCCTATAATGACTGCAATGATTTTCTCCATTTTGCGAATTCCTATTTTGTTTGAAGTATATTACTATAATATACATTATGTAAAAATATACATTATCTAAATAGATCTACTTTAAATAGAAAAAATCAAAAAAAAGGGTAAAAAATGAAACTGGATATTCTGTTTCATAATTCTGCAATAGAGTTCTTTTTTTAGAATTATTCCTCATTAGGCTGCATACAGTAGTAAGTATTTTCTTTTTTATTTAATAGTCTCTGACTATCCTTAAATAAAGGATAGAGAAATTCTTTTTTCTAGAGATTCTAGAGAAAACGAGACAAAGTGAAGCAAAAGAGTTTTCTTTGTATAAGAATTTGGTCTATACCATATCTAAATAGAATGGAAATCCAAAAGAAATATAGTAGGGATTCCATTGGATAAATCCTTAAGGAAGACATGGCACAAAAGAAACAAAAGCTAAAGTAAGCGCTCTTTGGTCTGAGCAAAAGAAATTCTTGTTTCACCGAGGAAAAGAGAGAAGTTCTGGATAAATTGACAATGCCAACAGAATTGACTAATTTCAGTTTGCCTATTCCACATTAATGGGAGTACATTTATGTTCCTGCTTCACGAATATGATATTTTTTGGACATTTCTAATAATAGCAAGCCTTATTCCTATTTTGGTATTTTGGATTGCAGGGCTTTTAGCCCCGATTAGTGAAGGACCAGAGAAGCTTTCTAGTTATGAATCGGGTATAGAACCCATGGGGGGTGCTTGGTTACAATTCCGAATACGCTATTACATGTTTGCGCTAGTTTTTGTTGTTTTTGATGTTGAAACGGTCTTTCTCTACCCTTGGGCAATGAGTTTTAACGTATTGGGTGTATCCGTTTTTTATCGAAGCTTTCATTTTCGTGCTTATCCTAGTTGTTGGTTTAGTTTATGCATGGCGAAAAGGAGCCTTGGAATGGTCTTAACTGAATATTCAGACAAAAAAAAAGAAGGAAAAGATTCCATTGAGACGGTCATGAGTTTGATTGAGTTTCCGTTACTTGACCAAACAAGTTTCAATTCCGTTGTTTCAACTACACCAAATGATCTTTCGAATTGGTCAAGACTCTCCAGTTTATGGCCCCTTATATATGGTACCAGTTGTTTTTTCATTGAATTTGCTTCATTAATAGGCTCACGATTCGACTTTGATCGTTATGGATTGGTACCAAGATCAAGTCCTAGGCAAGCGGACCTAATTTTAACAGCCGGTACGGTAACAATGAAAATGATTCCCTCTTTAGTGCGATTATATGAGCAAATGCCTGAACCAAAATACGTCATTGCTATGGGAGCCTGTACTATTACAGGGGGAATGTTCAGTACAGATTCCTATAGTACTGTTCGAGGAGTTGATAAATTAATTCCTGTGGATGTCTACTTGCCGGGTTGCCCACCTAAACCAGAGGCTGTTATAGATGCTCCCAAACTTCGTAAGAAGATATCGCGAGAAATTGTTGAGGATCGAACTCTATGTCAAAGTCAAAAGAAAAATCGATGTTTTACTACCAGTCACAAACTTTATGTTCGGCGCAGTACTCATACCGGAACTTACGAGCAAGAATTGCTCTATCAATCACCATCTACTTTAGATATATCTTCTGAAATTTTTTTCAAACCCAAAAGGCCAGTATCTTCCTCCAAATTAGTGAATTAAGAGGGGTTGGGTTCTTTTGTGCAGAAAAAAAAAGAGCAATGCAATCTTTCAAACTTACATTTGATATGTGAAATATTAATACAAAGGGGGAGATCAAGACAATGCAGCAGGGGTGGTTATCTAATTGGCTAGTCAAACATGAGGTGGTTCATAGATCTTTGGGCTTCGATCACTGAGGAATAGAGACTTTACAAATAAAAGAAGGGGATTGGGATTCCATTGCTGTCATTTTATATATATATGGTTACAATTATTTACGTTCCCAATGTGCTTATGACGTAACACCCGGTGGATCTTTAGCTAGCGTGTATCATCTTACGAGAATACAGTATGGTATAGATAACCCAGAAGAAGTATGCATAAAAGTCTTTACCCAAAAAGATAATCTCAGAATCTCGTCTGTCTTCTGGGTTTGGAGAAGTGCTGATTTTCAAGAACGCGAATCTTATGATATGGTGGGAATTTCTTACGATAATCATCCGCGCCTTAAACGTATATTAATGCCTAAAAGTTGGATAGGTTGGCCCTTACGTAAGGACTATATAACCCCTAATTTCTATGAAATACAAGATGCTCATTGAATGATAATAAATTCATGCTCACTTATACAACACAACTCTAGATTTTATTCAAGTCACGGAATATTTCGCTATTTTGTTCCTAAACGAAACGAAATACCTATTATATTCTAATTAATTCCTATTATTTATATTCTAATTAATTCCTATTATACAAAAAGGGTCCAGATAGACTGATCAAAAAAGGGCTTCATTTCGATTTTCAAATTTGGAAAATCACATATTCATTTCCTTCGTATGAACAGAAAAATACAATGACTCAAAGAAGTTCTTACCACGAACTTTGTACCGCGCACATTATTTAGAACAACTAGGAAAGTAAGTATCAAGAAAAAAATATTCTTCGGAATAGCGGAATACAAAATTAATAAGAAATGCAAAAATGAAGCCACGCAAAGGGCACCTAATCTCACCTCCTTCTATACTATAAAGAAAAGAACCAGAGATTTGAACCCTTTTTTAAAAAGAAATGTCTAGAGATTTATCTACTTAGTGTATACTAAGTAGTATAGTAAAGAATATAGACCCCAATGCATCTCGAGGTATTTGTATCAATATCTATTTGGTAGATCCTTTTTCTGTGCCAGGAACCAGATTTGAACTGGTGACACGAGGATTTTCAGTCCTCTGCTCTACCAACTGAGCTATCCTGACCCTTTCTTGTGCATCATCCTAGTAGAGTATTTGCATCTATGTCAATTAAAGGGATTAAAAATCAATAAAGTATTTAAAAGGATTAAAAAATCAATAAAGTATTCCATTCCTAATTTGGAAATGGGGGGTAGTCCTATGCATTGTGGATGGCTTACTTAATAATACTTATAAATTAAATTAATAATTGAGATTTTTTGCGGATACTCTAATAAAAAAAGAAATCTATTTAATGAATAGCATAAGATCTATTGAGTTCTCTTCGCACTCCTTTGTGAA